>CAJGYO010000017.1:44218909-44749982 GCA_904845875.1 Miscanthus lutarioriparius
TCCCAATGGGTTACGGCCCCAAGGAGCATGAGGAGTTAATCGAGGACTTTGTTGATTCAGCGGAGGCCATCGTGGACATTACATCTGCTCAAGACGTTGTAAACAGGGTGTTTGATTAGCTTGTAACTAGTACAAACTGTTCAATGAATGAAATCCCTATTTTTACTATGATTGCGTCTCAGCGAACTACCTACAATATTTTTGTATACATCATGATTGTTTTTGTGTTTGTTTTTGCTCTATAGGCGATACATATCGTATCGGCTTTTCCCTTCTTTGGGTTAATTTCTGAACTAAAGGTGATACCTTTCTGGTACCGGCTATTAGAGCCGATGACTGAACAAATCAGCTATCAAGTATTAATCCAAACTCTAGTATAATATTCCTTTAGACACCTTCCATTGATTGCTTCTTGATAGGTTGCACCAGTACTCTTTACACCAAAAATCAAACAATTAATCGATTTAGGCCAAGCATCTCATAGTGTTCCTAAGCAAAATAATAAATCTATCAACAATTGCTGATACTCAGGATCCAACTTAGCATTCACATATGTCGGTCTAGGCCTATCTGTAGGACCAATATCTATCTCCTCTAATTCATCGACCGACGTGAAGCCATGCCCTAGTTTACCATCTGTACCATCTATCGGATTATCCATTAAAACAAACTATCAGAGCCGATAGCTTAGATCAGTTGTTGGCTTTCATCGTTGATCTTAATGAAGCCTCCTTCCCATAGCTTGCCAGAAAAATACTAGAAGTCTTCTAGCCCCAATACATTGGATCAGCTATTGTGATACTTACAAAATCATCAGCGTGAACCAGCTCAACATCATCTCCATGCCACTGAATCAAGCATTGATGCATAGTCAATGGTACACAACAATTTGCATGAATCCAATCACGACCAAGGAGTAAAATGTATGAACCCTTTCCATCAATGACAAAGAATGAGCAAAGTCTTACTCCTAATTGTCAATTCGACGTTTATTGCCCCCCTGGTCTTGGATGCATTACCCCCAAAATTCTTAAGCATCATATCGGTCTCAATCAAATCTCCTGGTCCCTTGCCAAGCTTGCGAAATGTAGTATAAGGCATTAGATTAATAAAAGCACCAACGTCCACCAATGTTTTGCTCATCGGCTTCCCATCAACGAAACCTTTTACATATAAAGCTTTTAAGTGCCGATGCTTGACTGGCTTATCGAATATAGCTTGCTGTATAACTGTCAACTTGGCAACTATCTCTTCATATTTTGATTCATCAAAATTTGAATAGACTTCTTGGTCTGCTAGAGCTCTAAATTCTGACGGCAACAAAAAAGCCATTTGAATATTAGCCGATGGTTGACCCCTATCGAATGTTTGTTTAGCATGCCACAATTGAGGTCTTCTAGATGCCTAAGCGTATTCTAGCTCTCTGTTCCTTAGGCGTTGTACCCTTCTTTTCTAGCTTCTTGTCAAACCTCTTGGACACCATTGTCCTTCCTGCCAAACATACTCTTCCTCATTATCTTCTTCTTCGTAATTAGCCCAATTTTGATCAACAACTCATTTCCCGAGCCGATCGTGAACATTTCTATTTTTTAAGCACCGATCCATATTATTATGATGATACTCATCTCGAGCATGGATGGACCAGCGATTGGCTTGAGATCACCAAAACTCCCAATATTGCTCACTACACTCTGGGCAATTATTTCTAGTAGGCAATTTCAAACCTTCATTCCAACAATGTCTGAAGAAAGGACAATTCCCATGTGATTCAGCTTGCTTTCTTTCATATCTCTTTTTCTCTTGTTGGCACTAGTATTCTTTCTCTTCTAACCAACGCTAATAATCCTTTCCCTTCTGCCGTTGCCATTTATTCAACAAAATTCAAGATGTGACACGCGGCCTTATCTCCCTATCCCTTGACGTCTCTCCCTGCTCATATCAACTCTTCTGTTGGTCACGACACCTTTTAATCTGCCTATATTCATCAGTCGATTTGTGCATTTTTGGATTGACTATTCTAGTTTCTTTTGCCCTAGTTGATGTTAGGACATTAGTCTTCCCTTTGAGAAACTTAGCATCAACCATGTTCTAATCTCTTGGGAAAGGATTATCATCAACTTTCATCTTTTGAGGTGTATCAAATTTAAGCCTTCCTTGCTGAGTAGCTCTCTGTATTTGTTGCTAAAAAATTCTGCACTCGTTAGTAGAATGAGAAGTACCATTATGAAATTTGTAGAACTTCTTATTCTTCAACTGATTAGGAGGTAACATAACATGATTGGCGGGCAACTTGATATGTCCTCTCTCAAGCAAGAAATCGAAGAGCTTGTCTGATTTTGTAACATCGAAATCATAGCTCTCTTCAACCTCTTTTCCCCAAGGATTTGGCACCATCATTGTCTTCTTACCCCAATTCCATTCGGCCATAGCAACCTCTTCTTCATCATCCTCATCGTCGTCATCAACTGAGTATGGATCATAGGCTTCAGGAATTATGGCACTCTTCTAGAATCGGGTATCTCTACGCATATTCTAGAATTGGCTATTGAGTGCTGCCACTCGTTGAGCCAACTGACCTAGATTGTCAAACTCTTGCCCAAGCAGCTTCTCCCTCCATGTTGGCAACATTCCTTGAATAGCCAAAGCAGCTAGCTGATCAGCAGTCAGGTTCAATGAAAAGCACAAATTCCTGGTTTCTCAGAACCTCTGAAGAAACTCAACACCCGATTCATTAGTTCTCTACCTTATGTTCGTCAAATCTGTCATTTTCTTTTCTCCTATCCTAGTATAGAAATATGTATGAAACTTCTTCTCTTGGTCAGACCAATTGGTAATGGAATTAACAGGCAACGATGAAAACCAAGTAAAGGTTGGTCCTGACAGGGACAAGGAGAAGAAACGAACTCGATGAGCCTCTTGAATGGATGCTTCGCCCAACTGTGTAAGATACCGACTGACGTGTTCTATTGTATTTGTGCTATATTGACCAGTGAACTTAGCAAATTCTAGGAGCCTGTAATTTATAGGAAGAGCGACAAAATCATACCACTCTAGATATGGACGTTTGTACAAAAAGGTCTGTCCTTTTGGTTTCAAACCGAACTGATTCTTCATCATCTCGGTCACTCTGAGCAACAACTCATCAGCATTTGAATCTAGATTTCTCTGCAATTGTTGACCCATCTATGGATTAAAATTTTGGGTACCTTGATACCCTGGATTTGGAATCATATGAAGGGTATTGTAATCTATGCCATAATGATATCCTTGTGGAATCTCTATCTATTGGGTCCTTTGCTGATTCACTGCTTGAAGTCTCTGGTTGTAGCTATTAAGATCTGGATCTCTACAAATCCTTTGAACTGATGACGCTATTTTTTGAGCTGACGATGGTATTTGGCCTGATGTGCCAAAATTAACCATTTGATTCTGAACTTGTCCCATCGGCTGTTGCACATAATACACTATTGATCCAGGATTATTTTATATTTGATTAGTTGTGGTGCCTTGAACTTGCTCAGATGAGCTTTGAACTGCCTGGACATCATCATTACTAGTTAGTGTTGCTTCTTGATGACTAGTACCAGCTTGATTAGTCCCCTAAGTCGACGGATGTGAAATGTTGTAATAAGCCAGCCCAACCTGATCAATTGGAAATCCATGAAACACCTCTTTCATGGTATTGTGGAATGTGTTCAAGAAAGCTGTATTATGGTGCAACATGACATCATGAACAAATTTGTTTACAACATCTACGAAGAAATGCCTATCATCAGCTTCGTCTGTATCTGACTACCTATGCATCAAAACTCTTGGTAGTGGATATTTCTAAACAACTTTATTGTCACATGACTTGGTGTAGGACAACAAACACTTGTTCTGGAATTCTTCTATAGCTTTGTTGATGACATCTTTAGCCTCATCAGGTAGGTCTTCATAAGGCACCATAAGGATGTCCCTGTTGTTGTGAGTTGCCATGATGATTGTGGTGTCCCACTAAGCGTGCCAGAATGCGTGTCGGCATGAAAACGTGGTAGTCGCGTCGAGTGGACACGCAGCAAGCCGGAACGATCTGGAGATCTGCCTGGCTTCAACGTAGGAGCAGTCGATCCTAAGAATTCCCAAGGGTGTGCTAGTCAATTTGACCTACAATTGACAAGTAGAGAAAGTTTATCAGTAATTTAGGGTGCAACATGTTGGTTTTGCCTACATAGTTCTAATTGTGCCGCTTTGGAAGCAACCAGATGGGAAAATCGACTAAAATAGCCGATACGAGAAGAAATCGGCTGTTTAAGACTGTAAATCTCATGTATCGTGATTGATTTTATAGTAACAAATATAATACACCTAGTTTTAATGATCCTTTCCCTTGAGCTATTTGCATGTATGTGTCAAAGATACATCACTGGTTAAATTAGATTTTGATCGATGCGTGGAGTAAAGCCAATGAATCCGGTGAAAAGGGATACACCACGTGAACAATCGACTGGTTGATATAGACAGACCTACGAACCATCTAGATCTAATCTATCACCACCAATAGTGAGGTTTGACCGGATCAATGCAGCTATGATGATGATGATAGTCTATAACTAGAAAGTCCATAGAACTGACCATACTTTGACAGGCTCATGAAAGCATGCCATATCTGTGAAAGCACAAGCGAATCGGCTAAAATAGCCGATTCAGGTAGAAAATGGATGAAAACATCTAAACAATCGACTATTCAATATGGATAGATCTATAAACTCATTAGACCTAACCTATTATCCTTAACAATGGGGTTCTATCGGATCGATGGCAGCCATGATAAATACAACAAATCAAACCTTTAAAATAAATAGATCTATTCACATTTAACGGAATCATGAAGATACACTGTAAGCATGAAAGTACGGGCGATCGGCTATTTAGCTGATGCGGGCATAGCAAACAACCAAGGTCACGCCTAGTCGAAAGCAAATCTACCAGCTAGCATACTCCAATCTAAAGTGCTACCAGTGGGGATCGACCGGATCATTACAGCCATAATAGCGAGCTACAGACCTGATTCAACTAGCTAGTAAACCTTCTAAAGATCAGTCATGCCTTGACCTCATACTATGCACGATCAAGATCAAAGTAGAACAGCCAATAAAACATAATCCATCGTTTGAAGTGAAAATTAACGCAGTATAGCAAAATAAATGATGTACTAAATGGATGTGAGGTCGATCTAGATCAATCTCGATCGGGTAGGTTGATATTGCTGAAAACTAATGACAACAAGAACATCAGCAAGACCGGTAACTTAATGAATCTACCCGAAGGATGACACCCTTAGGTAGAGCCGATAACTTGACCTTAATCTAATTCGAGCAATGGAGGTCGAACTTAACCGATGCAGCCGTACCTGAACTAGATAAGCGTCGATAACTAGCTTATACTAGAGCTCGTAAGAGGTCAGCCGGACCGATGCAGCCTTACAAATGGAAGTATAAGCCATGGCAGTACTCACAGACAAGTCGGAGGTCGACCGGATCGATGCAACCCTGCTTGTTGAAGAACTTGCCGAGATCTATAGTACTCCTACTCCTAAGGTTGGCATGAAGCCGAAAAAAGTAATTGGTATTGATTGATTGGTGATCCTTATAGTAATTGGCATGGAGATGATGTTGAGTTAGTTCATGCTGATGATTCTATGAGTATAGCAATAACTGATCTAGTATATTGGGATCTGGAAGACTTTGAATGCTTTTCTGGCAAAACTATGGGAAGGAGGCTTCATTAAAATCAATGATGAAGGCCAACAACCGATCCAAGCAGTCGGCTCTGAGAGTTTGTTTTAATGGATAATCCAATAGATGGTACGGATGGTAAACTAGGACATGACTTTACGTCGGTCGATGAATTAGAAGAGATAGATATTGGTTCTGGAGATATGCTTAGGCCGATGTATGTAAGTGCTAAGTTGGATCCTGAGTATAAGCAAGAGTTGGTAGATTTATTAAAGGAATTTAAAGATTGTTTCGCTTGGGAATATTATGAGATGCCTGGTCTAGACCGATCAATTGTTGAACATCGGTTGCCAATCAAACTTGGATATCGGCCGTTTAAACAAGCTCTGAGGAGATTCAACCCAAACATTCTTGATGATATCAAAAAGGAGACTGAAAGATTACTTGAAGCGAAATTTATTCAACCATGACAATATGCAGAGTGGATATCGAATGTTGTTCCTGTGTATAAGAAGAATGGGAAGTTGATTTTGCATCGATTTTAGAGATCTGAATAAGGCTACACCCATGGATGGTTATCCGATGCCGATAGCCAATATGTTGGTAGATGCAGCAGCCAGGCACAAGGTTATTAGTTTCATGGACGGCAATGCAGGATATAATCAAATTTTTATGGCTGAGGAAGACATAGCAAAAATAGCTTTTAGGTGCCCTAGCGCAATTGGTTTATTTGAATGGGTTGTGATGACCTTTGGTTTGAAGAATACCGGTGTAACTTATCAGAGGGCGATGAATTATATTTTTCATAAGTTGATCGGCAGGATTGTTGAAATCTACATTGATGATGTGATGGTAAAATCTAAGGGGTACAAGGAACATCTAGCTGATTTGCGGGAGACTTTGTAGTGCACAAGAAAACATGGTCTAAAGATGAATCCCAATAAGTGTGCCTTTGGAGTATTAGCTGGGTAATTTTTGGGTTTTATGGTCCATGAGAGAGGAATCAAAATTGGTCAAAAAAGTATGAAAGCAATTGATGGGGCAGTGCCCCTGACTACTAAAACAGAATTACAATCTTTGCTTGGTAAGATTAATTTTATCAGGAGGTTTATTTCAAATTTGTCGAAAAAAGTTCTGCCATTTTCTTCCTTGTTGAAGTTGAAAAATGATCAAGAATTCAAGTGGGATGACGTACAACAAAAGGCATTTGAGGAGATAAAATAATACATGAAATGTCCACCCGTGTTGGTCCCTCCTCATCAAGGTAAGCCTTTTAAGTTGTACGTATCGGCCGATGACCAAACGATTGGATCGGCCTTAATGCAAGAGTTTGAAGGAAAAGAACGAGTTGTTTTCTATCTGAGTAGAAGACTTTTGGATCCAGAAACAAGATATTGTCCTCTTGAAAAGTTATGCTTGTGCTTATATTTCTCTTGCACTAAGTTGTGATATTACTTGCTATCGGCTGAGTGTACAGTTGTTTCCAAGGCTGATGTGATCAAGCACATGCTATCAATGCCGATATTAAATGGGAGAATGGGGAAGTGGATTCTTGCATTGTCGGAATTTGACTTGAGGTACGAATCAGCTAGAGCAGTCAAAGGGCAAGTAATAGCCGATTTTGTCACTCAGCATCATAAACTGAGTATTGGCTATGTAGAGCTGATACCTTGGATGCTATTCTTTGATGGATCATCGTGTAAGCAAGGTGGTGGCATTGGTATTATTATTGTTTCACCTCGGGGAGCAAGTTTTGAGTTTGCTTTTCTAACTGAACCAATAGTTACCAACAATCAAGCAGAATATGAAGCTATTCTTAAGGGACTTCAACTTCTTCATGAAGTAAAGGCCGAGTCGATCAAAGTATTTGGAGATTCATAGTTAATTATTAATCAGTTGATCAGCCTATACAAATATAATGATGATATTCTGAGGGGATACTATGATAAATGCCAGAGGTTACTCAAGGAGTTTCCTCATATTTCCCTTCAGCATATTCTGAGAGCACAAAATCAAGAGGCTAATCGGTTAGCTCAAAGTGTGTCAGGTTATCGAGTGTTTCAAGAGACACTACACCACAACACCGCATTACCGTCAGACATCTGATGCTATAAATTATATTTATCGATGGATGATCTGACGCTAAAGATAACTCACGGACCATCTGACGCTAAATCCACATTTAGCGATTCAATGTCTATCGCTATAGGTATTCATTTTTAACGTTTAACGGTCTGTCGCTAATATCATGTACACCGTCAGTCAGTCTGCCACCAAAAATAAATGGGCCCCACCTAGCTCACGTGCCCACTTCTCGCGCGCCCAGCTCCCGCACAAATTTGGGCCTGGCCCACAAGTCAGAAACCCTAGACCCTTATGTTCCCCCAAATGCCAAATCCAGGAGCGGTGCCGAACTGAACCTGCCCGCGCCGCTGCCCTCTCCCACCAAATCGCGCCCACCCGGCCCCAAATCTCATGCCCGCCACCGCTTAGCTCCCTCCCAAATCCCAGCTCGCCCCGTGTCCAATTTGCCGCTCGCAATCTCCTACCCACCGCTGCCCTCCCTCCCGAATCCTAGCCTTCCGCTCGCTCACCTCACCGTGCCCCCAAGCTCCCGCTCGCCCGCCCCCACTGTTCGGTCATGCTCTAGCCAGCTTCGGGTAGCATTAGTGGCCTTCATTGCCGTGCGCTCCAGGCCAGCTTGGTCCCTGCTCTCCGCAGTGCAACCCCTACGGATGAGATTTGCACCAGTCGAAGCTTGCCCTATGTCCATTTCCTCTGTGTGTCGGAGTGCAGCACCTCAGATCCCGCCCTTCCCATCCCCGCCCGTCGCCCCCTGGAGCAAGCCACAGCGGAGCACGCCACCCCCTGGAGCATGCGATGGTGGAGGACGCGCCCCCAAAGCTGACTGTGCCGCTGCATCACTGCTTCTTTTCCTGGTAAGCAAGTTGTTGGATCGATTGCCTTGATAGTGAGTTCCGTTCTATACTATCTATTTCGCTGTCCCGAGCACCGAAACTAAGAATTTTTTTTCTTGAGCTGTCCATCCATTAGTTTGTTGTGGATTTGTGTGCTCCGGCTATATCACTGTCAGATGTAATCATAATCAGAAGTTTGGGCACCTGATTTAGTTTTGTTCATGGTAGTTCAGGCTTCACTATTATGTACTCCATACTTGATTGTTGGTGCAAATATACATTATGACATGAAAATGTATAAAGCAATCCAAGAGGCTAATTGAACTCATGGTATTGGAAGGAGATGACACAAATTTATCAAGCAGTTGGTATGAATTGGCGTTCATCTCATAAGAATCATCTCCTATACCACAATAATATGTTTTGAGGATTGATGCTCTTGTCCAGCTTTTGAATGGGGCCCATGGTTTAATGTTAACATGTAACTAGTTCCCATCTATTGATGTGAACATCTATCCTTTGCTGCCCCAACCAGTCAATTTGTAGTGGTTGGGATAATTTTGGGAAGCTCTTCATATTGGGTTTACATTTGCAGTGGTTGGGATAATTTCTTTTCCTAGCTTTTGCATGTTTCCTTACTGAAACCATTCTGAAAATAATCAGGGGTCTATATACTTGTTCTTACCGTAAGCCTAAAACCATTCTTTCCAGTGTTACAAGCAGGCATAATTGATTTATTCTTTTTGATTCATTTCATCTCCCTAGGTGAAATTACTGTGGAGCTGGCCCACTAAACCCAACGAGTTGTAGATCTACTGCATCGATGTCGTCCTCTTCTCATTACTTGCAGCCAATAGATTCGAGTACTGTAGGTACACGCTTAGTCTCCACAAAGACTAATGGATAAATCATGGATCAATAGTGTTGCTAGGCACACAAAGGCATACTTACAAGGGGTCAATAGTTTCCTATCTTTTGCATTTAGAAATTCAGCAGTAGGGGACAAGATACTATGCCCTTGTAGAAAGTGTGTTAACTCATTTTGGAGAGACTCAAGTGATATATGGGAGCACTTGATATGTGATGTGTTTCTGAAAGGGTACACAACTTGGAACTTACATGGGGAAGCTAGTTCCTATTTTGTAAATACCGACAATGGTGATGGTGCTGATCTTGTGGAAGTCTAGTGAAGAGGATGACATATCTGCATTGCTTAGAGACCTAGCTTATGGTTTAGATGATAGAGGGGATTTCGAAGATAGCAGTTCTATTGAGGTTCCTAAAGAACTAGTTGACCTCCAAAAGTTGGTAGAAGCCAATAGTCAAGAATTATTTCCTAATTGCAAGAAGTACAGTAAACTGCATTTCCTGATTAGGCTACTTCACATCAAGCTCCTTGGAGGATGGACTGACAAAAGTTTTGACCTTATACTAGATCTATTTAATGATGTCTTACCTAAGGGTTCAAGACTACCCAGAAACTACTATGGAACTAAGAAATTGATTAAGTCCATAGGACTTGGGTACATTAGTATTCATGCTTGTGATAATAATTGCATTCTATATTGGAAGGAACATGAAAAATATAAATCATGTCCAAAGTGTGAGGTTTCACATTGGAAATCAGCTAGGAAGAGTCTAGATGGGAAACATGTGTACAAGGTTCCTAAGAAGGTTCTTCGGTACTTTCCGATAAAGAAAAGGCTCCAAAGATTGTTTCTATGTTCTAAAATAGCAAGTCTAACAAGATGGCATGATGAGGAGAGAACAAGAGATGATGTTCTAAGGCATCCTGCAGATTCTCCTCTATGGAAAGACTTTGATCTTAAACATCCTGAGTTTGCTAAGCATAGCAGAAATATATGTCTTGCATTTGCCACCGATGGTTTTAATCCTTATAGAACCCAAAGTATTAGCTATAGCATTTGGCCTATTAATGTATTCCCTACAATTTTCCACGATCAATGTGCATGAAGTAATCAAATTTCATACTCTCTTTGCTAATTCATGGAAAACATACTCCTGGTAGTGATATGGATGTTTTTCTCCAGCCACATGTGGATGATTTGTTAGATATTTTTGTTAAGGGGGTTAGAACTTATGATGCATCGAAGGGTGAGTACTTCCAATTACGGGCAGCAGTGTTGTGGACTATTACAGATTTCTCGGGTCTAGGCTATGCATCTGGTTGTGTCACTGCTTGTGAAGCGGCAAGTCCTAATTGCCACTCATATACTTGTTCACATAGACTTGGTAATGGCAGCAAGACTTGCTATATGGGTCATCGTAGGTTTTTGGATGAAAATCACCCATTTAGGTTTGATGTAGATAAGTTTGGTTCAACTGAATTTAGGCAGGCACCTACTCCACTCTCTAGGGAGGAAGTGTTGGAGTGTACTAAAGATATTGTTACAGTTTTTGTCACGGATCCATATGGAATGAAACCACCAAGGAAGAAACGCAAGGAAGAGGAGCCATTAGTCATTTTTTAAAAGGAGGTCTATTTGGTTTAAACTTCCCTATTGGAAAGAACTGATGCTGCGACATAATTTTGATGTCATGCACATAGGAAAAAATGTGTATGAGAACTTTGTTAATACATTCTTGGGTACCGATGGGAAATCTAAGGATAATCTGAATTCTCGCTTAGACCTTCAAACTTTAGGTATTAGAAGTGATCTCCACCCTGTTGATGTTGAAGACCAATTTTATTTACCACCTGCACCATATACAATGAGTCCTGATGAGAAAAAATTATTTTGTGAAGTACTGAAAGGGGTAAAGTTTCCTGCTGGTTATGCATCTGATATACGTCACAATGTTCATGTCAATGAGAGAAATGTGTTTGGCCTTAAGAGTCATGAATGCCACATCGTTCTACAACACTTACTACCTCTTGCTATGAGGAAAGTATTGCTAGAAGTAGTTAGTGCTGCAGTGATTCGTGTGTCATTTCTTCAAGAAAATTTGTGCTTCTGTTTTGCGCAAAGTGATATGGATAGTCTACAGGCTGAAATAGCTGAAACCTTAAGCCTTCGAGAGACTATATTCCTGCCCTCCTTTTTTGACATTATGGTACATCTGATGGTCCATCTTCCTGCACAAGCAAGACTGGCTAGTCTAGTACATTTCCGTAGCATGTGGCCTGTTGAGAGGTAATTTCTGTGAGCGTATTGCAGCATACATATAAAAATACATGCTATTTTACAACATAATGAGCCTATTATATTTGTATAGGTTTTTGATGAGATTGAAAGGTGATGTTCATACAAAAAGCCATCTAGAGGGATCAATTATGGAGGCTTCTATGTTTTATGAGAGCCTTACACTATGTGGACACTATTTACACAGCCAAGCACTTAGAAATGTTGAAGAACTGCAAGCTGAAATTTCCACAACCCCTTTCTTTGATAGCATTGGTCGGGGTTTAGCTGGGAAGTGCACAGTGAGTTTAGACCACAAGACTTGGCTGCAAGCACATAGATATGTTTTGTTCAACTATGCAAATATAGGGCCTTACTTGGAGTAAGTAATCTATTTCACTTCACACCATATGTTTAGATTCTCTTGCAATGGTAAGATGATAAAATTAACCTTTGCAGAAAGTATGCTCACTATCTATCTTCAATTGGTGTTCGAAACCAACGAGCTATCAACCGAATGCAGCATGAACAATTCCATGAGTGGTTTAGGTCACATGTAAGTAGGAAGAGAACTTAACACATGTTATCTAAGTTGAACTTCTCATTATCATAGGTGGAAGAAATATGTGAGGAAGTACCAGATGAGATACAAATCTTAGCCAAGGCACTAATTATGAGTGCACAAAAATATAGTAGCTACACAATAAATGGATTTGATTTTCACACTGAGTCCTATGATGTGGGTAGGTCTGTCCAAAATAGTGGCGTCGCTCTAGTTGCAGAGTCCACATGCTTTCAGAGGGGTGATAATGATAATGTCATAATAGGAAACAAGACTTATTATGGCATTATAAAGGAGATTGTTGAATTGAACTATAACCACAAAGGAAATGTTGTTCTTTTCAAGTGTGATTGGGTTGACAACCGTGTGCGGGGCAAATGGGTTAAAACCGATCAGTTCGGGGTCACCACTGTCAACTTTAAACATTTATTCAATACTGGTGAAAAAGTATCAGATGAGCCTTTCATACTATCATCACAAGCCATGCAAGTCTTCTATGTTCCTGAACATGCTGGTTCTGAGTGGGTTTCTGTTCATCAGTCCAAACCAAGAGACTTCACGATATGGATAATTTGGAGAGTGAGCACCTAGTTAATGGCAATGGACTAGTTCTGCCACTGCCTGATCTAAATGCCAAGGTGACTATGGATGTTATTAATGAGGTTGTCCCCACTATTAGGACAGACATAGATGGTATAATTATTGAGCCTAAAAAGTAAGTGTTATTTATGCAATATGTGAGTGCCTCATTGAAAATTTTGTTCCCTTCAGTTTGTATTATTTCTTATACAAGGAAAAGATTGCTAATTCCTTTGTACCTTTTTAGGAGAAAAAATGTCAAGCGCAAGAGGAAGATGTAACGAAGATAATGGCATGACTGAGTATGGGAGGCAGAAATGGGAACAAGTTACAAGAAACCAGGAGAAGATGGATTCCCTTCGTCTTCGTAAGCTGAGCGCCACACTCCAGCCTGCCCAACCAAATAAAAGAACAAAGTTTAGCCTTGTACAATAGTGCTAGAACATTTCTAAACTAGAACAAATACTTATGGGCTGCTCAGAGTTACTTCCTTACTATGTTAGGTTAACTTCTGCATAAAAAATTAATAATCTTTAGATGGCACTTGGATACTGCACTTTACTACTACCTCAGATACTGCACTTGGATTAAACTGATCTTTTTAAAATAAAGGATAGTGATTTCTAAACTAGTACAAATACTAATTGGTATTGTCATGTGCATTATCCTATAGATAACTCATAACACAAGTGATGCAGGCATTGAACATCATAATTTGCGACCAAGACCACAAAGAAATAATGTTGAGACTGCAAATGAGCAGATTATTGATGATCCTAATTATGAAGTAGTCGGAGAGTTCATATGTGACAATGAAGGTATTGTATTTCTGAGAACACTTTTTGCAATTTCTAGCTACAATTTCTGAGAACATATGCTGATATTTTCTGAAAATACTCACATTTACATTTTCATCTGTATAGATTTGCACAGTGGTACTCAAAAGAGGAATGGAAGGAAAATCACCACAATGAATGGCATATTCTCAAGGACAGCTGACATGCCTAAAATCAAAATAATAGTCAATGAATATGGACAGCCTGTAGGAGAAAATTATAGGAAGTTTGCTAGTGCCATTGGTTGTCAAGTGAGAAAGATATTACCAGATCGATTTAATGATTGGAGGTCTGTTCCCCTTGGAAAGAAGCTTCAAGTTTGGGATGACTTGCAGGTATAGCATTGTCTGCCCTTGTGCAAGTTATCCAATTCATAGCAGCTAGTATAATCTGTGCATCAATAGCAACTTAGTGCAATCTGTACATAATCTGTACATCAATAATCAGCTTTTTTTTGTGGCAATCTAATAACCACATAGCAATTAATACTAGCTTAGTACAATTTGTACATGATATGATGGCTCCTTTTTAGTGGCAAATTAGGCATTCTATGATGTGGATAAGGCTGTCAAGAAATGGTTTATGGATACGTCTGCAAGGAAGTGGAAGGACTACAAGGCAAACTTAAAAGAGAAGTTTTTTGATGAAACATTAACAGATGAACAAATGAAGGAAAGACTTAAAAATATATTAAATGATGATAACATCAATGATGTTATTAAATTTTGGAGGTCTCTTGAATGTCAAGTAAGGAACAGTTCATATGAATCTCTCTTTTCCATTACTTGCCTATGAATGTGCAAATCTCAATGATTTCTACCATAGGCTCGCACTGAAAGAGGAAAAGCAAATCGTGCGAAGTTGAGGGTTCATCATACATCTGGAAGCATCAGCCATGCTTGCCATAGTTATAATCTGGTACAGAATCCTATCATGTTACTCATCCTGTAAATTATTTTGGGGCATTTTCATTGGTACATAGTTATAAACTTATAGGGTAAAGCACTTGGATGCCCCCCTCGAAGAGATGAAGTGTACATTAATACACATACAAGAAAAAATGGAGTACCTTTAAGGGAGGCAGCAGGAACAATTGTAAGTTTTCGCCAAATAAAGAAACATGGATCTGTTGTATACACTTTACTTATTCATATTTTGTAGGATGAGATTAAAGCCATTGTTGAAGCTCAACCAGAGTTGAAGGATAGAACAATTCAAGAAGGTGATGCGTATGCTACTGTTTATGGAGCAAAGGAACCAAGAGGACGTGTTCGTGTTTTGGGTCTAGGACCAACTCCCCAAGAGATTGGTACCCTAGGGCTCAAAGCACTCATGTCAACAAGGATGCAAATGGAAATTTTTGCTCGATAGAAAGCTGAAAGTAAGAACAGAATTCTTGAGCAACGCATTGCGGAATTGGAAGAGGAAAGGATGGCACAAGGAAGGACAAATGTTGAAGTCCTTTTACAGCATGGCTCTAATTCATGATAGTATGCGGTAAAGAACTCGAACTAAATTATCTCTTTACATGTCGTAATCTGCACATACATTTCTTTGGTAGCAGCCAATGAATATTATTGTTTCGATTCTTGTGTAGAGTTCAACACCTAAAAGACCTATCGACGAGGCACATAATGCTCTTCGGCGTGAAGACTATGATAATTATGTAGAGGATGAAGACTATGATGACTATGGTAAGGAGGATGAGAACTTGCTCCCCCGTAGGTATGCTGCAGCCTGATTAGCTATGAACATTACAACAGCAATAAATGTTCGCCCTTGCTTTGCAAATGATACACATGTAATCTTCCTATGCCCTTACAAAGTATTTGTTTGTGATTTTAAAAATGTTCCCTGCATTACAATTCTCATGAGTGCATCATTTATTTTAGGTTGAAATGGAAGAGACCTTGCCCGCCTCTAGGCCTGCTGTTGCCCGATCAGCTATGAACATGACTACTTCACCAACAAGTGATATCCACCCTTACTTTGCAAATGATACACATGTAATCTTGCCTTTCTACTGCAATGTTTGTCTTTGCAATTTCAAAAATGTTCCATGCTTTATAGTTCTCATGAGTGCATCATTTATTTCAGGTTGAAATGGAAGAGAGCTTGCTGCCCCCTAGGCCTGTTGCAGCCCGTTCAGTTATTAACATGACAACTACACCAACAAATGATATCCTCCCTCACTTTACAAACGATACACATGTAATCTTGCAATGCTGCAGCAATGTTTCTCTGTGATTTTAAATGTTCCATGTTTTACAGCTCTCATGAGTGTATCTTTACTTCAGGCTGAAACTGATGAGAGCTTGCTCCCCCATAGACACGATGCAGCCCATTCACCTATAAACAAGACAGCTACAACAGCAAATGATGGCCCTCGCTTTCATGATAACCTTGTAATCTTCTTGTCTTCGTACATTCTTTTGTGGTTTCATATATGTTCCTTGCTTTAAAATACTTATGGGCGCATCATTTATTTCAGGTTGGAAAGGATGTGATATTATTTGCTATATTGAGATCTGAGTTCGCTGTGGCTAGGGGAACAGTCATTTCAACTAATCCAAACACCATGGTAGGAGGCCAGCCTCTTGGGAATGAATATTGTGAAGTAGTTGTCAATGTTGTGATGAGAAGGGATGCTATGCTACCTCGGACTTATGGCGAGATGCAGACTATGGCTAGTGCTCTCAAGATGAGCATTGCATGGCCATACAATAAAGTAATAAACTAGACTTGACATAATTTTCATTTTGTTTTGATCTGTGATGCACGACCAATGTCCTAATTAAACCTATCTGTGATAGATAAAGGAATGCAAGAAGAAGGAATGCAAGAAGGCATCTAGTACACCTCTCAAGGGCACTGTAGGTGTGTCCCTAAATTAGAGGCTAACAAAGTGAATAGAGGTTGCAAGTGAACAGAAAATAACAGCTCAATTACATATGCAAGTACAAGCTAGTAGTACTGCTGGGTGGTGAGCAGGTTTTAGTTAGTGCATGAGATCATCTTACATTGATGGATAGAGTACTAGAGTAATAACCAACTGGTTGCCATGGAAAATAGAATAAGGAATTTAAATGTCGCTAGTAGCTAGCAATAATTATAATGGGTCACTTGGTGGTGTCATTTTAAATTATTATATGAACTTGACAATTAGTTCAGATTTTATTTTTCAGTTCAAATCTGCAATGTCAATTTGATTAACTAAATGGTTCGGACACTTTACAGCCCCACCGAGAACTGTCTTAGGTCTAGTTAGTTCCACCATAGAAATTATTATATGAACCTTGAGGATAATGGCATGGGTACTCCACGCGAGCCATTCTGTGCAGCATGGTCCTATGGACAAACAAATATGTAATATAGATAGTATCATAGTAAACCATATAGGGGGAAAGGAGATCCAAATTATTGAAGCAGCACAGCAACAACCTATCAATAATGCACTTAGAGTATCATCCCAACCAATGGTTGGTTCTCCTTGATGATTAGTCCACTTGGAAGTAAGACAAGGTTTAGAATTTTGTGAGCCTTGCAGTAGTTTACTAAATGTCAATGGAGATGTTGACCACAGAATGGCAGAAATTATCAATCACTTAACAAGTGCAAACCCTACCACTGACTAGTCATTTTCCAATTAAATGTCATTATAGGGTATTAAGAAGCTAAAATACTCCAGTTTTCAAAAACATGAAAATTGATTAGTTTATACTTACTGAAAGTGGACGCAAAATGTTGCTAGCAACATATGATGGAATGGTCATGATAACACTTTTAGCCTTCACCGAAACAACCCCATCTGGCGTTTCATACTCCAAAACATATCCCTTGCCATCTGATTTTGTAATGCTCGTGAGTCTACCAGTACTGAATCTAGCTGAATGGGGGAGATGATATAGCATAGACAAATGAGGAACATAAAATGTATCAGCACCATTTTAAGTAATGGTAAACATTAGCAAGATTTGGCCATGCAAAATAATGTTTTCTTTCCATGTAAATCAATGGTTCATATAATAACAAGCCTATCACATTAACATACAATATCTCTTATCACATTAACAGAATACAACGTTGTATATTTTCTCTGCCGTGAGTACCATTCAGAAACTAAGCTTCCATGCATAGAGACCACCCATGTATTGAGAAAAACTATCTGACACTACAAAATCCTAACCATGTGGTTAGTGTTACAAATCGAAAATCACACCAATGTTGAATTAAGGAATGGGCTAGAGGTGTAAGAGGCTGGGAAAACACTAATGTTACAATTCAGCTGTACATTTTTCATATGAGGGTGAGTTGCAGCTTTGGGCTGTACAATTCAGCTATACACACACAGCAAAATGAAACACCAACTATAACGAGGCTCCACCACAAAATTCAACTCAACAGATGGAAAGAGAGAAACTACCAAAACTTCACAATGAGAGATGGTCACCAGTACTCCAGTACTGGTGAAGCACCTAGTGGCACATTTTGAGGAATCCATCTTTAGTTCCAACCACAAACAACCTTGACAAAGGAAGCACAGCAATAGTTGAAAGGACATATAGGTGTTTGTGTTTCACCCCTCTGTCAGCCGAATACAAGTTCTGATGTGCAAGCTGCTGATGTCCAATCTGCTTAAAAATAAATGGAAATCACTTTCATGAGAGCCAATTAGATTTCCATCTCATATAGTTTATAAAAAATTGCTAAATGGGAGTTACACTACTGCTGGAACTTAGAAGCAGTAAATTCTTTCAAGATTGAACAATGTTGCCTGTTACGAAAAGGAAAGTCTTACTTCACTTGCTGGTCTCGATAGGGAAGTTAGTGCAATTTTGTTCCTTGAAATTGATACCACGTCCTGACCCCACACAGAGAAGTTGGAAATGCCATCTGAATGACTTCTAAAAATGTTTGACTGTGTTGCCAGATTCCTATCACATTTTCCCACAAAAAAATATATGAACATGCAAGCTGATGTTTGTTCTGGGCTTGCTTACTCTCTGGTGCACCTCATCGACTACCCAATCACCACCTTTGTCTCCCTTTGGAGTAAGGTAGATGGGCCCTTCTATGCCGAACCTAATTAGAGAAAGGAGTAAAAACAACGAAGGGCATAACATTGAGTCCATAGAGAAGGTTGGAAGGGAGAGAACCATACTTTGGGACAAATACTATGAAACCATTTGCCTTGATTTTTACTATCCTAGCTTCAGTGTCAGTTGGCCTGCACGGTAAAGAGTTAGGTAGTCAGAAAACAATGTACATAATCCTTAAGGCTTGAACAGACTTGATGTCGTTACTTTTTGCCACCATCCTTGTCACATTTCAATATTATCTACTTCTAACCTACCACACACTTATGTCATCTACAATCAAGATATGTACCTTGTCTTGAAATATATGTGGGTGTGAAGTTCCACTGATGCTCTGCTTGCCATCTGGGCATTTTGATGTCTGTAATTCAGGTCTGGCACAATAATAGTATCAGTAAAAAATAGTGACACTTATAAAATAAATGCTCAAGTACTGGATTTGATTTCTCATTTCTTATTGTCAGCGATTCCTGTAAGTTGTGGACCATCCTGAAAGATTGGTGGGAGCTTTGCAATACCTAGAGCTGCAGCTAGCAGTCTATGAACAACAAAATCTGCAACAAAAGGATGTAGAATTAGGATCATCCTCACAATTTAATATGTGCTGCAATACTTTTATAGGCTACATTTCTTTCAAAAACTTCTACAGGCTGCCTATGACTGCATGATCAACTACATTGCTTGTGTTTGGTCACATACTGTTTATGTTAGTTACAACCAACAGTTGTAGGTATATATGGTAACTAATCTAAACAACCTTTGTTCTTCCTTGATAACATTGGAAGATTAGGTCAACATAGATGGTAACTTTGCTATCTGGTTTTGGTGCATGAAAATAGACCCTGCCATTGCCATTGGAGTTAATTGTCTCACTGTTTTTAGCTACATAGTACCATAAGGATATGTTTTTTACAAGTCCAATATCATTGACAAAACTGGTTGCTTGGTGACCGTTTGATGACACAATCATGCAAACACCTAATTAGCATTAGGGCAAAAATTTTGGGAGCACTATGTAACTAGAATTTGGTCTCATATACCTTGATGTCCACATTGTTACTTTTGTAATCATAACGTTCAACATATATTTCTTACTTATATGTTATTTGCTAGTAATTTTATTTGTCATCTAGTTAAAATTGCCATAGACCATGCTCAATGTAGCCTAATTACATGGTTGTTATATTTTTCAGGAAGTGTTGGGCAGTCTTTGGCTTGAGTTTCTAGAAAATGGTTCTGCACATAACCTGGTGGAGGCTCTAGTGTTGGCAAGCCATTGCTTTTGGTTTTTGAGTTCCTAGAAATGATTGTGTGCACAAACGTTAGTAAGTCAAACACAAACTACTAGTATTGCTTGCTGGGTGTGCATTCATGTGATCTTTTTGGTGGCTGACCTTGTTGGATGATGTACTATGCAAGACAAGATTGTATGTTATATATGTATTGATCTCCATGTGATGTATGTGTTTTTATATCTTTATGTGATGGACCTTAAGCTTGAATCTGGGTATGATATGTGCTACATATTTTCTCATTGTATTTTTTACATATTTATATTGTCTTGTAGAAGAATCTATCGTTATAAATACATGGACTGTTGGATGATCTGTCGGTATATGTCTTGTAACAGAGCATCTATCGCCAAAAAGTAGCAATGGACTATCTGTCGCTAAAAAAATTCAGGGCAACGGACTGTCTGACGCTAAAAGTACTGTCTGACACTAAAGATTTTTAGCGACAGGACTTACAACGTCTATAGAAGTCTGTCGCTATAACTTTTTAGCGTCAGATTGTCTGTCGCTGTAGCCGCTTTTAGCGTCAAACCATCCATCGCTAATATTGGTGTTGTGGTGTAGTGAGATCTTAAGTAGTGAAACCTTGACTAATGATTGGAGAGTTGAAATAGCCGATTACCTTAAAAATCCACCACAAAAGGTTGCCAGGAAACTAAGGTATAAATCTACAAAGTATGTTTTGCTAGATGATCAGCTATATTACAAGATAGTCGATGGGGTGTTGCTTAAATGCTTAAATCAAGAAGAGGCTAAAGTGTTGATGGGTGAAGTACATGAAGGGATATGTGGAGCTCATCAATCGGCTTATAAGATGAAATGGATTATTCGCAGGACTAGATATTTCTGGCCAACAATACTGGAAGATTGTTTTGAATATTATAAGGGGTGCCAGGATTGTTAATGTTTTGGTAATATTCAGAAAGCGTCCGCATCGGCTATGAATCCAATAATCAAACCATGGCTGTTTCGAGGTTGGGGAATTGATCTAATTGGCCAGATTTTTCCGCCTTCAAGTAAAGGACATAAGTTTATATTGGTAGCAATAGATTACTTCACTAAGTGGGTTGAGGCAATTCCTTTGAAGATGGTACCTGAAAGAGCATGGTTGATTTTGTCAAGGATCATATTATGTATCGTTTTGGGATTCCTCAAACTATCACTACTGATCAGGGGACAATGTTCACATCAGAAGAGTTCAGAAATTTTGCTGCTAGTATGGGAATTAAGTTATTAAATTCTTCTCCTTACTATGCTCAGGCTAATGGTCAGGCAGAGGCATCCAATCAAATTATGATTAAGCTGATCAAGAAAAAGATCGAAGAACAGCCAAGGAAGTGGCATTCAACGCTTAATGTGGCATTATGGGCATATAAGATGGCCTATCATGGATCGATTAAAGCGTCACCTTATGAACTTGTGTATGGTCATAATGCAGTCTTTCCCTGGGAGATTCAAACTAGATCAAGGCGTGTCACGCTGCAAAATGATTTGTCAGCCAAAGTTTACAAGAATCTTATGATGGATGACTTGGAAGACTTAAGTTGCTATCGACTACGTGCTCTTGAGAATATCGAAGCCAATAACCTAAGGATTACGAAGTATTACAATAAGAAGATGAAGAGCAAACAATTTTCTAAAGGGGACTTGGTCTGAAAGGTGAAATTACCAATCGGGTCAAGAGATAACAAGTTCCACAAGTGGTCACCTAATTGGGAAGGACCTTATTGGATTAAACATTGTGTGCTTGGCAATGCTTATATTTTGGAAACACTGGGAGGAGAGGAGGAGTTTGATAGAGCAATCAATGGAAAATATCTAAAGAAACATTATCCTAGCATTTGAATTAATACTTGATAGCCGATTTATTCAGTCATTGGCTCTCATAGCCAGTACTAGAAGGGTATCGCCTCTAGTTCAAAAAATAGAGCCGAGGGAGAAAAAGCCAATACAATATGTATCGCCTGTATAGCAAAAACAAGCATAGACAAATTGGTACATGGAACATGAGTAAAGGGCAAAAGAGAAGCCACTTAAAACGAAGAGATTGTTTGCTAGCTTCTCCTATTACAAACTAAAGGCCAAGGAACACTTTGTTCGCTATGTCTTCAGCCTGGCAAGCGAGGGCTACGGGGTTGGCGGTGTTGAAGAAGTCCTTGACCAGGCACTCATGGTCCTTAGGGTGTTCGGTGGCTGGGAAACCATGGGGAAGAAGTCAAAGCTCATGGCCAAAGCGAGCTTGCGCAACAACCAATGCCACGGCAGCACCATGACAAACACCATGAAGGGCAACCTCTCTGACACGGTTTGGGACGTCGTACAGGTGAACCACCGGCATGGCACCCCTGACATTGATGAATCCTACCGCATACTCTACAGCTGATAGAAGGCTTTCTAACTAGGCCGATAGGTTTGGAAAGATTTGAGGGAGGGATAATCAAGATCTTGAAGAAAAAACTAAGAAAAACAAAAAATTGTGGTGGACATCTCACCCATGATTCTGGCCTTGGCCTCAGCCAACCTCGCTTGAGTAGAGTCAGCCCCATGTTCTAAGATGGTGAGAGCATCCTACAGCGTGTTCAGATGAAGGTCCATCCACCCAAGATCACGGGTTGCATCCTCTTGACAATGAAGACACTGGCATGGTGGCATAGACTCATCAAGGGTCTCTTCAGCAGACCTCTTGCCGTTCTCCATGCCTTCAAGCCTATTGAAAAGCAAATCGCACCAAAGACACAGAAGGTTTGGGATAAAGAAGGTTGTTTTTTGATCCATAGCCATGGCCCGTATATATAGCCCAGGAGGTGAGAAGATAGGCTTCGTCGGGGTTATGGAATTGAAGTTGTTATGGAAACAGATCAATACTCTAGAAATTCAGGGAACAAATCATGAAAAACAACGGATTCGGACTTATTGCTTCCTATAATTACATGATACCGTGGGATTGATACAAAAGGTTTACATTAACTAACGATCAACCCACTAAGACTTCTTTGGATTGAAGGGAGTCTGGATCCCCACAAGCCCAAAGGTCATCATGGATCGAGTCATATCGGGCCGCTGATAGAAGTGGCATTAGGGGAGAGAAAAGGCCACCCCACTAAAAAGATGTCCATATATCCAACTGATTTCTTGGTGGCTGGGAAGCCATGGGAAAGAAGTTTGTGGTTTCCCCTGATGAGCATTTGATAGAGTGAACAAGGGAAAGGTGTCCACACATTTTAACCCTTGCAAACACTAGAACAACTCTACGATCATGGTGAGAAAACTCATGTGATGTCACAAGAATTCTTCTAACCACAGCAGCTGATCCTCTTGCTCGACAAGGTGCTAAAATGAGGGACACAATCACCCTATGCACAATAATTCTTCTAACCACTTAAGACCCTCATAGCAAGGAATTAGACCATTGAGGGTCTGGAAGAGCCAAGGGCACTTGAGGAGGCAAGCAGAAGAGAAACATAACTGAGTTGTTGGGTTGCTCTCGCTAAAGTCGGATAGACACTTATAGTCGATCTGGAAGGATGGATCCAAGCGCCCGTGAAGCAATAGTGCTCTCATGAAGCTTTGAGGTATGGGCTCATAAGCAGGCAAGGACATTGGTGAAGGTGATGGATAGTAGGCCCCAGATCAAGATTCTCTACCCATGACTATGGACCGATCAGGGGTACAGACATGGTAATTTTGGAATAAAATTACTTTTATCCCAAAATTGGGGGGCATCTGTTTACACCAAAATTTGGGGAGAAGAATGCGGGAACTTGAAGCTTCCAAGATTGTGTCATCAAGGAATCGATTGCATAAGGATCGATATCAGCTAGTTCAGATGCCGTACTGGGATCGGCTCTTTCGGATGACGTCAACAGATAACGTCAATAAGCTACGGTTGGTGTCGGGAGAAACATGTCGAACTCTACAAAAAGGGAAAGATTAGGGTCGAAGTTATCTTAAGTTAGGAATGTTTTCTCTTATACTAAAAATTGTAATGAGTCATATTTGAGTAGGATTCAGGCTTAGGTTTCGGGTATAAATATTAGACCCTAGCTATTGTGAAAAGGGATCCAATCAATCAATACCAATTACTTTTTTGGCTTCACGCCAACCCTTAGGAGTAGGAGTAGTGTAGATCTCGGTGAGTTCTTCAACAAGCAGGGCTGCATCGGTCCAACCGACCTCTAGCTTGTCTATAAGTACTGTCATGGCTTATACCTCTGTTTGGAAGGCTGCATCGGTCTGCCCAACCTCTTACGAGCTCTAGTATAAGCTAGTTATCGATCCTTATCTAGTTCAAGTATGGCTGCATCGGTTAAGTTTGACCTCCACTGCTCGAATTAGACTAAGGTCAAGTTATTGGCTCTACTTAAGGGTGGCATCCTTCGGATAAATTCATTAAGTTACCGATCTTGCTGATGTTCTTCTTGTCATTAGTTTTAGCAATATCAACCTGCCTAATCAAGATCGATCTAGATCGGCCTCACACCCTTTTAGTCCATCGTTTATTCTATAACATTGCGATGATTCTTACTTTAAATGATGGATTATGTTTTATCGGCTATTCTACTTCGATCTTGATCGTGCGTAGTATGCGGTTAAGGCATGCCTGATCTTGAGAAGGTTTACCGGCTAGTTGAATCTGGTCTATAGCTCGCTATTATGGATGTAACGATCCGCTCGATCCCTACTATTAGTACTTTAGATCAGAGTTTGCTAGTTGGTAGATTTGCTTTCGACCAAGCATGGCCCTGTCTATTTGCTATGCCTGCATCAGCTAAATAGCCAATTGCCTGTACTTTAACGCTTATAGTGTGTCTTCATAATTCTGTTAAATGTGAATAGATCTGTTTGCTTTAAAAGGTTTAATCTATTATCTTTATTATGGTTGCCATCGATCCGGTCGAACCCAATTGTTAAAGATAATAGATTAGATTCGATGAGTTTATAAATATGTTTGTATTAAATAGTCGATTGTTCTCATGCTTTGATCCTTTTTCTACCTGAATCGGCTATTTCAGTCGATTCGCCTATGCTTTCACACATATAGCATGTCTTTCAGAAACCTATCAACGTATAGATGGTTTTATGGATTCTTTGGCTTTAGTTTGTTGTTATCATCATAGCTACATTGATCCGGTTGAACCTCACTGTTGATGGTAGCAGATTAGATTCAGAGCGTTTGTAGATCCATTTGTACTAGACAGTCGATTTTGTTCGCATGTTATATCCTTTCTCGTTAACCTTATCGGCTCAATGCTTTACACCGGTTATATTTATCTAGCTGATGATGTTACTTATATCTGGGCATGTTGCATTCGTTACTATAAAATCAATCATGACCCACGAGTGTTACAGTCCTTAACAGTCAATTTCTTCTCGTATCGGCTATTTAGTCGATTTTCTCGTCAGGCTGCTCCCGAAGTGGCACACTTGGAACTGTCTGGGCAAAACTGGCATGTTCCACTTTAAATTACTGATAAACTTTCTCTCCGTATCAATTGTAGGTCAAATTGACTGGCACGCCCTTAGGAAATTCGTAGGGTAGACTGGTCCTGCGTTGAAGCCAAGCGGATCTCCAGCCTTGCTCCATCAAGCAGATCCTTCTGGCTTGCTGCGTGTTGACATTTTTGTGTCGACAAGTCTTTTCTATCTTGCTCTTTAGTTCATCCACTTGATCGATGAGGGTAATGAAACTTTCCTATTCAGCAGCTAGCTGTTCCCAAAGCATTCTCTCTGCTCTAGTGGAGCTTGTCTGGATACCAGCATTCTTCAAAAAATGGTTGTTGCCGCTTCCCTGGGAGGGGGCCTTGCCCTGGGTGATGCAGAGGACCTTGCAAACAACATCAACGCTAGTCATTGGTTGCTGCCCATTAGCAACAGGTTCTGCTTGCATAGTTTCCATAGCTTCCTATGAAATTCAATTAGTAAAACATTATGTTATAGATAGTGGAAGAGGACTTTAATTGAAAACCCAAGAGATTAATTCATAACAGTAATGCATAGGTCTTCCTTAGCCTACTGCTGATAGAGATTACATAAGCTTTAGTAGATTTTAGTAGATTTCCATAACACTAGGCTCCTACTATGTTTCCTTCTTTTATGGCAATGGCTTCAGTAGATTTCAAGGAAAGCAAAAGAAGGTACTTACAACTGCTGCTCTTGCAGCATCACAAAGGCCCTTTTTACTACTGGTATGGAAGTCCCTAAAGACTTCCATGGCATTAACATCTTCATTAGGTGGACCATGTTGTTCTTCAAGTCCTTGATCGTGTTTTGTTGCCTTCCTCTTGTTCTCCTTTTGTTCACATTGCACATGAGTTTCTATTTATATTTATACAAAGGCAAGAGTAACAATAAAACACAACCATCACACAAATTTTTGTAGCTAGACAACATAGGAGCAAGGTCCTATAGCCTGATGGTACTTCACTTTAGCATGATTTTGCCTGTTCTTCTCAGATGTTTCCTATAGCTTCATTTGTGTTAGACTGCAGCCCAAGTAAACCATAGCAAGACTAGACAGGAAATCGATGGGTTCACACACACCTTGTTCTTAGCACTAGACCAAATCTCAACAAGTTCACACCACTGTGCATCATTCATGGATGAGACAGGAGAGGACGTACGGATCTGATCAGCAGGGATGCCAATGAAGTATTTTTTGCTTCAACCTATAGCGTGCCTGCCGTACCGCAGACTGCATCACATTATAGCAAGCTTCTTTTGTTGGTGGGTGAGCCCCGTTAATGCGTAGCCTTGACTGCACACAGTAGTGTGAATGAAAAGTAAATCCCTTAAAGTTGCTCAAAAGAGAGTTGAATGTCAAAAGGGGATACCCATACATAAATTTAGCCTATTCACAAATTTTGCCCAATGGATGGCGCTGGGCCTCTCCCCCTTGTAATGTTTCCAATGCATCAAAATTGTTATTTCACACCTGACTAGTACACCTGCCTTTGAGGCAAACTTGGTAGCCTGCACTAGATCATGTGGCCTTATGTTCCCCTCGACAATAGAGATGGGCATCCTCAATCCTCCTAGTGATTTGCTCATTTTGTCAAGCATAATTCCATGAGTTCAAGGCCTCGGCTTCCTCGATTTTCCTGGCAATGGTACTACATAGTTTTCATACATTGAGATTGTTAGAAAAGTTACATGGATATCAAATAGCTAGTGCAAATTGATTGATAGACATCTGTAAGGTAATACCAACCTTGTCAACTTTCATTGTTCTGTGGGTGGGGGGAGACGGGAGTTTGCTCAGAGGACTCCTCTTCAACATGGCTATCATCATCTGGCCATGACTAGTCTCTCACAGGGCTAGGTATTGTAACACCCTAGTGTCAAGCATTGCATTTAGCACTTGCATTTCATGAGCATAAGCATCATTCAAGCATTCATGGGCATGAGCATAAGAAGTTTTATCTCATTCACTTTATCTTTATCATATGTGAAGTTGCTTATACACATACATATGCTTGTGATCATGGGTGACCAATGTGATAAATGGTTGTGAGGTCACAAAAACACCTTAGACATATCTAGGATGGTGAATGGAACAATGTTTGTATTCATGACAAGGGCCAATTTTGCTTCTATGTCCTAGTTTACTCAAAATGTCATTCTCAAGTTACTAGTTTGACCAAAGTTCAACTATGCTTTAGAGTTCTTGCATGGCAGTGCACCCTTAAGAAAAGTTGTAGTACTTGACTAGAGTAACAACTTTCATTTTTGGGCCAAGACCTAATTCGGTGCATAGAATGGTCAAAAATTGCTTCAAAGTAGCAAAGAAATACTATTTTTGGACATGGAAAATTTGTTGTCCTAAAGCCAATTATAGTTTCAATGTGCCTCACTTGGGAGCCTTGTAATTTGCTAACCATTGAGAATTAGATGATGGTTCCTAAAGCAAAGTTGGAGTTTACATGTAGCTCTACAACTTTTGTTAATGAAGTGTTTGCAAAGGATGAACGGATTAGGAGTACTAATGGCTTGAACTTGCACTATCAGATGGCCAGATGGCCGGGTTTGAACCGGGCACTGCACACCATCAGTGGCTGACCAGCGCAGGCCGCACGCACCACGTGGTGGCTGTACGCTAGCGTAGGCCCGACTGGTTAGGCCAAAGGGGTGTGAAGAGTGAGGCGACGTCAATGCTCCATCCATTCCTCGCTCTCTCGCCCTCGCTCTGCTTCTCTCTCGCTCGCCAAGCAAACTGAACGTCGTCGCCATAGCCATCATGAGCTTCGCCGAGCTAGCGCGCAGCCATCACCGCTCCATTTCCAAATTGCCCACGCCAATAGCTCTGCCTTGCTCCGCTCTACCACCTCCACCCAGTAGAGCTACCGTTCAAGCTCCATTTCCTACGGCTGTTTCCGCAGTGACATCACCCGAGCGCCGCCATGCTCTCGGCTCGCCGTGGCTAGGCCACTCCCCTACATCTCCCACCTTCCTCTCATTTAGTTTGTAGTTGCCTTAGGTCACTTCTACATAGTTTACCCATCACGTGGGAATGCACCGCCGCTCCCGCTGTGCCCGCCATGGCCACGAGCTCGAGCTAGTCACGGCCAGCATCCCCTAGGTCTCACCATTCCCCACATGAAGGTGTTTTTGCATAGCCACGAATGCTAGCTCCTACCGCAAAGATGGGGACTCACCTATCGCCGCTCATTAGCCAAAACAGAAAGCGCCACCGCCATGCACTGGGCGCCGCCATGCACGCGGTAAGGCTTCCCCACTACTTCACCCTGGGCAGATCTTGCTCTAGAGCTATGCTAGGTCATCGTAGAGGTAGGACCATCATCGCTAGAGCCTGCCATGGCCAGAGATGGCCAGTATGCCACTGTGCGACCACCGCCATCCCCATGCTCGCTGGTGAGCTTGCTCCGGTGAGCCACCGACCCAACCTGGGGTGCTCTTGGGTGCGAGTTGACGAGTGGAACACGACGGTGTTAACCTCGTCGCCGATGACCTCGGCAATGGTGAGCTATCATCGGTCAACCTCCGTCCTCTATTTTTGTTTCGCTGACGAGCGGGCCCCATTGACCGCGGCCCCCATCTGTCAGTTTGTGTGTTCTTTGATTTTCTTTTTTTCACAGATTTGAATACATGTTTCAAAAATTCATATCTAGAGCTAGGAGTGTCCAAATTGAGTGAACTAAATTTTGTAGGATTCATCATGAAGTGTACTATTTGATAAAAATTTGAAACCTACTATTTGGGATATTTTTCTAGGAGAATTAAATTGATCTAGATAAGTGCTTTTAAATTGTTTTCAATCTTGTAAAATGCATAACTTGAGCTAAGAAAGTGATAAAATTGTGATTCCAATTTTTTTGATCTTGTGTTGACATGCTATAGCTAATAAAAATATTAACCTATAGTAAGCATACATGAAATTTGGTCTTCCTATTTAATCTTAAATAATTGCTAGTTTCTATTGAAAATAAATGGGGTAAAAATACATAACCAATGGTCATGCAAATTTTTACACAGTGTTATGGTGCTAGGATGAATGTAATAAAAATATGAAATCTGTTGTTTGACACTTTTCACTAGGCTAAACTATTTTTGCTAAAATAAGCCTATGCCACTTGTCATTTTTGGAAAGATTGCTATACTTATCCAATAACATGAAATTTGTACATTAGACTTTTGGGGTCATATGTATGCTACTGTAATTTTTTTAGAATTTACTGAGCAGTTTTGATATATTTTCCTTCTTTCACCTTAGTGTCCAAATAAATTAATAAAGGCATTTAAAACAATTTATTTGGTCTTGACCATTATGTTTTCTAAAGTGTATATGATGTATATGAACTATTGGTACCATTGGTTGTGCCCAAATTTGATTGCTTGTATGCAGTGAAATATTAATTGCTCTATAATTCAATTTTAGTGACTATTTTGGATAGTTTTAGTTGTTAAGTAAAGTGCATGGGTAAAATGATGTTTGCTATGAATCTTGTCAATAACAAAGTTGTAGATAACTTACTTATCTTGCTTGTGTCAATTTTTTATGGCAATAGGCTAAATGTTTTGAAAGTTATACCTGCTAGAAGTTGGTCTCTAGAAATACTTATTCTCTAGAATTTCTGGATAGATCTGTGAAATTGCTTTGTTTGACCTTGATAGACATTGAATCATCTTCAGCTAACTATAAGAAAGTTGTAGGCAGTTTTATAAGCTTTCCATAAAGTCCAAGATCATAGTATTTGGTTGAGTAGAACTCCCAATATGGCCAAAATAAGTAGTTGTTGTTTACAGTAGGAAATGACTAAGTCAATTGTAATTGTTTGTCTTATGTGATGCTTGTGTAGATGCTTAGGCTAATTGAGATTAGTTGTGAGCTGCAGGTTCTAAGCCTCTTACTTATGAGGAACAACTTTACCTTAGGATACTAGAACTTGGTGAGTGTATGTTTCTTGTACTATATAAGAGATATGCACCTACTTAGTAGAGATCAACAAGAAGAAAGTTATACATCTACTTGGTCTATGAATGTGAGACTTATCATACATTTTGTGGATAACCATGCTCATGCATATACAATTTATCATATCATCTTACCTCTTATGGATTCATGATACTCATTTGTGCATATGCATGCAATAGGTTCCTTGGAAGGAGTGTCTCTACTCGAGTTTGAACCCGAGCATCAGGAGGAGCAACTGGCAGCCCAGGAGCAGGAGGTTCAAGCGGAAGGAGGAGTCAATGTGGAAGATCTTCCTGGTGTCCTAGCCACCAACCTTTCTTGTTTCTAAAAGGCAAGCCCCAAAGCATTATAAGCCTCCTATGTTTTTACAAACATCACTTGCGTCCTTTATGTTTGATGCATTAGGTTATATGAGTTGATTGGAAACACTTACTGCATATATTTTCCATGTCTAGGCAAATATATCTTGAATCCTTGGTAGTCTGGTAGAAGTTGGGTGATTTCCTATCACCTACAAGATATAGGTAGATATCAGATCACGGTTGGCTATAATTGCTATCATGAAAATAACCATGTGTTGATGAATAAAAAGGAGACCAGGCGGGATTGTGATAGAGAAGCAACAAGGCATGGAGGTCTTGGTGCCTATTTATCCTCGTTTGTGTCGGTTAAGGACCGATTCGCTGTACGTTCTCATGTCATGTTGAACACATGCCTAACACTTAGTTGGCTAGATAAGTTGTTCTGACCGTGAAGCCGAGTAGCTCAACTCAGGCTGGGACCCGGTAAGTGAAAGTGCGCACACTGGAGGCAGTAAGGATGTGCGGGGAGCCAATGGCGTGAGTCCAAGGGCAGGCTGGGCCTAAACTTTCTGGCAGACTGCTGATCGGACCCGCGACTATACCTGAATTATACCAAAGGTGACCCGACCCCGACGGGGGAAGTATGGGTTTATGTTAGGAATAACTCCCCAGCTGGTTGGAATCGATTCGAGTCATCGTCTCTCCTAGATAGTGAGAACTTGACTGAGCAGCGGTAACATAGCATTAATTGATGGAACTTGATGGTTATGATGATGCTTAAATTAATACACCGGATATGGTTACTAATGCTTGTTAGCTGAATCAATTGATTGCTCTAGTACAGGTGCTAATCTAGAGATGCTTAATTGAATAGGTATTCAAATTGATGCTAGAGGTATTAAATCTCCAAGTTATGTTACTTAAGCTTTTATGCAAAATGTTGTCAAGCTAACTCCACCGATAAAGCCTTGCATACTCCTTTGTGTCCTATTATTTCTAGTTTACAACGGGTAAGTCTAGCTGAGTACATTCTCATACTTAGGGTTTATTCCCTCTTATTGCAGATGACATGATGTATCTTGGGTACTGTAAGAACTGCCTTCATCCTACCATGGATGAGGACTAAACCATGGGGCATGATGCTCCTAAGATATCCTCTCTATTCTTCTTTTGCTGGAAATGACCGTGATACTGGCATGTATTTGAACTAAGTGTGATGTTGATGTCAAACTACTTTGCTTCCGCTATTTTAACTTGGTTTGTAATAACTATGTGAACTCCGATGTATGTGAGGTACTTGTGAACTAATTGTGAACTATGATGTAACATGTGACTGGTTGTGTTGAATCATGTACAATCTTGGTTTGTATGTTGGTTAATTTGAGATCCTTCATGACTTTATTGGACTGCTGGGTTTATATGGGCTCAAGTATGATGGTTTGATCGCTTCGGTGATTGCTATTGTACTTGTGCTCTTATAAATTGGATGGTTCTATTATAGGTATGCTGTTCCGTTAAATATCTCCACTCAATTCATGAACTTGGAATTGATCCTTGGGAATAGGTGTCCATCATGAAGGAGAATTATGTTCACGTACTGCTGATACCTCCACCCTTTTGCCAGTGGCAGCCCTCCGAGTACAAACTCCATGAGCAACCTATTCTAGTGGTGTTGACTTCACTTGCTTGGAGTGTCTTCGCCCAGGACTCATGGTAGCGCTGCCTTTTGTCCTGCTAGTAGAGCCTCCTCTATGTCTTTTTCAACCCAGACACTGAAAATTGGAGATACAAACTTAAGTAGTAAACAAGTACAAATTGCATTGCTATCTAAATAGTAAAGCATTACATGGCTACCTACACCCCCACTACCCCTCTGAACTAAATACAAGATAGAACAAGCACCTCAATTGATAGGGGCACTGACTCATCTTCTAAATCTGAATCTATTTCATCTGTATCATCAAATCCCTCAACTACCTCCCCTGGTTCGAGGATATATTCCAAATCTTCACCGTGTCTACCCTTTGTGCTAAACTTTTTTGCCCTTGGAGACACAGGTTTTGGGTCCACACATATTCCAAGTTCTTCCATCTTTCTATGATTCCTTGCAATTTGTGCATCCCGGTCTCGTTCATAAGCAGTTAGTGGCTATTCATCTAGATTACAAAGGCATTTATTAACTAAAGCTTCTACTGAATGTCAACACAATAGAGCAAGAGTATGCAAATAAACATGATAAGGCCATGGAAGCATGCAGAATTAGTGTCATGTTTCATGACTTGCGGGCATCAATTTTGATGGTTTTAGCATTCATATTCCATATCATTGGAATGACATATGAGTCTAGTTTTCAACCCAACAAACAGTGCATCTTTTGAACTTCCGAGCTAGGAGTTATGACTATTTTAGCGGAGGCTGCACAGGCTGTTGGTGGCTGCGCAAGAATGAAAGGAAGACTCTTAAATTTCTCCACCAAGATGACCTTCCACTCGCTTTTATTTATGCTTATGTTCATACTCAACTAGGATGGATGTTCGTAGTATAAATAAACCATGTAATCCATCATTTGAGGGGAGTTGATTTTGATATGATATGAGAATTGAGCATGGCTCTTCTTTGAGAAACCCGTAGAGTAATCTCCGGTGCTAGTTGATCTTGTTGAGTGATCTCTGAGTGATTCGAGTTTTATCCTATCCACCACCACGTACCCTTCTGCGAGTCAATCCATATCATTTGGTAATCAGAGCTTAAGGTTATGGCTGGTCGTGAACGTCGTCGAGCGAACTCCGGTAGCGACAACGTCAACCAAGAGCATGATCACCATGATGTGATCCTCAAAGGTCTAGGACTTCACCAAATTGAAGAACACATGGAGTGTCTTGAATCTACTGGTCGTGAAGCACTTCATCGAGAGATGGAGAGCAATTTTGGTTATGATTGCTGCAAGCAACTCGGTCTTGGAGTTACCGATTCAGATGGTATGTTTAAGAAGTGGTGTTACTGTGTTCCACCTATATATGATGAAGAAAAAGATCATGAAGGATTTCATCAAGAGGTTGGCTGTCATGATGCTACCACCCATGATTTTTGTGTTCATCTTGTAGCTCGTCATGATCTTGCTCTTGTTTATGCTTCTCCTTTCCAAGTTGTTAGTCATGATGTTGTTGGTTCGCATCAGAGAGAGAACTCTTTTGATTATGATTGCTGCAATCAGTGTGGTCATGGAATTATTGATTCATATGGTGCGTTCAAGCGATGGTGCTATTGCATTCCACCCATTTATGATGAAGAACTAGATGATCTCTCAAGTGAAGCATATATAATTCAGAACATGGTGATCTTTGAGTCTATGCTTCATTCTTCTTGTGATGACCATGAAGGAATAATTATATATCAAGTTGATGGTCTTTTCATTAATTCTTTGATTGAAGATGGTACAGCTTGTGATCATAGTCCTATCGTACCTATCTTGCAGCGAGAAGAGTATATTTCATTTGTGATTCCGTCATTGAGCCACGGTTGTGCAAGAACTAGGTACAAGGCAACAAGAAAGAAAAGAAATGAGAAAAGTGGTTGGAATGAACTTGCAAGAATTCCAAGATGGAGTTGTCATGCATCAATATTAGTTGGGTTACACCACCAATATATTATGTGTAAAGGTTATTACCATAATGGGACTCAACTTAAGGAAGGACAATATCACTATCATAATCTCTCCAACCAATCTGAACTCGAGGACAAGTTCTTTTCAACAGGGGGAGGATGATCAGGCCATAGAAGCATACAGAATTAGTGTCATGTTTCATGGCTTGCTGGCATCAATCTTGATGGTTTTAGCATTCATATTCCATATCATTGGAAAGATATAAGAGTCTAGTTTTCAACCCAACAAACGGTGCATCTTTTGGACTTCCGAGCTATGAGTTATGACTATTTTAGTGGAGACTGCACAAGCTGTTGGTGGCTGCGCGACAATGAAAGGAAGACTCTTAAATTTCTCCACCAAGATGACCTTCCACTCGCTTTTATTTATGCCTTTGTTCACACCCAACTAGGAGGGATGTTCCTAGTATAAATAAACCATATAATCCATCATTTGAGGGGAGTTGATATTGTTATGATGTGAGAATTGAGCATGGCTCTTCTTTGAGAAACCCGTAGAGTAATCTCTGGTGCTAGTTGATCTTATTGAGTGATCTCCGAGTGATTCTAGTTTTATCCTATCCACCACCACATACCCTTCCGTGAGTCGATTCCTATCAAAGTGCCTAACTAGTAACTACAGCTTAAATGGAAGTCATTAATACAATAAATCACATATCAGCTACACTCAACTATAGGAAATATATAACCCATCGCTATCTACATATCCTTGGTTCAGCCACTACAGTAGAGCACAAATCATAAAAGGAATTTGGGTACCTCTTCCTCCGTGTCCCCTAGCTACGCTTTGTCCTTGGCACCACCGTCTTGTCATTGTGGTCACGGAGCTGGTGCAGCCGGCGTTGACGCAGGGGTATCATATCTGGCTCGGCTAGGGTTCAGATCCGGTCGGTCGTGACAGTGCCGAGGTAGGAGATCCGGTTCTAGCTTGTACCATCATCAAGGCGATCCTTCCACCATCAGTTGACCTGTTGTCGATGAATCAAAGGGGATCTGGCTTCGGCTAGGGTTCCGATATGTATGAGAGAGGGTGCGGTTGGAGAGTGGAGAGGGAGTCGAGCTACTGTGGCGATAGCGCCTAAGGTCCGGAGCGGGGTGACAGTGGGGGTGGTTGGAGAGTGGAGAGGGAGGCCATGGGACTAGAATTTGGAGCTGCAGAGTGAAGATGGAGGTGGAGACGATGACTCTTTACGCTTTTATGTGGCCATCATAGTACCACAAATGCCCTTGTCTGAAATCGATGGCGTGGTAAATCTATTTTCCACGCAGAGGACAAAAGAGAGACATCTAATTTTCGGTGCATGTTGGCGGGACTGCTCGGTGTGGTGCCAAATTAAATTTTCGGGCGGGCAGATGGCCCGTCTACTCAGCAGAGACCGAAATTTATTATGTGTTTTAATAGGAAATGATTATGACAAAATGTTACTTACCTAATATTCGTCTTTTCATTTTTTTCTCTTGTGCACCTATTTATATATGCAATTCGTTAGTTGTTGCCTTTTTAGTTTTTTCATAATATAAATAAACATAAAACTAAAAGAGGATTATAATAAATAATTAAAAGATCCATGAATTTGACACCTAAAAATTACTAAAAAAGAAAAAATAAACCTGCTCGTTGCACCTTATTGCACTGCATCTAGCGATTTTTTTGTGTGTGTGACTGCATCTACGGCTGTACTTTCCATCGCTAGAGTATGTTCCCATTGTTCATGAGCCTCGAGCCAGTCCCCAACGCTGTCTTAGCGGAGGTGAACCTGGACGACATCATGCACGCCCGCCTTGACCCCTGATCTGTTGGACATATCAGTAGTACAAGTCATGACTAGGTTTGGTCTGTGGGTCGATCATATGTGAAGTCTTATTTGCATGCATGTATGTGTTAATTTCTGTTGAACTTTGCATTAGGTGAGTTCAACTCTATTGAGCATGGTGTAGCTCAGGTCCTTTTGGTCATTTTGTAACTAGTTTCTAGCCCCCGTTGGTTGGTTTTGCCTATAGATTTCTTTCTGGTTCTCTTTCTAATGTGTAATATACTAATGGTTTTCACCCATTCTGATCGGAGAACGTGGGTGTATAGATCAAAATTTTCTAGACCCTAAGATAGTTGGACCCTATGAAATATTGACGATCCAGATCACTACAAAATACAGGGGCCATCCAACTAGTCCATAGAACCCGACTACTAGGGGTTAACAACTAGTTCTAGTCTATAGAACCCAACAATTAGTTCATGATACAAACAGGTATGGACCAATAGCACAACTATTTAGCTAATTTTTAGTTGGCTATTTTTTAGCCAAGGCTAACTAGTCGCAGTCCATCCAAACAGGGCCTAAGACAGTCCTATACCTAAAAATCTTAACAGGACAGATAATAGTTTTGATGAAACAACAAAATACAGATCGTGCCAACTCTTGCGCCTTATGTGGGGTCGTGGGTGCACTACGTGCGTGTGGGTCGTAGGGTGGTCCATGACCCGCGAACTATATAACAGTAGAGACAAGGGGCGAGATGGGAGGAAGGCTCTCCAGAGCTCCTACTTCAGTTCCATCCCAAAGCTTTTGCCCTCCACCCTACTACTGGGTATCTTTGTTCTTCATTTTTTCTGCATATTGTTTTGTTTTTTACACAGATCATGGATAACTATGATCATTATTGGGACATGTCTGTGTATTGCCATGTCTTCCATGAGCTTCGTGTTCGCCATGGCCTACAAACAAGGGTTGTAGTGCTTGCAGTGCATTCTAACTTTTACAGTAGGTGGTACATTGCTTCTGTAGTTGCTCAACAACTTCTTGGCCATCGAAACTACCGTCTTGCTGAAGATCATCTACGACCCTATGTGTTTGTTGCGGTTCATTCAAATGCAGATCTCCAGTGTCGGCCCCTCAATTTGAGAGTTCTCAATGCTTTCGTATTTGCACCAGGATCACGCACAAATACACACTAATCACAGAGATGGTACACAGTTATATTATAAAAGGTTCTGAGCTTTATTGATATCTAAAATAAGGTCTACCACAGTGGCCCAAAGGGCATTGTCAAAGGCTATAGAGTTGGCAGGAAGCTATGGCCATGAAGCGACATTATTGGAGGTCTCTAAAGTGGGATTATTATACAGCAAAATGGCATCCTATTCCATAGGCAACTAGAGCGCGGACGAAACCCTAGCCTCGATGTCACATTCCTACGATCAAATCTCCTAACAGAAACCCTATTCCTCATTGCACGCTTCACCTTCGAAGTCATAATATTCTTCTATGTCAAGGTCTGTGAGTTGACAATGGGTGAGTACATACGTACTCAGCAAGTTCCAACCATGGGTGGAAATAGAAGTGTAGTGGTGATTATAATTTAAGGGTGGGTCCTAGCGGAGTATTACCATTCCCACTAGTGCCTAGGTTAATCATCAATTAATTACCAGTTTCATTCCACATAAAAGTAAAGCTAATCATAGTATCCCATCCTAGCATTTGCCCATTCCAAGGATGTGGCTATTCGAATAGATTTAATAAAACTCTGCAGAGGTGTATAAATTTCCCCACACGATAGGTGCAACCTCATCCATGATCAGTGGACAAAATAGACCTAATGAGATCCTGTACCCGCTTGGAAAGCTAACCTAGATTTCTATATAATCTCTACAATGGTTTCATAGGGGTTGGAACACAAAATCAGGAAGATACCAAATCCCCCCAAACGTGATGATACCAAATCATCACAAAAGAAAAACATGGCTCGAACACGGACAAGAAAACAGTGGCTCAAACGCGTCCTAAAAACCTAACGCTTAATGTGGAAGATCACATTGCATCCATGCCAACCAGACACGGAAGAAAACCTATCCCCTATGTCAGCTCCTAATCTTCCGTTGCCTACACTAGCCTTCTAGTAGAAACTATACTTGTATCTAACGGGGTGTGGTATCAAGCTTGTAATAGAACAGTCCAATTTATAAGAGCACAAGTACAATAGTAATTATCAAAGTGATCAAACTATCATACTTGAGCCCATATAAACCTGGTAGTCCAATGAAATCACGAAGGATCTCAAACCAACCAACACACAAGCCAAGATCATAGATGATTCAACATAACAAGTCACATGTTACATCACAATTCACAAATGGTTCACAAGTATCTCATATACATCGGAGTTCACATAGTTATTACAAACCAAGTTCAAATAGCGGAAGCAAAGTAGTTTGACATCAACATCACACTTAGTTCAAATACATGCCCGTACCACAGTCATTTCCAGCAAAAGCATAACAGAGAGGATAACTTAGGAGTACCATGCCCCATAGTTTAGTTCTCATCCACGACAGGATGAAGGTTGTTCCTAAAGTACCCATGATACATCATATCATCTGCAACAAGAGGGAATAAACCCTGAGTATGAGAATGTACTTAGCTAGACTTACCCATCATAAACTAGAAATAATATAACACCAAGGAGTATGCAAGGCTTTATTGGTGGAGTTAGCTTGACAACATTTTGCGTAAAGCTTAAGTAACATAACTTGGAGATTTAATATCTTTAGCATCAAATTGAATACCTATTCAGTTAAGCATCTCTAGATTAGCACCTATACTAGAGCAATCACATGATTAAGCTAACAAGCATTAGTAACCATATCTGGTGTATTAATTTGAGCATCATCATGACCTTTTATTCATCAACACATGGTTATTTCCACAATAGCAATTATAGCCAACCGTGACCAGATATCTACCTATATCTTGCAGGTGATAGGAAATCACCCGACTTCTACCGAACTAAGCATGGCTAAGCATATATTTGATCCTAGACCTACATAGGATTCAAGATATATTTGTCTAGACAAGGAAAGTATATGCAGCAAGTGGTTCCAATCAACCCGTAGTACTTAATGCATCAACATAAAAGGACTCAAGTTGATATTTAGAAAACATAGGAGGCTTAGAATGCTCCGGGGCTTGCCTTTCAGAAATGAGGAAGGTTGGTGATTAGGAGACTCAGGAAGATCTTCCATGTTGACTCCTCTTTCCGCCTGAACCTCTTGCTCCTGGGCTACCTGCTGCTCCTCCTGACGCTCAGGTTCAAACTCGAGTAGAGTCACTCCTTCCGGGGATCCTTTTGCATGCATTTGAACAAATGAGTATCATGAATGCATAAGAGATGAGATGACATGATGAAGTGTATATGCATGAGCATGGTCATCCGCAAGATGTATGATAAGTTTAACATTCGTTGACCAAGTAGATGTATAACCTTCTTCTAGTTGATCTTTACTGAGTAGGTGCATATCTCTTCTATAGTACAAGAAACATACACTCACCAAGTTCTAGTAACCTAAGGTAAAGTTGTTCATCATCAGTAAGAGGCCTAGAACCTACAGCTAACAACTAATCTCAATTAGCCTAAGCATCTACACAAGCATCATATAAGACAAACAATTACAATTTGACTTAGTCATTTCCTGGACTGTAAACATCAACTACTTATTTTGGCCATATCAGGAGTTCTACTAAACCAAATACTATGATTTTGGACTTTCTGGAAAGCTTATAAAACTACCTACAATTTCTTATAGACATCTCAAGATGATTCAATGGATATCAATGTCAAACAAAGCAATTTCCTAGATCTATCCAGAAATTCCAGAGAATAAGCATTTCTAGAGACCAACTTTCAATAGATATAACTCTCAAACTATTTAGCCTATTTCCATGAAAATTTAACAAAAGCAAGATAAGTGAGTTATCTACAACTTTGTTATTGACAAGATTCATAGCAAACATCATTTTACCCATGCAATTTACTTAACAACAGAAACTGTCCAAAACAGTCACTATAATTGAATTATAGAGCAATTAATATTTCATTGCATACAAGCAATTAAATCTAAGCACAACCAATGGCATCAATAGTTCATAGACATCATATAGACTTATGAAAACATAATGGTCAAGCCCAAATAAATTATTTAAATACCTTTATTAATTTATTTGGACACTAAGGTAAAATAAGGAACATATAACACAATTGCACAGTAAATTTTGAGAAAATTACAGTAGCCTACATATGACCCCAAAAGTCTACTGTTCAAATTTCATGCCATTTGGATAAGTATAGCCATCTTTACAAAAATAACAAGTTGCATAGGCTTATTTTAGCAAAAATAGTTTAGCCCAGTGAAAAGTGTTAGACAACAAATTTCATATTTTTTTACTTTCATCCTAGCACCATAACACTATGTAAAAATTTACATGATCATAAGTTATGTATTTTTTACCCCATTTATTTTTACTAGAAACTAGCAATTAATCAACGTTAAATAGGAAGACCATATTCTAAGTATAACTACTATAGGTTTAGCATTTTTCCTAGCTAAAGCATGTCAACACAAGACCAGTAAAATTGGAATCACAATTTTTGCACTTCCCAAGCTCAAGATATGCATTTTACAAGATGGAAACAAATTTAAAAGCACTTATCTAGCTCAATTTAATTCCCCTATAAAAAATATCCCAAACAGTAGGTTTCATATATTTATCAAATAGTACACTTCATGTAGAATCAAACAAAATTTGGTTGACTTAATTTGGACACTCCTAGAATTAGTTATGAATTTTACAAGTTTACTACAAAATCTAGAAAAACATTTAAAGAAAAACATCAAAAACCCTGTTAAATGCTAAGTGCACCCGGCGTACTGCACCCAGAGGCGCTGACAGCTGGGTCCCAGAGGTCAACGAGCCCCACTCATCAGTCAAACAAAGGCAGGGGATAGCGGTTGACCGGCGATAACTCACCGTCGATGAGGTTTCCGGCGGTAGGGTCACCACCGTTTTGTTCCTCTCATCAAGCCATGTCGATGGGTGGTGAAAATGGAACCTAGGGTTCACCAGAGAGGGCTCGTTGATGGCAATGGTGGATGGCAGAGGTAGCACGGTGGTACGCGGTGTTCTCCGACAGCGGTGTGCTCAGGCAAGGCTCGTAATGGCTTCATGGGATGCTAACAAAGCTATCTGGGGTGGGTTAGGTTTCTAGTGAGGTGGCGGTGAGCTCTGACCACGTGTAGGTCTCAGCGACGGTGATGGCACGGTGGTGCATAGCTGCGTTCTGGTGTACACATGCCGATAGAGGTTAAACGATAACTAGCGTGAGATTCTAGGGTTGGAGGGGAAGACGAGACGAGAGAAAAAGAGAGTGGAGGTGCTTCGGTCCGAGCTGGCCACGGCGAGCTTGGAGCTCGGCGGCGCTCTAGCGATGTTGTGGTGGCAGAAATGACCTTAGGCCTTTACCTTGGGCTCGAATGGCGGCTCTACTAGGTTGAGGTGGTAGAGCGGAGCAAGGCGGAGCTATTGGCACAGGCGATTTGGAAATGAAGATGTGAGGGCTGCGCATGAGCTTGGTGAAGCTCATGGCAGCAATGGCGCTCCGCTTCGCCGCGACAAGAGGGAGAGAGAGCGAAGCGAGGCGAGTGAAAGCGAGTGGGAGCGAGCAGCAGGGGCGCGTCCCTCTTGTCCGCGCGCTGGCCCAACTAGCCCGGCCATCACCGGCGTACGGCAACCACATGGTGGCCATGGCCTAGTGCGGTCGGCCACTGACGCTACGCGTGTTCACGGCCATCAGAGCCCGGCATGCATGTCTGACAGAGCAACTTTGTGACCATGTAACTCCTAATCTGTGGGGAATCAGTGAAAATGGTATTAGCGAAAGTAGTAGAGCTATGTGAGATCTACAACTCTGCTTTAGGAAGTAACACCTAATTCATCATGGTTAGCAAGTTATGAAGCTCCAAAGTTGTGCACTTGAAACTAAAATCAGCATTTTGGACTTCGCAAAATTTCTAAGTCTAGAAACAACATTTTATTGATTCTTGTGAGCCCTATTTGACCATGTTAGGCACTGAATTAGCTCATGACCCTTAAATAAAGTGTTCCATAAAAGATAAGCTACAACTTTTATTAAGGGTGACTGCCATGCAAACACTCTATGCTATAGTTCAACTTTGGTCAAAGTAGGATCATGAAAAATGACATTTTGAGTAAACTAGGACTTAGAAGCAAAATTGACCCATGTCATGAATACCAAACTTGTTCCACGTGCCATCCTAGACATGTCTAAGGTGTTTTTGTGACCTCACAACCATCTCTTGCTTTGGTCACACAAGATCACAAGCATATGCATGTATATAATGAACATCACATGTGATAATATGTAAAGAATATGATGAAATTCCATATGCTCATGCTCATGAATGCTAGGATGATGCTTGTGCTCATGAAATGCAAGTGGCAAAAGCAATGCTTAACACTACTTTGTTACAGCCCCTCCCCCTTATAGAAATCTCATCCCAAGATTTGAAAGACCTACCATTTTTCATAGAAAGTTGGATAAACCTCTCGTAGATAATCTTCCTATTCCCACATAGCATCCACTTCACTTCCATGATTACTCCACATCACTTTGTGAAACTTGATCACACGGTTTCGAGTTACTCTATCCCTGCTATCTATAATTTGCACCGACTTCTCTTCATAGGCTAGATCTGATTTTAACTTTATATCTCTAACCTCCACTCTTTCTTCTAGAACACGTAAGCATTTCTTGAATTGGGATACATGAAAAATGTTGATGATAGCCCTCACTTCTGGAGGTAACTGGATCTTGTAGGCTACTTGTAACACCTTGGGTGTTAGCCTTGCATAACTTGACTTGCATAACATGAGCATGATCATCACGCATTCATAAACAAGCATTTACAATTTGAAACATTTGATTGAAACATCTACAACATTGATTGTTATCGCATGTTTTATTAACATATGCAACCTTCTCGTTATTTCATGTCTCCCTGTGTACATGCATATGATCATGAGTGGACACATGTACATAGTTAATATGAGTCCCCAAAAATCTTTTGGCAATGCTTAGGTTCACAATTGGAACATGGTTCATGAATGTCATTTTCCATGATCAAGTCCTTAAGTCATGTTTCATGTAATTACTTTAAATGGCCCTATGAGAGACTACTACATGAAATGATTGAATGACCTTGCAAATTGCTTAAACATGGTTAGGATATCATCATGAACAACTTTGGTATTTAGGGCTAGGGCTAATTTGGTCATTAAGCCATGCTTTGATGTGTATCATCATTTAAAAGTGACATGTTTGACCAAATTTGAACTAGGTGTTAGAGACCTTGCATGGAGGAGATCACTAAAGCAAAGTTGTAGTGTTTGACATAAGGAACAACTTTTACTTCTAGGTCATTGACTGATTTAGCTTCTAACATGCTTGAATGGGTCCCACAAAAATCAGCAAAATCAAGATTTCAACACTTCACAAAATTTTTCCAAGTCTTGATCACTGACAGTGCTGTCAGCCCGACTTTGGATTAATTTTACTCGATGTAGGTTGGGAATTAGAACACGATTATTGAACAACATTTGGAGATGGTACTTAGGACTACGACTTTGGTTCAGAAAGAAATCACTGAATCGCTTTGCTTAGGGAGTTAACTCGATTGCAAAACACGTCGTCAGGCTCGGCACTTCGTTACTGATGAACTGAACGAAGCCGTTCAGTGGCCGACCACCGACAGAGTCTGCGCGCCGCGTGTCCGCGGTGACGGTCGTGCGTCGCCGGCGCTCTGCCCAGCGTGGCCAAGGCAGGCAGACGCGCGCCTTCAACTCCCTAGCGTGCGCCCGCTCCATTTCCACTCGCTCACGCCAGCTCTCTCCCTCTCCAGCGCCCTCCCTTGCTCTAGCCACGGAACCAGGAAACGCCGCCGAGCACAGCACCGCCTCCGCCGTCGCCTTGCGTGCGCTACGTCGCACCACCACCGCCTCCATCTCTCCCGTAGCTACGCCACACCTCCCTCCACCCCTCATCTTGATTGCAACGGCTGTCACGCTTCGGTGAGGGCGTATTCGCCGTTTCCTTTCTCGCCGAAGTTCTCGGTCGCCATGGCCGCCTCCACGGCAAGCTAGCCATGGCTCGGCTCATCTGCGTTTTTCCTTCGATTTTGAGCATTAGTGTTTGGTCAGGACGTGTATTAGCCGGTGCTAAGACGTTACCTTCGTTAGTGATCCCGCCGGCGTGGAACGCGACAACCCGCGCCACCGCGTTCTAACCCCCGCACCACCGCGCTGTGGTCAAGTGTCGTCGGAGCTTTGCGGGAAGCGTTTGTTGCTGAAATAAGTTCACTAGGACGCCGTGGTACTGTTGTGCGCCTCTCCTAGCTTTCCCATGGCCGGATATGGCAGGCATAGAGTTGCGCAGCGCCGCCATGGCCGGCGACGATCATGCTCCGCCGCGCTAGCGCTGTCACCACCTCAACCATCCGATGCGTCTTGAGTAGTAGATCACGATGGTGCCCGTGGTTTCACCGGAGAACTCACCGGCGACGAGCTCTGGCCGCGCCAGCGCTGTGCAGTGCCGCGACCCTGTTTTGAGTTACTGACTCGTGGGGTCCCCTGACCAGCGGGTCCCACCGGTCAGCGACAGTTAGAGTGTGTGATAGTTCATTTGATCCAGTTTTTGAATTCTTTTGTGAATTTTGTATCTTCAGTTTGGTAGCTTCAAAAATTGTGAAATAAATTTGGTAGTGTTCCTTAGGAAGTGTAGTATTTAGGAAAAATATTTTCTTAACATTTACAGTAGAAATTTTTGGAGATTTAAATAGGGATTTGAAATGTGTTTTTGAATGCATGCAAATTTGTTTATTTTATATCTAGAGTTCCTGTGCTCCAAAAATTATGAAATTTTTGTGGTAAGCTAGTCCTAACATATAGGAGCTCTGGTAAAAATTTGAAGATGAGTGCATGTGTAGATTGGTAGTTATAGATTTTTCTTTTATAATTAGGAGATCCTTGTGTAAATTTTTAGAAATTATTTAGGAATCAAATACTCATGAAAATTGTTGGAGGGTATACTAGTAGTATATGGATGCTAAGAAAAATAGGAAATCTGTTGCTTGACACTTTTCACTAAGGTTTTCTATGTTTGCTATTTCAAGCCTTGCTGCCTTGTCATTTTTGTATAGGATGTTTTACTTGGCAAAATGGTAGGAAATTTTTACAGTAGTCTATTGGTAGCACTAGTAAGCCACTGTAATTTTCTGAGAATTTATGATGCACATTTGGTATAGGTTTATTATTTAACCTAGGGGTTCAAATAAAATAATAAAGGCATTTAAATAAATAGTTTGGGCTTCACCATTATATTATCTTAAATGGATTTGGTACGCTTAAACTGTTGGTAGATTCTATGTTGTCAAATTTTGAATGATTACATGAAGTAGAAGTATTGTTACTTTGTATTGCATATTGAATAGTTTCCGAACAGATTCTGGAGTTTGATGAGTTGCATGTTGAAAATGATGTGTACTGTAAAAATGGTTAATAACAAAGTTGTAGAGAATTTGATAAGCTTTCCAGAAAGTCCAAGATCACTGTATTTGGATTAGTATAACTCCAGTTATGAGTGAAACAAGTAGCTGTTGTTTTGTGGTATAGTCGATGCATTGTGGAAGTAGTTAATTAAATAATCGAGAAGAGATATGCACCTACTCATTAAACATGATGCACTTGTTAACATATATGCATTCGTAATACTTATACCATATTCATGCATCTAGGATCGGAGGAAGAGACCACGTTACTGGAATTCAAAGAAATAGAGGAAGGGAATCAGCAGGAGAATCCGCAAGCCGCAGCTCCCGAAGGCGTGGAGCAGAATCCTGAAGAGCTTCCGGAGTGTCCTGATCACCGCCCTACTTCATTCCTATGAGGCAAGCCCCGGAGCATTCTAAGTCTCCTAGTATTTTACAAATGATTACTTAGGTACTTATGATTGATGCATTAGGTTATAAGAGTTGAATGGAACCACTTGATGCATATACATTCCTTATCCAGCTATTACACCTTTAACCGGTATAGGTCCAGGATCGAATATATGCTTAGCCATGCTTAGACCGGTAGAAGTCGGGTGATTTCTGTCACCGCGAGATATAGGTGGATACCTAGGAACACGATTGGTTATAATTGCTATCGTGGAAAAGAACCATGGTTAATGTAAATGGAGACCCAGGCGGGATGTCGATAGGGAAGCAACAAGACATGGAGGTCTTGGGTGTGGATCTATCCCGTCTCAGTGTCGATCAAGGACCGTACCATTGTTGGAACTTCGACAAGATTGAACGATGCCTCTCACTTAGCTGGCCGGATAACTCGTCCGACCGCTGAAGCCAAGTAATTCAATTCAGCCGGGACCCGCTCACATGCGCTCCTTCCGGGAACGATCGACCGAGCCCAAGGGTAGGTGGGCTCGAGCATCCCGGCATCTGGTGTTCCAGATTGTGCGGCACGATCACGGACCCATGAAATGTGTACTGAGTTGTACCAAAGGTGACCTAAGGCTATCGTGTTTGGTAGACTGGGTTTGTGTTAGGAATAAATTCCCTGGTTGAAATCGATTCAAATCACCGTCTCTCCCGGATAGTGAGAAACTTGACTAGCTCCAACATCATAGTAACTGTGTTATGAAACATGATGGTTCGGATGAATATGGAATTACAATACCTGCTATGGTTACTATTGTATGCTTCTCAATTGATATACCACATGTTTGGCACAGGATAGTTGCTAATCTAGAGATGGATAGTTATAAATAATTGATAAAGGAATCCTAAGTGTACATTAAGTCATTTGCTTTCATGCAAAATGTTGTCAAGCTATCTCCACTTATACAGCCTTGCATAATCCTTGGAGTCATTTTATTTTCGGGTTTATGGCGGGTAAGTCTAGTGAGTACCTTCTCGTACTCGTGGTTTATTTTTCCCATGTTGCGAGATGGCAATCAGATATCATGGTTATTGCAAGAGTTGCTTCTATCCCGCTGTGGATGAGGAGTAAGCCTTGGGCAGGCTTCTTATTAATCCTTCTACATGCTTTTGTGGACCATGATCGTATCTTGGCACTGTATCAAACTATGTTGGAAACTTTATTTTTGAACTTATTTGCTTCCGCTTTATCTATCAAACTCGGTTTGTAATAACTTTTATTCGTACTCTGATGATGAAATGTATCTGTGAACTTTATGTAATATGTGGCATGTATGTTGAATCCTGTACGATCTTGGTTGTTGTAAATCGTTTAACAAGACCCGTCGTGGTACTCAACGGACTACCGGGTTTATATGGGTTCAAGTATGACAGTGCGACCGCTTGCGGGCTGCCATTGTACTTGTACTCTTATAAATTGGTCAGTTCTGTGACAGTTGGCATCAAAGCAAGATTCAACATTAATTGTCACAAGTGTATTTAAAACAAAAGTTTTTGTTTTCCAAAAAACCCTTCTCTAGCAACTAATAGTTATATTAATAGGTATTTGAAATCTAAAGTGTGCCAATGATCACTTTCCTTATGCCCAAATTAAGGACTATTAGGTGGCTATTTAAGTACTAACATGGGGATTTTTACTTCGTCGTCCATACGGCGTGCTATTGTATGGATGCCATTCACTTGAGTGGTAATGTATGGATCAAATGCCTCTACACCAAGGTAAGATGATGAGTGTATGACCGCAAGATGTGAGCGTGCGGTCGGGGAGAGTTAGCTTTGGTACGTCTATGTATGCATGCTTGCATGTGTATATGGTGCGTATTTAATTGTGGGTTTAAGTTATTGTCGGGTAGATTGATACGAAGTATATGTATGGGTATACATATATGGAAGTATTTACAAATTACATTCTGCATATTTCATTATGGGTTTAGGGCTGAAATGAAAATTCTTATGCAGGTACACTAACAACGAAACATGTAGCTCGACTAGTTACGCTATATAAGAGAGAACGAATGTATGCCACCGTGTCTACCGCTAGAAACAAATTTTTCCTAAGTTTGTGAGGACGTACAGAACGAGCATGCATCATGATAATTACCATTCACATAATTAAATTGTTCCTCCCCTTATAAAATTCTTACTCGGTTATGTAACTCTTATCCATCATGGTCTTGTCTCACCAAGTGGTACATGTTAATGGTGCAGATGGCACGCACAAAGCAGACCGCTCGCAAGTCCACTGGAGGCAGAGCTCCCCGCCGTCAGCTTGCTCCACGTACCCGTCAACGTCACACGTTTCTTGGAGAGTTTGGGATGCCTACACTCTTGTGGAGAGTGCTCAGCTATGTCGGCTATCCTGATGGAATGGAGCCCCGCTACTTCTAGGTGAATGAGCAATTGGGAGAAGGTCTCTTAGTTACTGTGGTGGCCGTTGTTCATCCCCGAGGTGACAATTCTGAGTGGACAGGTTGGTGTTATGAGTCAACTGGCAGGACTGCTAAAGAAGCAGCTGGCAGGGCAGCCTTTGGGATCCTGAGGGATATCATGGATCGTTTTCCTCAGGAGCTGGCAGCCGCTTTGGTTGGAGTCTTTCCGAGGGGTAACCCCTCCACTGACTCATGGCAGCAGGCAAGAGGAAGATCTTTGGAGATTGGTGCAGCAGAAGGGCAGAACAGCGATAACCCTTCCATGAGCGCCATGTTCGCAGTGATGAGAGTGTTAGATGGAGTAGAAGGTAGCCTCAGACGTGTGTCTGGTGCTCTTGGTCATGCCCGTGAGGACTGACGTCAGCTTCAGAGGGAGCACGACGTCGAGATTGAGAGGCTCACTGAAGAGATGACTCGGTTAACTCACCAAAGGAATGCGGCCTGGACCAGGGAAGATGTTCTGAGAGCTCAACAGTTCGAGCTGGGGCAGCAGCTGGCCAATGCGGAAGAATACAACGATCACCTACATGAAGAGGTTCATCTATTGAACAACCAGCTCCACCCTTATGTCCCACCTGGAGCCGCAGAGATGGATCTAGAAGGGGACGAGGATGAAGAAGAAGTAGAGCCTAAAGAAGAAGTGGAGCCTGAGGGAGGAGATGATCCTATGTCTGACCTCGATAGTGATCATGATGAAGATTAGATCGCTTAGCACTTAGTGGAAGGGCTAATGTATCACCTTTATTCATGTAATGGACCTGTAGTTCGAATTTAGTATGGGTAATCCAATTATCATGTAATATTGTGAATCGCACGACTATCGCACCTTTGGTTGAACATCAATGCAATTTTGTTCCTTGTTGGTGATCATGATTTAAATTTGCATGCATTATGAGCGCAATAAGTGGTCAAATTGGGGATGCCATGTTGCGAGAATGAATTGTTATGCCTCTGTTTTTATTGTGAATTTGAGAATTTTCTCCAGTAATTTTAGTTTGGCATGATTATGATTCATCTGCAATCTCTTGACATCAACCAATAATCGCTTATTGTTGCAACTTCGCAGAGATGACGCACTGTCTTGGAGGTAGTAGCGATCCACGATGGCAATGGTGATGACACCACCACCACCGCCATGGCGTCTGCTCGGGGAGTTCTTTGCTTAGTTCTTGGGGAGCCAAAGGACAATGGAAGAAGCTCTGCGCCTCATCGCAAGAAAAACACCGCCATGGCCACCCACAAAGAACCAAATGGCCGAGCCAAATCAGCCTGATACATTCAAGGAGTTTACGGACACGAAGCCTCCAATCTTCAAGGTGGCTGAGGAACCACTACATTCTGACGAGTGGCTAAATACCATTGAGCGAAATTTCGTCTTGCTAAGGGTCACAGAGCATCTAAAGGCTGAATATGCTTCTCATCAATTGCAAGGACCAGAGAGGGATCTGGTGGACACATTTCTGTCATCCTTGCCTGCTAATGCGCGAGTTACCTGGGAACAGTTCAAGCTGGCTTTTAGGGGACATCATATTCCCCCGGGCCTGATGCGCATGAAAGCGGCCGAATTTATGAGGCTCACTCAAGGAACAAAGTCACTCACTGAATATATGCACGCATTCAACAACTTGTCCAGATATGCTCTAGGTTTTGTGGATACCGAGGAGAAAAAGATAGAGAGTTTCAAGCGAGGTTTGGGTACTAAACTGATGAAGACTATGGCAAATTCTAGGTGTGCCACGTACAATGAGTTTATTAGTGATGCCTTGACCCAAGAAAACCACAACAACATGCATGCAGTTGCTAAGGGTCGCAAGAGGACATATGAGGCCGGTGCATCCGGATCTTTCCAGTCAAAAGCGCCTATCACAGCTAGGCCACAATTCCGTCCACCTGCACCCAAGTTTAGACCTCCACCACCTAAAGCTCAGAATAATAGGCCACAGAAACCGTTCCGTAAGGCGTTCACTATTGCCTTACCAAAAGGAAATGGCAGTCAGGACAGCTCCACCGGATTCAGAAGTAATCAACCATGTTTCAACTGCAACCAACTGGGTCATTGGTCCAAGGAATGCCCCCACCCCAAGAAGAATAGCAACCAGAATCAGAACAATCAGAGACAGGCGAATGCCAGGGCACGTCAGGGACACGTGCATTATACCGCTGTGGAAGAAGTGCCCGCTGGAGAAGTTGTCACGGCTGGTATGTTTCTCGTCAATAAGCATCCCGCTGTTGTTTTATTTGATTCGGGAGCTTCTCATTCATTTATGAGTCAAGCATTTGCATCTAGACATGATCAAGAAATAATTGAAGTAAGTAAAGGGGGTTATAACATAAGTTCAGCAGGGGGTACTGTTACTACCAAAAAGATAGTCAAAAATGTACTCATCTCTATACAAGGGAGGGAGTACACCACGGATTTGATAATATTGCCCGGGTTATCGATAAGTGTAATCTTAGGCATGAATTGGATGAAGGATCATGGTGTTCTTATTGACACTAGCACCCGCACTATTATATTGAGGGAACCCATGGGAGGGAATGCTTTTCTAGTACCACTCTCCCACAATTTTGAACTCCAACATTTAGCTTGTGCTATCCAAGCCACCACACTTAGTGATATCCCCGTAGTTTGTGAGTTTCCGGATGTATTTCTAGAGGAATTACCAGGCTTACCACCTGATAGGGAGGTGGAATTCAAGATTGAGTTAGTGCCAGGTACAACACCCATATCAAGAAGGCCCTATAGAATGCCACCCAATGAGTTAGCATAACTTAAGGTTCAATTGCAAGATCTATTGGACAAAGGTCTTATTCAACCTAGCTCATCTCCATGGGGATGTCCAGCCTTGTTTGTGAAAAAGAAGGATAAGTCACTGAGAATGTGTGTAGATTACAGACCACTCAATGCTGTGACCATCAAGAACAAATATCCGTTGCCCCGCATCGACATCTTGTTCGATCAGCTAGCGAAGGCAAAGGTATTCTCCAAAATTGACTTGAGGTCAGGCTACCATCAAATAAAGATCCGACCAGAGGATATACCTAAAATTGCTTTCTCTACCAGGTACGGCTTATACGAGTATTTAGTGATGTCTTTCGGACTAACAAATGCTCCAGCCTACTTCATGTACCTGATGAACTCGGTATTCATGCCCGAACTCGACAAGTTCGTGGTCGTGTTTATCGATGATATATTGATTTATTCAGAAAATGAGTCAGATCATGAAGAGCATCTGAGGATTGTCCTATCCAGATTGAGGGAGCATAAGCTATATGCCAAGTTTAGCAAATGTGAATTTTGGTTGAGCAAAGTACCTTTCTTAGGTCACATCTTATCAAGAGATGGAATTTCTGTAGACCCATCAAAAGTACAAGAGGTCATGGATTGGAAAGCCCCAACTTTGGTTCATGAAGTTCGGAGTTTTCTAGGGTTAGCAGGGTATTATCGTCGTTTCATTCCAGATTTCTCAAGGATAGCTAAGCCCATGACCAGACTACTTCAGAAAGATGAGAAGTACAAATGGACACCAGAATGTGAAGCAGCTTTTTACAACCTTAGAACTTTGTTGACTACCGCACCTATGCTAGCACAACCAGACATTGAAAAGCCTTTCGATGTATTTTGTGATGCATCAGGAATAGGTTTGGGATGTGTGCTTATGCAAGAAGGAAGAGTAATTGCATATGCTTCTCGGCAATTGAGGAAACATGAAGTCAACTACCCTACACATGATTTGGAACTTGCAGCCGTTGTTCATGCGTTAAAGATATGGAGACATTACTTGTTGGGCAATGTATGTCATATCTATACTGACCACAAAAGTCTCAAGTATATCTTTATCCAGCCAGAACTGAACATGAGACAACGAAGATGGTTAGAGCTAATTAAGGACTACAATTTAGAAGTGCACTACCATCCGGGTAAGGCTAATGTAGTAGCAGATGCACTGAGTCGGAAGTCTCATTGCAACACTATAGAAGCATTACTGGAAGATGGATTCAACTTGTTACATCCTGCTGTACTACACAATATCACGATCAGTTGTTCACTTGAGAGCAAAATCATAGAGTTGCAGCAGACAGATGTAGGAATAAGTCACATCAAGAGAAAAATGCAAGAGCAAGAGACCAAGCATTTTAGAATGGACGAAAGAGGTGTATTATGGTTTGAGGGCCGCCTTGTGGTACCAAAAGACCGTGAGCTAAGGAATCAAATTTTAGAGGAAGCTCACTTGTCCAAATTGTGGTATTAGTAAAATGTATCAAGATTTAAAAACCCGTTTTTGGTGGACTAAGATGAAGAAAGAGATCGCAGCCTATGTTGCTAGGTGTGATAACTGCAGTAGAGTAAAAGCTATCCATATGAAAACTGCTGGATTACTTCAGCCATTGCCGATTCCAGGATGGAAATGGGAGGAAATCAGCATGGATTTTATCACAGGCCTTCCAATGATGCCACAAGGTCATGATTCAATATGGGTAATTGTTGATCGTCTCACCAAGTCAGCACATTTTGTACCAGTTCACACAACATATCACGTGGGGAAATACTCTGAGTTATATGTTTCCCAGATCGTGAGACTGCATGGAGTACCCAGGACTATAATCTCAGATCGAGGACCACAGTTCATAGTTCGTTTCTGGGAGCACTTACACCAGGCTTTGGGAACCAAGCTAATCAGAAGTTCAGCTTATCATCCACAAACTTCAGGACAGATAGAGCGAGTAAACCAAATCCTAGAAGATTTACTTAGAGCTTGTGTTATATCTTCAAAAGGTTCATGGGAGAAATGGTTACCTTTAGCTGAATTCTCCTATAACAACAGTTATCAAGCGAGTATCAAAATGGCTCCATTTGAAGCCTTGTATGGCAGAAAATGTAGAACTCCATTGAATTGGATTGAGCCCGGTGAAAGGAGATACTTTGGTATTGATTTTGTCAATGAAGCCGAAGAGCAAGTACGTATCATCCAACAACATATGAAGGCAGCTCAATCAAGGCAGAAGAGCTATGCCGACAGAAGAAGAAGACCACTAACTTTTGAAGTGGGTGACTATGTATACTTGAGAGTGTCACCCATGAAAGGTGTGAAAAGATTTGGGACGAAAAAGAACCTTTCACCAAGATATGTAGGGCCATACAAAATTTTGGAACGAAAAGGAAATGTTGCATACAAGTTACAACTTCCACCAGAGATGAGTACAATATTCGATGTGTTCCATGCTTCTCAGTTGAAAAAATGTCTTTGAGTATCGGAAGAAGCTATTGCACCCACCAACGTGCAGCTTCAATCGGATTTGACCTATGAGGAAAAGCCAATTTGAGTATTAGAGGAGATGGAGAGAGTAACGCGGAGTAAGATTATTAAGTTCTATAAGGTGGTGTGGAACAATCATAGTGAACAAGATGCTACGTGGGAAAGAGAAGATTATCTACGAGAAGTTTATCCCGCCTTTTTCCAAGAATGGTAGGTCTTGCAAATCTCGGGACAAGATTTTTATAAGGGGGAGGGGCTGTAACACCTCGGGTGTTAGCCTTGCATAACTTGACTTGCATAACATGAGCATGATCATCACGCATTCATAAACAAGCATTTACAATTTGAAACATTTGATTGAAACATCTGCAACATTGCTTGTTATCGCATGTTTTATTAACATATGCAACCTTCTCGTTATTTCATGTCTCCCTGTGTATATGCATATGATCATGAGTGGACACATGTACTTAGTTAATATGAGTCCCCAAAAATCTTTTGGCAATGCTTAGGTTCACAATTGGAACATGGTTCATGAATGTCATTTTCCATGATCAAGTCCTTAAGTCATGTTTCATGTAATTACTTTCAATGGCCCTATGAGAGACTACTACATGAAATGATTGAATGACCTTGCAAATTGCTTAAACATGTTTAGGATATCATCATGAACAACTTTGGTATTTAGGGCTAGGGCTAATTTGGTCATTAAGCCATGCTTTGATGTGTATCATCATTTAAAAGTGACATGTTTGACCAAATTTGAACTAGGTGTTAGAGACCTTGCATGGAGGAGATCACTAAAGCAAAGTTGTAGTGTTTGACATAAGGAACAACTTTTATTTCTAGGTCATTGACTGATTTAGCTTCTAACATGCTTGAATGGGTCCCACAAAAATCAGCAAAATCAAGATTTCAACACTTCACGAAATTTTTCTAAGTCTTGATCACTGACAGTGCTGTCAGCCCGACTTTGGATTGATTTTACTCGATGTGGGTTGGGAATTAGAACATGATTATTGAACAACATTTGGAGATGGTACTTAGGACTACGACTTTGGTTCAGAAAGAAATCACTGAATCGCTTTGCTTAGGGAGTTAACTCGATTGTAAAACACATCGTCAGGCTCGGCACTTCGTTACTGACGAACTGAATGAAGCCGTTCAGTGGCCGACTACCGGCAGAGTCTATGCGCCGCGTGTCCGCGGTGACAGCCACGCATCGCTGGCGCTCTGCCCAGCATGGCCAAGGCAGGCAGACGCGCGCCTTCAACTCCCCAGCGTGCGCCCGCTCCATTTCCACTCGCTCACGCCAGCTCTCTCCCTCTCCAGCGCCCTCCCTTGCTCTCGCCACGGAACCAAGCAATGCCGCCGAGCACAGCACCGCCTCCGCCGTCGCCTTGCGTGCGCTACGTCGCACCACCACCGCCTCCATCTCGCCCATAGCTACGCCACACCTCCCTCCACCCCTCGTCTTGATTGCAGCGGCTGTCACGCTTCGGTGAGGGCGTATTCGCCGTTTCCTTTCTCGCCGAAGTTCTCGGTCGCCATGGCCGCCTCCACGGCAAGCTGGCCATGGCTCGGCTCATCTGCATTTTTCCTTCGATTTTGAGCGTTAGTGTTTGGTCAGGACATGTATTAGCTGGTGCTAAGACGTTACCTTCATTAGTGATCCCGCCGGCGTGGAACGCGACAACCCGCGCCACCGCGTTCTAACCCCCGCACCACCGCGCCGTGGTCAAGCGTCGTCGGAGCTTTGCGGGAAGCGTTTGTTGCTGAAATAAGTTCACTAGGATGCCGTGGTACTGTTGTGCGCCTCTCCTAGCTTTCCCATGGCTGGATACGGCCGGCACAGAGTTGCGCAGCGCCGCCGTGCCGCCATGGCCGGCGACGATCATGCTCCGCCGCGCTAGCGCTGTCACCACCTCAACCATCCGACGCGTCTTGAGTAGTAGATCACGATGGTGCCCGTGGTTTCGCCAGAGAACTCACCGGCGATGAGCTCTGGCCGCGGCAGCGCTGTGCAGCGCCGCGGCCCTGTTTCGAGTCACTGACTCATGGGGTCCCCTGACCAGCGGGTCCCACCGGTCAGCGACAGTTAGAGTGTGTGATAGTTCATTTGATCCAGTTTTTGAATTCTTTTGTGAATTTTGTATCTTCAGTTTGGTAGCTTCAAAAATTGTGAAATAAATTTGGTAGTGTTCCTTAGGAAGTGTAGTATTTAGTAAAAATATGTCCTTAACATTTACAGTTGAAATTTTTGGAGATTTAAATAGGGATTTGAAATGTGTTTTTGAATGCATGCAAATTTGTTTATTTTATATCTAGAGTTCATGTGCTCCAAAAATTATGAAAATTTTGTGGTAAGCTATTCTTAACATATAGGAGCTCTGGTAAAAATTTGAAGATGAGTGCATGTGTAGATTTGTAGTTATAGATTTTACTTTTATAATTAGGAGATCCTTGTGTAAATTTTTATAAATTATTTAGGAATCAAATACTCATGAAAATTGTTGGAGGGTATACTAGTAGTATATGGATGCTAAGAAAAATAGGAAATCTGTTGCTTGACACTTTTCACTAAGGTTTTCTATGTATGCTATTTCAAGCCTTGCTGCCTTGTCATTTTTGTATAGGATGTTTTACTTGGCAAAATGGCAGGAAATGTTTACAGTAGTCTATTGGTAGCACTAGTAAGCCACTGTAATTTTCTGAGAATTTATGATGCACATTTGGTATAGGTTTATTATTTAACCTAGGGTTCAAATAAAATAATAAAGGCATTTAAATAAATAGTTTGGGATTCACCATTATATTATCTTAAATGGATTTGGTACGCTTAAACTATTGGTGGATTCTATGTTGTCAAATTTTGAATGATTACATGAAGTAGAAGTATTGTTACTTTGTATTGCATATTGAATAGTTTCCGGACAGATTTTGGAGTCTGATGAGTTGCATGTTGAAAATGATGTGTACTGTAAAAATGGTTAATAATAAAGTTGTAGAGAATTTGATAAGCTTTCCAGAAAGTCTAGGATCACTGTATTTGGATTAGTAGAACTCCAGTTATGAGCGAAACAAGTAGCTGTTGTTTTATGGTATAGTCGATGCATTGTGGAAGTAGTTAATTAAATAATCGAGAAGATATATGCACCTACTCATTAAACATGATGCACTTGTTAACATATATGCATTCGTAATACTTATACCATATTCATGCATCTAGGATCAGAGGAAGAGATCACGTTGCTGGAATTCGAAGAAATAGAGGAAGGGAATCAGCAGGAGAATCCGCAAGCCTCAACTCCCAAAGGCGTGGAGCAGAATCCTGAAGAGCTTCCAGAGTGTCCTGATCACCGCCCTACTTCCTTCCTGCGAGGCAAGCCCCGGAGCATTCTAGGTCTCCCAGTATTTTACAAATAATTACTTAAGTACTTATGATTGATGCATTAGGTTATAAGAGTTGAATGGAACCACTTGATGCATATACATTCCTTGTCCAGCTATTACACCTTTAACCGGTATAGGTCCAGGATCGAATATATGCTTAGCCATGCTTAGACCGGTAGAAGTCGGGTGATTTCCTGTCACCTGCGAGATATAGGTGGATACCGGAGCACGGTTGGTTATAATTGCTATCGTGGAAAAGAACCTTGGTTAATGTAAATGGAGACCGGGCGGGATGTCAATAGGGAAGCAACAAGACATGGAGGTCTTGGGTGTGGATCTATCCCCGTCTGTGTCGATCAAGGACCATACCATTGTTGGAACTTCTGACAAGATTGAACGCATGCCTCTCACTTAGCTGGCCGGATAACTCGTTCCGACCGCTGGCCGAGTAATTCAATTCAGGCGGGACCCGCTTCATTGTGCGCTCCTTCCGGGAATGATCGACCGAGCCCAAAGGCGGTGGGCTCGAGCATCCCTGGCATCTGGTGTTCCAGTTAATGCGGCGTGATACGGACCCGTGAAATGTGTACCGAGTTGTACCAAAGGTGACCTAAGGCTATCGTGGGTGGTAGACTGGGTTTGTGTTAGGAATAAATTCCCGGTGGTTGAAATCGATTCGAATCGCCGTCTCTCCCGGATAGTGAGAAACTTGACTAGCTCCAACATCGTAGTAACTGTGTTATGAAACATGATGATTCGGATGAATATGGAATTACAATACCTGCTATGGTTACTATTGTATGCTTCTCAATTGATATACCACATGTTTGGGATAGGATAGTTGCTAATCCAGAGATGGATAGTTATAAATAATTGATAAAGGAATCCTAAGTGTACATTAAGTCTTTGCTTTCATGCAAAATGTTGTCAAGCTATCTCCACTTATACAGCCTTGCATAATCCTTGGAGTCATTTTATTTCTGGTTTATGGCGGGTAAGTCTAGCTGAGTACCTTCTCGTACTCAGGGTTTATTTTTCCCATGTTGCAGATGGCACTGTATATCATGGTTATTGCAAGAGTTGCTTCTATCTCGCTTTGGATGAGGAGTAAGCCTTGGGTAGGCTTCTTATTAATCCTTCTACATGCTTTTGTGGACCGTGATCGTATCTTGGCATGTATCAAACTATGTTGGAAACTTTATTTTTGAACTTATTCGCTTCCGCTTTATCTATCAAACTCGGTTTGTAATAACTTTTATTCATACTCTAATGATGAAATGTATCTGTGAACTTTATGTAATATGTGGCATGTATGTTGAATCCTGTACGATCTTGGTTGTTGTAAATCGTTTATCGAGACCCGTCGTGGTACTCGACGGACTACCAGGTTTATCTAGGTTCAAGTATGACAGTGCGACCGCTTGCGGGCTGCCATTGTACTTGTACTCTTATAAATTGGTCGGTTCTGCGACACTACTCTTCCACTTTTCTCAATGATTGGATATGGACCTACAAATCTAGGTGCAAGCTTTCTTTTCACACCAAACCGTTGTACCTTCTTCATTGGTGACACTTTTAGGTATACATAATCACCTACTTCAAATTCAATGGGTCTTCTTCTCTTGTCTGCATAACTCTTCTACCTTGATTGAGCGGCTTCAATATGTTGCTGAATGATATGCACCTGCTCTTTAGCCTCTTTGACAAAATCAATACCATAGTATCTTCTTTCTCTGGGTTCAACCCAATTCAAAGGACTTCTACATTTACGGCCATATAAAGCTTCCAAAGGAGCCATCTTAATACTCTCTTGATAATTATTGTTGTAGGAAAACTCAGCTAAAGGTAGCCACTTTTCTCATGAACCCTTTGAAGAGATGACACAAGCTGTCAACATGTCTTCCAATATTTGATTTACACATTTAGTTTGCCCAGAGGTCTGAGGGTGATAGGCAGAACTTCTGACTAAGTTGGTGCCTAACATCTTGTGTAAATGTTCCCAAAAATGAGCAATAAACTGAGGCCGTCTGTCAGACATAATGGTTCTTGGCACACCATGTAGACATACTATGTGGAAGAAATACAACTCAGCATACTCATGCGGTCGGTAGTCGGTTCTGACTGGAATGAAATGTGCAGACTTGGTTAGGCGATCCACAATCACCCATATGAAATCAAAATTCTTATGAGTAGATGGAAGTCCAATAATAAAATCCAAGCTAACTTCTTCCCACTTCCAACCTGGAACAGATAGTGGTCCAAGCAGTCCAGCAGGTTTCAAATGAACAGCCTTAACTCGGCAACAATTATCACTTCTAGCAACATAAGCTGCAATTTCCTTCTTCATTTTGTTCCACCAAAAATGGGTCTTCAAGTCCTGATACATTTTACTACTACCCGGATGAATGGACAGTTTCGAAGAGTGAGCCTCACCTAAGATCTGGTCTCTAAGTTCCTTATCCTTTGGCACTACTAGTCTATCTTTAAACCATAGAACACCATTCTCATCTATCTTGAAATGCTTAGTCTCTTGCTCTTTCATCTTTCTTTTGATGTGGAACACAATCGGATCGGTCTTCTGAAGCTCGATGATCTTGCTCTCAAGAGAACAACTAATCATAATATTTTGCAGCATAGCGAGATGTAACAAATTGAAGCCATCTTCTAATAGAGAATTGCAATGAGACTTTCTGCTCAAAGCATCTGCAACAACATTCGCTTTGCCAGGATGACAATGTATTTCTAAATTGAAATCTTTGATCAATTCTAGCCATCTTCTCTATCTCATATTCAATTCGGGTTGAGTGAAGATATACTTAAGACTCTTATGATCTGTGTAAATATGACACACTTTGCCAAGCAAATAGTGTCTCCAAATCTTCAATGCATGGACAACCGCTACTAATTTCAAGTCATGGGTTGGGTAATTGATGTGATAGAACCACCCAATTTATACAAGATCAAGTACGGTTGTGATGAGGACATCAACACCGACGACACATCCACGCCGACACCAGTACCTATCGCTGGTCCTCTTACTCATGCTCGTGCTCGTAAAATTAATCATCAAGTGAGTTGCCTCTTGAGCTCCTGTCCATCTTGTTTAGATCTTAGAAACACGTGCACTCTTGTTTTGATTAGGAACCAAGGAGAAGACTGAAAGGGAGAAGGATTCACGATGGCTGGATTCGGACTGCAGAAAGGCACCAACTTGTGACCATCACCACGGTTGCATACGGAGTCAGATTCAGGCGCTTTAGGACTTGTTGGAAAGATTATCAAGTCTACTTTCATATGGAACCAGTTCCATGTCCATATCTGTTCGGCAGCATCGGCAATTATTCAATTACCGTCGAGAGGTCTTTATGTCCAGGGTGCTGCGTCACCTTATTTTAGTCCGATGGGCTGTGTATCATCTTAGGGTCCATTAGGGACGTGTCTTAGGGTTGGAGTACGACCCAAACACCTTGTTGGTCATCCACCCCATGTTATATACCCTTTGGCCGCCTCCAAGACACTAAGGTTTTGTTTAGATCAAGTTTAGCCTTTGCTACTTGCTTGTAGGCGCGCGTGCTGATCCAGCCGTCCGTCTCCTTGTCTTCGGAACCCCACTCATAATAAGATTCAGTTTGAGGTTTTCAATTTCATCTTACAAATTCAGTGCTTGTTTCCTTATTCTTGCTAGTTCTTTGATTGCTTGCTGGACGGGAGCCCTAGTGGCTGGTTGTCGCGCTCCACAAGATCGTGACGGCCTTTGGAGGTGGTGTATCGGTTGCTAAGGCGCAGTCTTGGAAGGCTATAGTCGGGCCGTGAACGTCATCTCCGTCCACCAAATCAAGTTATCTCACGCCTCTCATCGAAAGATCGTCCACAAACCCTAGCGGGTTCTTATGAATTGGTAATCAGAGCAAGGTTTATCGGTGAGAGACTTGCAATTCTTCGCTGTTTTTATTTTTCCTACAGTCCAGACAAGCCAAAAAAATAGTAGATTAGTTTCCTGCAATCCTATAAACCTTTGGGCCATGGCTAGTGCTACCTAGTTAGGGCTTGTTGAGTCGTCGGTTGCATCGGTTGTGTCAAGTTGCTGGTCTTAGGTTTAGTCCTTTAGAGTTTCGAGTTCTTGTCACGTTCTAGTCACAACCATGCACGTTTGAGTGGCTGTCCGAACCACTTAAGTCATACCATATTCCGAATCTGACCAGGTCTGGTGATCCATTGTTTCTAAATCTAAGTAAATTTTGGTGATTCATTGTTTCCGAATCTGAGTAGGTTTCGGTGATCTAGTTATTTCCGAATCTAAGTTGTTTGCTGTGTGGAAGTCTAAGTTTGAGTTGCTGACCGAACGACTCAAGTCATACCATAGTTCGAGTGATCTTACTCTAGAGAGAGAGAGAGAGAGTGGTGAGTTGCTCATTTGTTATCTCTCTATTCATATAATCAGTTTTGAGTGTCCCCTGCAAAAAAAAGAAAGAAAAAAAGAAAAAGAAAAAAACCAAAAGAAAAAGAAAGAGAAAGAAAAAAAGGGGGGCTGTTTTGTGATTGTTCGTTCGCTTCAGGTGGTGCGTTGTGGCTTCGTTTGTGTCCAGGCTCGCGTCTCTAGCACGGTCTATGCTAGGACCAGTGCAGTACCGCCGGTTGAACGATTATTCAGCTTGCTTTTTATAACTAACGTGGTGCTAGTTGTTCCTTTGTTTTCAGCCCACCTATACCTCCACATATTTTACAGCTTGATGGTCTTGTGTTCAAAAGATCGATACACTTCATCCATTCTTTGCAGACTTGTTGGTAGGCGACCCCACTTGTCGAGCAAAGTAAGAATTGGTAAGAACTTGTGTAACAAGTTGAGAGCGAGTGACTTCTTGTAGCTACTTCCTAGTAGTTGTAGGGCTTTTATCTCTTCACTTGTTTTCGTGTTCTCTTTGCCTTTGAACCATGACAGGTCGGTGATGATAAAACTATTCCACATTCACCTCGCACTAAGGGCATCATCCAACATTTTGAAAGCAAAGTGAAGCTGCACACCGAGGGCCTTGATAGCGACTTGCGGTGACAAATGAAAAGCTTGGGCAGTTGAGGCAACGCAGATTGCCACCAATAACAAGCTCGCAAGTTTGGAGGAATCTGTTGCTAGTGTGGACAAAAGCCTTGTCGCTTTTCTAAGGCGTTTTGATGCCTTGCACAATGATGATAAAGAGAAGTATAAAGAAGAAAAGGAGGCGGAGTCACGAGGATGGGGGTGATGACGTTGACTACTACTGGTGATCTTGAACATGATGATCGAGACACTCATGAACGCCGCCGCGTCACGTCACAACCATAGAGGTATGGGTGGCAACCAACCGACGTGAGGTACACAATAATGACGATGCCTTCAAGAAGATTAAATTTAAGATACCTCCTTTTGATGGTAAATATGACCTACGATGCATATATTACTTGGGAGATTGTTGTTGATCAAAAGTTTGCATGCCATGACTTTCCGAGACTACACGTGTTAGGGCTGCTACTAGTGAGTTTACTGATTTTGCTTCATGGTGGATAGAACAAGGCAAGAAAAATCCTAATAAACTACCTCAAACTTGGGATGCTTGTTGAAACGAGCCATGAGAGCTAGATTTGTTCCATCTTATTATGCTCGTGATATGATAAATAAGTTGCAACAATTGAGACAAGGTGCTAAAAGTGTAGAAGAATATTATCGGGAATTACAAATGGGTATGTTGCGTTGTAATTTAGAGGAGGATGAGGAACCTGCTATGGCTAGATTTTTGGGCGGGTTAAATCGGAAATTCAGGACATCCTCGCCACAAAGAATACAATAGCGTAAACCGTTTGTTTCATCTTGCTTGTAAAGCTGAAAGGGAAGTGAGGGGACGACGTGCTAGCGCAAGGACTAATGCTTCTGCGAGGAAAGCTAGTTCATGGGCTGCAACGCACGGCTACAACTCCATCTCCACGTACTCCTACGCCATCATCCAAAGTGACAAGACTTGATTTGCTCCCATAAATTCAATTGCGAAGACAATACAAAGCTCTTTGCAAGTACTTCATCCGTGGCATCGACAGGTAGAACAAGCAACATACATTGTCACCGGTGCTAGGGATATGGGCATGTGATGCGTGATTGTCCAAACAAGCGTGTCATGATTGTCAAAGATGATGGTGAGTGTTTATCGCTAGTGATTTTGATGAAGATACACTTGCATTGCTTGCGGTGACCATGCGGTAGTGAAGAACAAATAGAAGAACATGTTAATGCGGATGACGCGGACCACTATGAGAGCTTGATCGACAAATGAGTGCTTAGTGCACAAATGGAGAAGGCGGAGCAAAATCAGCGACACACCTTATTTCAAACAAAGTGTGTCATCAAAGACCGTTCGTGCCACATGATCATTGATGGGGTAGTTGCAACAACTTGGCAAGCGGCGACATATTCTGTAAGCTTGCACTCACCACCAAACCACACCCGCATCCCTACTACATCCAATGGTGAACAACAATTGGTAAGACCAAGGTAACTAGACTTGTGCGAATCAATTTTGCCATCGGGACATATAAAGATATTGTTGAATGTGATGTTGTGCCTATGCAAGCTTGCAATATTCTCGCTAGGTAGACCTTGGCAATTTGATAGGGATTCTATGCATCACGGTAGATCAAATCAATATTCTTTTCTATACCAAGATCGAAAAATTGTGTTGCATCCTATGTCTCCTGAAGCTATTATGCAAACTGATGTTGCTAGGGCTGCTAAATCCAAGAGTGAGAGCAATAAAATGACAAATCTATAATTGAAGACAAAGATGAGATAAAACTAAAAGCATGATGTATGCTTGCCACAAAATCTGATATTAATGAGTTCAATGCATCCACCTCTGTTGCTTATGCTTTGGTATGCAAGGATGCTTTGATTTCAAATGAGGATATGCAACGTTCTTTGCCTCCTCGCTGTTGCTAACATTTTGCGGGGAGTATTCGATGTGTTCCCAAGTGAGATACCGGTAGGGGCTGCCACCAATACGTGGGATTGAGCACCAAATTGATCTTATTCCTGGTGCATCTTTGCCAAACCGTGCGCCATACAGGACAAATCCGGAAGAAACAAAGGAAATTCAGCGACAAGTGCAAGAACTACTAGACAAAGGTTATGTGCGTGAATCTCTTAGTCCTTGTGTTGTTCCAGTAATTTTAGTGCCTAAGAAAGATGGAACCTGGCATATGTGTGTTGATTGTAGGGCTATTAATAATATCACCATTCGATATCGACACCCTATTCCGCGATTAGATGATATGCTTGATGAATTGAGTGGTGTTGTTCTGTTTTTAAAAGTTGATTTGCGTAGTGGGTACCACCAGATTCGTATGAAATTGGGAGATGAATGGAAAACGGCTTTCAAAACTAAGTTCGGTTTGTATGAGTGGTTAGTAATGCCTTTTTGGGTTAACTAATGCACCTAGTACTTTCATGAGATTAATGAATGAGGTTTTGCGAGCTTTCATTAGGAAATTTGTTGTCGTCTACTTTGGTGATATACTGATTTACAACAAATCCATAGATGAACACCTTGATCACTTGCGTGCTGTTTTTAATGCTCTACGTGATGCACGTTTATTTGGTAACCTTGAGAAGTGCACTTTTTGCACCGATCGAGTAGCGTTTCTTGGCTATGTTGTTACTCCACAGGGAATTGAGGTTGATAAATCCAAGATTGAAGCTATACAAGGATGGCCTGTACCCACGACGATCACACAAGTGCGGAGTTTCCTAGGACTTGCTGGTTTCTATCGCCGATTTGTGAAAGATTTCAGCACCATTGCTACACCGTTACATGAACTTACAAAGAAGGGAGTGTCCTTTTCTTGGGGCAAAGCACAAGAGCATTCTTTCCACATGCTAAAAGATAAATTAACACATGCACCTCTGCTCCAACTTTCTGATTTTAATAAGACTTTTGAACTTGAATGTGATGCTAGTGGAATTGCAATGGGTGGTGTTTTATTGCAAGAAGGAAAACCTGTTGCATATTTTAGTGAGAAACTAAGTGGACCTATGCTGAATTATTCTACTTATGACAAAGAATTGTATGCACTTGTGCGAACATTGGAAACATGGCAGCATTATTTGTGGCCTAAAGAATTTGTTATACATTCTGATCATGAATCATTGAAGCATATTCGTAGTCAAGGAAAACTGAATCGTAGACATGCTAAGTGGGTTGAATTTATTGAATCTTTCCCTTATGTAATTAAACACAAGAAAGGAAAAGAGAATGTCATTGCTGATGCTTTGTCTAGGAGATATACTTTGTTGACACAACTTGAGTATAAGATCTTTGGTTTGGAAACAATTAAAGAACAATATGTGCATGATGATGATTTTAAGGATGTCTTACTGCAATGTAAAGATGGAAAAGCGTGGAATAAATTTGTTGTGAATGATGGCTTTGTGTTTAGAGCTAACAAGCTATGCATTCCAGGTAGCTCTGTTCGTTTGTTGTTGTTACAGGAAGCGCATGGAGGTGGTTTGATGGGACATTTTGGAGCAAAGAAGACGGAGGACATCCTTGCTGATCATTTCTTTTGGCCAAAGATGCGGAGAGATGTGGAGAGATTTGTCTCTTGCTGCACGACATGTCAAAAGGCTAAGTCACGCTTAAATGCACATGGTTTGTATATGCCTCTACCTGTTCCTAATGCTCCTTGGGAAGATATTTCTATGGATTTTGTGTTGGGATTACCAAGGACTAGGAAGGGCCATGACAGTGTTTTTGTGGTTATGGATAGATTTTTGAAAATGGAACACTTTGTACCTTGTCATAAAACTGATGATGCCACACATATTGCTGATTTGTTCTTTCGCGAAGTTGTTCGTTTGCATGGTGTGCCAAACACAATTGTTTCTGATCGAGATGTTAAATTTCTTAGCCATTTTTGGAGAACTTTATGGGCTAAATTGGGGACTAAACTTTTATTTTCTACCACTTGTCATCCCCAAACTGATGGTCAAACTGAAGTTGTGAATAGAACTTTATCAACTATGTTAAGGGTTGTTTTAAAGAAAAATATTAAGATGTGGGAAGATTGTTTGCCTCATATTGAGTTTGCTTATAATCGTTCATTGCATTCTACAACAAAGATGTGTCCATTTGAGATTGTTTATGGCTTGTTACCACGTGCTCCTATTGATTTAATGCCTTTGCCAACTTCAGAAAAATTAAATTTTGATGCTAAACAATGAGCTGAATTAATCTATAATTTGCACCGACTTCTCTTCATAGGCTAGATCCGATTTTAACTTTATATCTCTAACCTCCACTCTTTCTTCTAGAACACGTAAGCATTTCTTGAATTGGGATACATGAAAAATGTTGAAGATAGCCCTCACTTCTGGAGGTAACTGGATCTTGTAGGCTACTCTTCCACTTTTCTCAATGATTGGATATGGACCTACAAATCTAGGTGCAAGCTTTCTTTTCACACCAAACCATTGTACCTTCTTCATTGGTGACACTTTTAGGTATACATAATCACCTACTTCAAATTCAATGGGTCTTCTTCTCTTGTCTGCATAACTCTTCTACCTTGATTGAGCGGCTTCAATATGTTGCTGAATGATATGCACCTGCTCTTTAGCCTCTTTGACAAAATCAATACCATAGTATCTTCTTTCTCTGGGTTCAACCCAATTCAAAGGACTTCTACATTTACGGCCATATAAAGCTTCCAAAGGAGCCATCTTAATACTCTCTTGATAATTATTGTTGTAGGAAAACTCAGCTAAAGGTAGCCACTTTTCTCATGAACCCTTTGAAGAGATGACACAAGCTGTCAACATGTCTTCCAATATTTGATTTACACATTTAGTTTGCCCGGAGGTCTGAGCGTGATAGGCAGAACTTCTGACTAAGTTGGTGCCTAACATCTTGTGTAAATGTTCCCAAAATGAGCAATAAAGCGAGGCCATTCATCGGACATAATGGTTCTTGGCACACCATGTAGACATACTATGTGGAAGAAATACAACTCACATATACTCATGCGGTCAGTAGTCGGTTCATTTGGAATGAAATGTGCAGACTTGGTTAGGCGATCCACAATCACCCATATGAAATCAAAATTCTTATGAGTAGATGGAAGTCCAATAATAAAATCCAAGCTAACTTCTTCCCACTTCCAACCTGGAACAGATAGTGGTCCAAGCAGTCCAGCAGGTTTCAAATGAACAGCCTTAACTCGGCAACAATTATCACTTCTAGCAACATAAGCTGCAATTTCCTTCTTCATTTTGTTCCACCAAAAATGGGTCTTCAAGTCCTGATACATTTTACTACTACCCGGATGAATGGACAGTTTCGAAGAGTGAGCCTCACCTAAGATCTGGTCTCTAAGTTCCTTATCCTTTGGCACTACTAGTCTATCTTTAAACCATAGAACACCATTCTCATCTATCTTGAAATGCTTAGTCTCTTGCTCTTTCATCTTTCTTTTGATGTGGAACACAACCGGATCGATCTTCTAAAGCTCGATGATCTTGCTCTCAAGAGAACAACTAATCATAATATTTTGCAGCATAGCCATATGTAACAAATTGAAGCCATCTTCTAACAGATAATTGCAATGAGACTTTCTGCTCAAAGCATCTGCAACAACATTCGCTTTGCCAGGATGATAATGTATTTCTAAATTGAAATCTTTGATCAATTCTAGCCATCTTCTCTGTCTCATATTCAATTCGGGTTGAGTGAAGATATACTTAAGACTCTTATGATCTATGTAAATATGACACACTTTGCCAAGCAAATAGTGTCTCCAAATCTTCAATGCATGGACAACCGCTACTAATTTCAAGTCATGGGTTGGGTAATTGATGTGATAGAACCACCCAATTTATACAAGATCAAGTGCGGTTGTGATGAGGACATCAACACTGACGACGCATCCGCGCCAACACCAGTACCTATCGCTGGTCCTCTTACTCGTGCTCGTGCTCATAAAATTAATCATCAAGTGAGTTGCCTCTTGAGCTCCTGTCCATCTTGTTTAGATCTTGGAAACGCGTGCACTCTTGTTTTGATTAGGAACCAAGGAGAAGACCGAAAGAGAGAAGGATTCGCGATGGCTGGATTCGGACTGCAGAAAGGCACCAACTTGTGACCATCACCACAGTTGCATACGGAGTCGGATTCGGGCGCTTTAGGACTTGTTGGAAATCTTATCAAGTCTACTTTCATATGGAACCAGTTCCACGTCCATATCTGTTCGGCAGCATCGGCAATTATTCAATTACCGTCGAGAGGTCTTTATGTCCAGGGTGCTGCGTCACCTTATTTTAGTCCGATGGGCTGTGTATCATCTTAGGGTCCATTAGGGACGTGTCTTAGGGTTGGAGTACGACCCAAACACCTTGTTGGTCGTCCACCCCATGTTATATACCCTTTGGCCGCCGCCAAGACACTCGGGTTTTGTTTAGATCAAGTTTAGCCTTTGCTACTTGCTTGTAGGCACGCGTGCTGATCCAGCCGTCCGTCTCCTTGTCTTCGGAACCCCACTCATAATAAGATTCAGTTTGAGGTTTTCAATTTCATCTTGCAAATTCAGTGCTTGTTTCCTTGTTCTTGCTAGTTCTTCGATTGCTTGCAGGACGGGGGCCCTAGTGGCTGGTTGTCGCGCTCCACAAGATCGTGACGGCCTTTGGAGGTGGTGTATCGGTTGCTAAGGCGTAGTCTTGGAAGGCTATCAGGTTGAAAGATCATCCACCAAATCGAGTTATCTCACGCCTCTCATTGAAAGATCATCCACAAACCCTAGCGGGTTCTTATCAGGTTGTCCCCGCTAACACGTTGACACGCGCATACTTTCACTTATATAAACCCGATAGTCCATCGAGTGTCACGAAGGACCTCGGTAAATCAACATCACAACCAAGATCACATGATTATGCAAATACACATCACATACACAGAGTTGCAGCGGAAACATTATTACAAATGGGTTCACAGATAATAGTACAAGTTTGGGTTTCAAAACCGATTAGTGAAAACAGCATAGCTTTCAAATGATTACATTAATATAAGTTCCAAATACATTGCTAGCATAAGTGATATCCTCTGACAAAAGCATACAGATGAGAAATAAATATAGTCACCGAGCCCACCGGTGGTGAGCCACCATCTTCAGCAGGCCAAGAACTTCACCTGCAACATGGTGGGATAAACCCTAAGTACTCGAATGTACTCAGCTAGACTTACCCATCATAAACCAGAAATAAAATGACTCCAAGGATCATGCAAGGCTTTATAAGTGGAGCTAGCTTGACCACATTTTGCATAAAACACGACTAATTCAGTTGTACAATTATACTTTGTTCATCAAGTTAATTATAGCTATTCATCTCTAGATTAGCAACTAACTGTGCCAAACATGTAGTATATCATTTGATAGCATACAATAGTAACCATAGCCGGTGTAGTAATTCCATGTATATCCAAACCATCACATTCCATAATACAATTACTACGATGTTGGAGCTAGCCAAGTTTCTCACTATCCGGGAGAGACGGCGATTCGAATTGATTTCAACCAACTGGGAATTTATTCCTAACACAAACCCAGACATACCTACGCCAAGGTAGTCTTAGGTCACCTTTGGTACAACTCAGGTCCACATTTCGTGGGTTCACCCAGCGCCGCACAATCAGGGACTGACAGTAGCCAGGTCATTCAAGCCATGCCTACCCACGGTTCCAGACCAGGTCACTCAGGTCATGCTTGCCCACGGTCTATTGATCCACTCCCCGCACATCCTTACTTCCATCCAGAGTGTGCACTTTGACAGAGCGGGGCCCGGCCTGAGTTGAGCTACTCGGCTTCGCGGTCAGAACGAGTTATCTGGCCAGCTAAGTGATAGGCATGTGTTCAATATCGTCAAAAGTTCCAACAACGGTACGGTCCTTAATCGACATAGATGGGGATAGATCCACACCCAAGACCTACATGTCTTGTTGTCTCTCTATCAACATCCCGCTTGGTCTCCATTTACATTACCCCATGGTTCTTTTCCACGATAGCAAATATAGCCAACCATGCTTCGGTATCCACCTATATCTCACAGGTGACAGGAAATCACCTGACTTCTACTAGTCTAAGCATGGCTAAGCATATATTCAATCCTGGACCTACACAGGGTTAAAGGTGTATTTCTGGACAAGGTAGTTCTATGCATCAAGTGGTTCCAATCAACTCTTATAACCTAATGCATCAGACATAAAGAACTCAAGTGATATTTGTAAAAACATATGAGGCTTAGAATGCTCTGGGACTTGCCTGTGATCCAACACTAGGTCAATGTTTGTTAGATGACACTCGCTTGGCGAGCATCTCCTGTCCTAGCACTTGTCCAGTCCTTCCACCTTGGGGATAGGTCCACAATACACCGTATTCAGGTTCGACTCCAACATCATGTCCTTCACATGGTGCATCTAGCGTACCTAGATGAGATGCAAGATGCAAGTGCATGAATATGAATAATGGTAATATGAGATGCATCACATAATAGCATTCGAGGCAAACATAAGATCATGCAAGACATAGACACCTAGAGTTATTTAACTAAACATCACACAACCTATTATAGAGGGATAGCAAGCATATTAGGCATGGCACACAAGTGAACATAAGTTCAGATATTGCACACATGCATCGATCAAGAACTAACCAACATGTTTAGCCAAAACAAGAGCAAGCTAAAACAATCACCTAGCACATGTATAGAAATCTGGATAGCAGCACAACAGTCATTTGTTTTGACCATAACTAGAGACATAGGCATCCAACAAGGGTGACCCTAGACTTTCTAGAAAGCTAATGAAATTGCTTACAACATTGTTATGATCACCAAAAGCTTATTCCAAAGCTAACCAGGTCAAACATGCCAATGTTTTAGATCTACACAGAACTACGACAGAAAAGTAGTAGTAGTTTCAAAATGTATAACTGGAGTTACCAACATCAAACAAGCATGAACCTTAACTTTATAGAAAGTCTATTAAATTATCTAAAACATATTTACTATCATCACAAGGTTAATTAATCCAATGAATGCATCTCTGTCCAAAACATGGACAAAATCTAACATGCTACCTTAAATAGCTATAACTAGAGTTCTACATGCCCAATAAATGTGGTTCTAGACTTTTTGAAAATCTTAGAAAATTTTAAACAACTTTGTTTTAAACACCTAGAGCTAACTCTACTATTAAAAAGGCCCCACAGTACCAACAAGGCAACCCTATCTGGGTTTGGGAAGAAACAGCCACAGACATTTAAGCAACTATAACTAAAAATCTACTTAACCAAAAATTATGCTATTTAGCTTTTTAGAAAGCTTAGGAAAAGTACTACAACTCATGTATTGTCATCAAGTCATGATTCATAACTTAGCTGAGCCAATTAATTCAAACATGCAGTCCTATCCAGAATAGGAGCAAAGTAACATAGGGCATTTGTTATTTTATAGCTCTTAAACTATCAAGCCCAAACTCCTTAAATTTTTACCAAAGCATACACATAGCATCAGTAGACTACCATAAGAATTTCACATTTATTTGAGCACAACAACTGCAGTTATGAAAAAGACAAGACACAACTAGTATTAGAAACCTAACTACATAAATCTATTTTTACAGCAAAATATTTAAACTAAAACATGCAATATTATAGATATATTGCATAGATAATTTCTCAAGGCTTCCAAAAAGTCCTCATTTACTATTTTATGATTTTTCTACTAATTACTATGAATTTTCAAATTTGATCACACAAATCTACAAAAATCAAAGAAAAGGAATGTAAATCTTGCATCAGGGACCTTGCAGTTTTCACAAATTAAACTCGAACAAAAAGATCCTTTCCAGCACTATTCAATGAAGTCATGGATTCGCACTTAGACCCCTACCTTTTCCCTTATTTGAGCACGACGTCCTTCATCTTCATCAACACATAGGGAGCAGGGGAGGACGGCGGGGAGGGCCGGCCGGTGACCAGACGGCGACGAGGAGTGGTGGCACAGCACGCGTGGCCCCGTGCGCACCAGTGCATGGATTCACCATGGCCCGTGGTGGCCTGCAGTGGCCCGGCCATGCACGGCCATCGACATGTAGCGGTGGCGGTGAACTGAGCAGGTGGGAGCGAGCTCTAGGGCTTGGCCAGCTGGCTGCAAAGGAGGGCCGTGGCCATGCCGAGGCCCTAGCTTGGCCAGCTGCATGCAGCAGCGGCCCGCCCGTAGCCTACGCGACTAGCAGCGGGAGCTGGCCGGCGGCATCAATAGCGGTCGTACCCTAGAGCGCGTGTGCGATGCCAGAGAGCGAGGGAGGTAGCGGTAGAGCGAGTGGGGGAGAGAGGGAAACACGGTGTGCACTTTAGGAGGGCGCAGGGATGCGACAGGGGGCAGACCACGCGGCAACGGAGGGGGCGTGCAGCGTCCATGCACAATGACCATGTAGGCAATCCGTCGAGTACGTGGCGTGCGTCACTGTGCCCGCCATGGAGTCCGTTTCTAGGCCAGCTCTGCTCTGAACTGGGCTATGGGCCTTTAAGCAAAGTTGTTCCTCTTCTGATGCTCTACAAACTTACTTAAGGGATCATAGCCATTAGGCAACAGATTAGTGGTTAATGACACTCCAAGATGGCATTGTCAATGCATTAACGGTGATTAACAAACTCCAAAAATTGATGGTCAAAATGAAGTCAACTAAGTGCCATCTTTATATATGCTCTTCTCCATCATGTATACTCAAACTTTTATTTTGGGATCCAATCACGTTCCTTAATAGATCATGAGAACGCGAGATGCCAATGTCAACGACGATGAATTCCAGACTTAAGAAAAATTTCATGTATAGAAAACAGCTATTGATTCAAAGTTTGAGTCTCGGTTTGACTTGACTACAAGCTGATCTAGCTCTCGGTCCAAAAACAAAGTTTGTTCTACTCCACTCAAACTTCAACTTTTATTAAAGGTCAAACTTCATATCTATTACATGAACCAATTCTTCATCTTGGTCAAAGTAGCATCTCGTTAACCCTGGAATTAGGGTTTTCGACCAATTGAGGCCCTTTTCTTGACATGTGCTCAACACGAACCCTTCATGACTTTTGTCGTAGAGCTCAATTAGAGTCATTTGGGCAAGGTAGCAATGTTTGGTTGATGACCTAAAATTCCATTCACTTAATAAAGCAATCCAAGAAAGATTATAACTTATCATTTCATGTGACTTCTTGATTCCAAACTTCATGAAACTTTTTCATTGGTCGAGATGGATGCATGTTGATGTAATGTACATAGAATGAGCATGTTTAACCTTACTCTTGCATAATCTTAACAAGCGTCCACATGTAAGCAAAGGTGCAGTGTCCAAGTTTAAGTTGAAGCTCACTCTTGTAGATTTGATCTTGACACCTTCATCACCACTTAACATGTCCTGTTTGAGTTCAAACCCATTTCTTAACTGGTGACAAACACTTGGGGTGTTACAGCCCTCCCCCTTACGAGAATCTCGCCCTGAGATTTGGTGCGAAAGACTGTTAAGGGAAGAGAAGCATGTCATCCATTTTCCAACATTAGTGATAGCCTTAGGATACTTAACTTCGGTGTATCAGAGAGGCTAATTTGGTTAAGACACTTTCTGATACTTGCTTTTTATAGAAAGTTTTGTTTGAAGAATTTCCTTCATTGACTTCCGTGAAGCATTGTTACTTTGGGAGGAATCCACATTAGCATAGCACTACGTTCTCGGAATACGGAGAGTACTATGGAGCATAAACTAATTACCCATAATCTCTATTTCCCTAGTGAATATAGCATGGACCATGGGAACCTTTCATTAAACTACAAGCTTCTAAAAACTACTCATTATAATGGTTCCATGTTCATTCACAAAGTTCAAAAAGCAGTTCTCTACCAATGTAGCTTGAGTACAACCTTTCGCAATGGATGAGATCACAGACGGGGTAAACATCCTTTGTGGCTATGAGAAACCGAGTAACCCACAAACAATGTCTGTGCCGGTCGTAATTGTTCAATTAATCAGATGCCAACCGATGGAAAACTACCTAAAATTCCATGTATGCAGTTATCTTTCTCTATTGATAACACTGTATTATTTGAGTCTGTTGAGTGAGCGGTGAATGTGATAGCTAATTTTGTTGACTCAGCATTTTTGACAATCATTATTTGAGGAAATCCTCGTATCCAAGTGGCAATAGTTATCTGGGTTGAATCTGAGGCAACCTCATGGGTAAAAACACATGGAAGGTACCAAGGACAAGTCCGCCTTGGAAATCCTTGCTGAAGGAGGATGTTAGCAAGGCCTAGAGGTCAACGAAAGTTGCAAGTATACGTCAACTAGAAAAATAGTACACTACTAAGCAGGTTGAGCACAATTTGCCTTCATGGTGCAGTGGCGCAGTAAGTTAGGTTGACCTGCACTGTTGTAAAATTAGCTTTGTTGGACTACATTTGACATTGGAGCTTTCTTTCTAATGTCAATCAACAACTCATAAGAAAAATCTGAAATATGTAGTTTGACACTTTTCAAATTGTTCTTGACTCGCAAAGGCACAAATTGACTTGTAGAACACCTTGACTACTCACACATTGTTGATATGAGATGGCAAAAGTGAGGTAAAAAGGGTTGCCAGGAGTCTTCTCTAGGGCATCTAAAGTATTACAATCATCACATTGCCAACATGACCTGAACTACAAACACAATCATCCAATACAAAGAATGATAGTAGTCAAACAAGAAGATTATAGATTCTATTCCCCTCGGTAATCAGTTCATATCCTGCAAAATACTGCTCCATTGTGCACACATTTTGGTAGGCATTTAGATCCAAGAGTCCTTTAAGTACTGACCAAAATTTAGCTCAAACAGACACGGTTTGACTATCCAAACAAATCATCTACCAAAACTGCTTTGTTCTGAAATTGCAGTGACATGAACTGTCAAAACATCTCTCAAATCCAATGCTTTACTCAACCAATCCTGAAACCAACTTAAGACACTGAAGTACCTTCAGCGAGGAATGAGATTACCAAGTTTGGTGGGAATTCAACCATGTTTGAGCCACCAATCACTGGCTTAAGATAACTAGTGGAGTGCTATAAAACCTTGACAGATTTCCCTCTCTTCTTTTTCTTTGGTTCACGCGTTGTGGAGTGTGTTCTGCACTCTCTAATTCTCTTTATGACACTGGTAGCTTTCTCATTGAGGATGGAGGCTAGGGTTTTCCTCATATGTTTCCTAGGGAACAACTTCAACCGTTGATGTACACATCAGCTCACGATGCACAAGCATTGGATTGGTGGGCCATTTTTGCAGGGCACCATGCATACTTCACGTGGAGAGGCAGTCCTACTAGATGAGGAAATGTCTCTAATTACCCTTCTATGCTTCATCCAATAGAGTCCTGCACAAATCCTTTGATAGCACCATATACATAATGATGCTGACCGCGATTAGGGACGTGCTTTCTCTAGCTTTTCACTTAGCTGATACTACCTCTTGCACTACCCATGGGATTGTCCAAGCTAGACTTGACTTGACAACACAGGGCTTGGAGAAGAAAGCTGTACTGGTAGGCTTTGCTGTTTCTTTGCTTAACATTGTCCTGTGAGATCTGGCCTTCGTAGTTACCAAAGAGTCGTTACCTAGCTAGAGACTAACTTTCCTATTGGTAACTAAGTAGTTGTCTCTCAACATATAAAAGCTTCAAAACTTCTTTTTAACAGCAACAATTGTAGTTGATGTGTAAACAAACAGTCGCCATGGAAGTCAGCAGAAAAGGGTCATACTGAAGAAGGTTGGTTGATCATCTTGCACCTAAAGATCAAGGCTAAGACAAAAAGCTCATAAGCACCAGGTGACCTATCATAGGACATAATATCTTGGTCCATTTATCATCCGAATGATAACTTGTCCAACTTTTAAATATTGTGTAGCCTTCTGATCTAATGGGGACGATATAAGTTGCTCACTAGATGACTGACATCATTACTTGGATAGTCAAGTAGAGTCACTTGTCTACTACCTCTTGCAATCTGTTATGTTCATGTCAGTGACCTATTCTTCAAGGTTATCCTCGGGACAACTTCAGAAGGAAACTCTACTACTTTTGGTCTGATATAAGGATCTTTTGAGTAGATATGGGGAGATAACCAAGGAGGAGCTCACATGAAAATAACACACCGGTGCAGTTCTGCAATGGATCATAACTAGAAACCATGATACCAGCGCATGCCGAGCAGCATAACCTTGCGTCGCGCGCCACTGGAGGCTCTCGGTTTCGTCGTGGCACCGTAGTTGCTACTCATAATACCATTACTGATCACACACCCAAAGTGTTAGTGTTTCGAATAAACACCAACTAGTAAATTTATATTTGTCGCGCGTTAGTCCCAAATGGTGTACTAAAGGACACAAGGTTTATACTGGTTCAGGCAGAATGTCCCTATGACCAGTTTGCTGCGGCTCATGTTATTAGCACTGAAAAAGGTTCGTAGTAGGGGGCACAAACGGTCGAGAGAGGGACAGGTCCTAAGTCTCTGATGGAAAGGTTGAAAGGATGCCAAGAGCTCGGTTATTGCTTGGCTGTGAGTTGTGTGATGTGTTGTGTGTGAAATCGATCCATCCCCTTAGTGGGGTGTCCTGCCCTCCCTTTTATAGACCAAGGGGGAGAAAGGGTTATAGATGGGAGAAAGAGGAAAAAACCAGAGGTAGAGAAGGTCCTTTGAAGGTCCTGGGTCTTCCTTTTCCCGTGAGCCTGCCCTGCTGACATGGCAGATGATGCTAGGGATAGCACATTCACTGATCCTAATAGGACCATGCTCTGGCTTCGTTTCAGCAAGTGGTCCCATCCCATCCTACTCCGGTGGACGATGCAGCGTGTCAGGGTGCCGAACCATGACCCTACGGGCAGCAAACGGGGAAGTGACTATACGTCCATTACTGTAGATGATGCGAGTTCCCTCCTAGATTGTAGTGGTTGTCGTATGCTTATGTCAGGCTCCGCGTCCAAGGGCTGATGGCGACGCCCACAACACTATAAGACAAAAGTCGGCGCCTACAACACTATTCGGGCTCTGTCATGCCTAGAAGGGCTTAAAGCACCCGTCCCATCATATCCTAACGATACTTTCCCACAGGCGTGCAGGGTATGGTCCTCGATACTGCGGTTGACTTGAGTGTCCTATCCTACCATATGCTTGTCATTATGGAGTAGGGTGCAGACGTTGGGCGATGCGGAGCCGGCCCTTGGATGTCGGGCGAGGCAGATCCTGCCCCCAGACGTCGAACGAGGCGAAGCCGGCCCTTAGACGTCGGGCGAGGCGGAGCCAGCCCTCAGTCATCGGGCAAGGTGGAGCCCAACCCTCAGGGGTCGGGTGAGGCGAGGCCAGTCCCCAGTCGTCGGGCGCGGCGGAGCCAACCCTTAGCCATCGGGCGAGGCGGAGTTTGCCGCCAGACGTCGAGTGAGGCGGAGTCCAGCCCTTGGGGGTCGGGTGAGGTAGAGCCCATCCCTCAGGGGTCGAGCGAGGCGAGGCCAGTCCCCGGTCGTCGGGCAAGGCGAAGCCAGGCCTCAGCCATCGGGCGAGGCGGAGTCTGCCCCTAGATGTCGAGCGAGGTGAAGTCCAGCCCTCAGGGGTCAAGCGAGGCGGAGCCAACCCTTAGGGGTCGGGCGAGGCATGGCCAGCCTTCGGTGGTATGGACAAGAAGTGTAGTTGTGTTCTTGTCTGTTTGAAGGCATAATGTTTGATGGTTATTAGTTCCACCTCATTGGGTACCCTAGTATTAGGTCCCCGAAAGTAGCCCTCGAGTCCCCAGGTGATTCGGATAGAATCGCCTGGGGATGATTTGACTTGCCAGAGGGTGTGCATGAGCACACCCGATGGGTGTAGCCCCCGAGCCCCCGGGTGATTCGGATAGAACTGCTCGGGGGGTATTTCGATTCGCTAGAGGGTGCACGCGAGCGCACCCGTCGGGTGTAGCCCCCGAGCCCCCAGGTGATTCGGATAGAATCGCCCGGGGGGTAATTCGGACCCTTCGCGGGTATGGCTGTGAGATTTGGTGTTTTGACAACTTGATAGCTTAAAGGGAACCCTGGTATCCCATTCACGGGGATTCGTCTAGGGTCAGCCCGGTTGAGACTCGATTGCGGATCGAGACTCCCTTGAGGCTTGTGCGCCTGAGTTTTGGCCGCTCGTGGGCCCATCCCTCGTTGGGATGGCTGTCGAAACTATTAGGCCAGCCCTCAAACTCCTGGGCCTAGGTAGGCCAAAGAAACACTTTTTGACCTGCATCCCTTCTGTGGGAAAAGAGTCCTGGTCTGCCCGGGAAGACGAAACGTTCGGCGTGACTTTGGTGGGAAAGGATTGGGATCGCGGATGCATATCCCACGATGTGATGTGGTGGCATATCATGGTAGGCATGGTGATCTAGGCAGATGGTTGCCCTTCTTACATCCGTTGCCCCTATAAAACCAAGGGGTTCACCCCTAGGGTTCCGTACTTTGCCTCCCCGTCTTTGCATCTACAACCTCCGCCACCAATCGCCTGAGCCTCCCGCACTCGCATCATAGCCGCTGTCAAGCTCGCATCAAACCACTGCCATCGTCTAATGGAGCAATGGTGTAGATCTGATGTCACCCTCCAGCACCTAGAGGGCCTCATTCGTTGTGGCCGTCTTTGCGCGTGGACTGCCGCCGAGGAGTGGCGGCTGCCCGGCAATGAAGACGCACCGTCGCCGCCTGAAGGCTATATTGTGTCCTTCGCTTACTTTCATGAGCGGGGATTCACCATCCCTGCCCACAAGTTCCTTCGGGGGCTGCTGAATTACTACAAGGTGGAGCTGGTGCACCTTACTCCCAATGGGGTCCAGCACATTGCGGCGTTCATCGCCCTATGTGAGGGGTTCTTGGGGATTAGTCCCCACTTCGACCTATGATGGTATCTTCGCCGTCACCCTCTTGAAGAAGCAGGAGAAGAAGCGAGAGCTGAGCGTGCCGATGGGATGCGCCGACATCTCGCTCCGCAACAACCGGGTCAATGAGTACCTGTCGATGCGTCTGTCGACCTCCAACAAGGGGTGACATTTGCATTGGTTCTATGTCAAGAACAACGTCAGCCGCCCCCTTGCCAGCGTTCACCGGATGCCTCATCGAAGAGGTCCCGGAATCATGGAGGATGTGGGGGTCCTGGATAAAGACAAGAAGAAAATCTAGGACCATCTCACTGCCCTCCAAATTCTGAAGGAGAGGGGCATGAAAGGGTCAGGGATCATCGGCACCTACCATACGCGGAGGGTGGCGCTGCTGTTGAGTCACGCGCTTCCCCTGTACCTGATGGTGCTCGGAGCATCACTCGATGGGACGGCGCTTGCCGATGAAGCGCTCTCCCCCTCCAAAGTGGCGCAGTGCATCAAGGAGGTGATGGAGCCTTCAAAGGATGACGCTGGCGTCATTCTTGATTTCATGTATCCGATGCTGGGTGTAACATCCTGATGGGCCAAGTGGGCCCAATCCAGTAAATAATGGGCCGGCGTTACTGTAGCAGAATAAGGCCGGTTACTGTAGCACCCAAAGCGGGTTACTGTAGCGCGGTACTGTTCATCCGAATTGGGCCAGGCCAAATTCGGAACACTGTTCACGGTGGTTACTGTAGCATCGCGAAAATACTGTGCAACCAGGTTTAGTACCATACTGGAAATCCTGAATTCGCTGGATCGACTTAAATACCGTGGCGTGGACGCAGTAACCTTCGGTTAACCGCTTTGACGGGCGAGGACTTTGGGGGTTGCTATGGGTCGGACCCCCTAGGAAGAGTGGGCTGGGGCCATGTATGTCGGGACTGGACGTTACACTGGGGCACCCCCTAATGTGGCCGGAACCGGGGTACATCGACTTCGTAAGTTCTCTATCCCCATGCCTCCTTTTCGATTGAGCTCCCGACCCCTTGATGCTGACACTGAGATAGTGGGACTAGCCAAAGAGGCTCATCCTTATGGAACATGTGGCTCCACTGCCAAAGGACCCGCTCATGGCGGCAGCGAATCGCACCATGGCCGAGTGGCAAAAGAAGATGAAGGAGGTCAAAAGGAAGAGGAAGCAGCAGAAATAGCAAGCACAGGAGCGAGGAGAGGAGACAGACAGTGATGACGATGACGACGACGATGAGGAAGATGATGAGGTAGTCGTAGACACTGAGTGGGGTGACCTAGGAGGCAAGGACGCGCTGACAAGTACCCACTCGTCAATGTAGGGACCCTTCCCATTCCACATGAGGGAAGGTACAGCCATGAGGCTAGAGGAGGCGGGCTAGACCACCAGCCCATCCTTAGAACCATCAGGTGCCAACGGGGGGCAGCAGCCCCGCCACCGTGCCTCAGGAAATAGTGGGGACAGGCAGACCCATCGCCACGCCCCAAGAGCCGACAGGGGCGGGTGGATCCGCCGCCACGCCCGAGGTTCCAAGAGAGGAGAGTGGCTCCACCGCCGTGCCCCTAGATACGAGAGAGGCGAGCCCCTCGGCCCGGGAGCAGGGGACGGGCACAAAACAGTCTCGTCCCAATGAGGTGGTGCAGGGAGCTAGGGGTTCATCCCCCAAATGTCTCCACCGCCCAACAGCGCCAACGTAAGTTGCCGACTCCTCTGTTTTCTCTATTCTTCATAGTGACTCACGCCTTTTATTTCTTCTGCAAACCGGGAGATGGGTCAGACGGGGCACTTCTATAGCGCTAGCGCCCAAGAAGACCATCGCCCTTCAGGCAAGGTGGGGGCCACCGCCTGACGTCGCTCCTATTTTAGGTGAGAGCGGAGCTGGCATCACAGCCTCGTTGGCCGGTCTAGCGTCGCCCGTGGTGGTGCTCGTGCCCTCGTTGACGGAAGTGATTCTATTGCCAATGTCGGAGCGGGCGGAGCTGTCGGCCGCGCCTGTTGCGTCGACCACGGTGGGCGTGGCGTAGCCGGATGAGGTCCCACCGATGGAGGCAGAGGTGATGGTGGCTATGATGGATGGGTCATAGCTAGGAACTGCGGTGGTGGCGCCTAAGGCAGCAATGCGTCCCGTGCCACCGATGGCCCTATAGACGACACCCATCGTGGGCAAGACCGAGGGGGTCATGGCCTAGGGACCCTCGAACACCAAGGCGGTTGCCGAGGAGATCGGCAAGGAGTTGCCCCTAGTCCTGCCACTGGAGGGCCACCACCCGCACACGTGGGATGAGCCCCTGCTCCGGTGGGTGAGTCCGTGGGACCCGTCGTCGGAACTCTTCACCCTCACCAATGCTGCCGAGGGCATGGAGCGAGAGAAGCTCAGTGAGGGGTTCCCGGCTGCGCTGGAAGCTCTGAACTAGGCCAGTGGCGCCCTTCGAGATGTAATCGTTCCCACCGGCCTTATATTCACTTGGTCTTGCCTCTCGATCTCTTTTTTCTTCATCTATTTTTGTTTTTTGACCACCGTCTTTTTTAAGTCTCATATTGCTCGCAGCCGGGAGAAATCCTAGTTCCTTCATGAACACAAGGAGGATTGGGACTGCCTCATCGATGAGGCATGGCTGCATAGGGACTTGACTGCCCAGCTCCGCTAGAGGGTGGCTGAGTTGACTCCCCTTGCCGTGGAGGCAAACAATCTTCGACGGCGGGAGGCCGAGGCCCGCCAGGATGCCGAGAAGTCTTTTGACAAACTGACGGAGAGGGCATGGTGGGATCAGGAGGAGGCCGCCAGAGTGTGGAAGGAGCAGGATGCCGAGACCCGCCAGTGGATCATCGACCTCCTGGCAGAGGCCGAGAGGGACCGGGATCTTAGGCTGGTGGCCGAGGAGAGGTCCATGGCCTTGGAGCAGAGGGCGAAACTGGACACCGAGATGGTCGCCTGGCTGCACAAGGAGTGAGATGAGCTACGCCAGACTATGGAGAGGCTCCGCTTAGAGCATGGCGTGGCCTGCGGGGAGTGCGACCAGGCCGTCTGAGAGCGCGATGAGGCGCAATAGAGGATCGGCTCCCTCCAGGCCGAGCTAGAGACCGCAAAAGCCCAGAAGCTGGAGGCCAAGGGTGCCGCTGCCGGATTGGCCACAGATCTCATCGAGGCAAGGGGTCTTCTTTAGGCGGAGAGCGACGAGCTCGATATCCTGAAGGTTGCCCTTAGCATAGTCTACGATGACCTGCAGGTGGTGTAGGCGGAGGGGACCAGCTAGTTCACGACCCATGCCACAGATATCACGGCGCAGGTGCGCCAGCTTAAGTAGGAAGGTCTTCGCTTAGGGATCACCCAAGCCTTCACCGTCGCCCGCTCGCATTACGATGACAACATCGATTTCGAGGTGATGAGCCTCGGTTTCACGCCTAGTTATGAACCCTCTGAGCTAGATGACCTAGAAGCGACGGTGACTCCTTTTGCGGAAACCTTGGCAAGCAAAATTGAAGATATGGTTCTCCCCGAGAGGGGGTAGTTAGTCGAATGAGTCTGATGGACATTTATCTATAATCTGTGGACAAGTGTCGACACTTTCATTTTTTGAAAACAGATTCACAACTTTGTTTCATTAAACAAATTCACAATGTTGTTTCGTTTGATTGAACTTGCTTTCTTCCCTTTTTGCATTCAAAAAAAGGTGCTCATGCAATCTGACCCTTCCGTTTGTTAAGGCCATAGGGCCTGAGGTGTATAAGAGGGGAATTTCAATTATGCTGGTGAGCAAAGTTACCATAGCCGTCGGGGCATGGGCTTTTTTGCAGTCTTACCAGGCATGCTTGGTTATTTGTTCCCACAAACCTTGCCACTAACCTTAACATGAGGAAGAGGTCCGACGTAGTGACTGTTTCAAAAAAAGGATGTATTTATACCTTTATCAGCCCCTGAGTGAGGTCCGACCCCTTGCGGTTGCAGGGGTCGGATGTCACTAGAGACCGAAGAGAGGATAGCGGAACTACTCTTGTATTCGCACGTACCCCTTCCTTAGGATTTTAGCTATTGTTCTACGACGGTGCGTTCGGTCTTATTGCAAGACTGGCCTTCCCCGAGCCCCCACGCATGGTGGGGATTTGATCAAGGGTCGGCTCGTTTTTGTGACTGTCGCCCCATCCGTGGTTTTCACAACTAGAGGGATTGAGGCGATGTCACTTGCCTCGATGGCTCGAGTGACGTGCTTGATGAGCTTGCTAATGGGGATGTTCAAATGGAATCCGGTCCCATCGCTCGTGACAGGGTTGGCAAAGCCCTTGAGTGGCATTCCATTGTTCCTTGACCCGCCTTCCAATAGATTCCCCCTCAATGGGGATTGTATGCGCTCGACTAGAGGCTGGATTGAATTAGAAGGTTGAGATGACCCTATCCGCCTCTATGCGGGTTCGGCGAAGGCCGCTGAGGCTCATCTATGTTTTTCTCCCCTAGCTCTTGTTCGACACGAGGCGGCCTCGAGCCCTTCGCAGGCCATCCTTCGAACCTCGGTGTCTTGATCTAGGATCGGGCAGCTCGAGCCCCCAGGCCCCTTGGGGTCTGATAGGGGTCGGCCGTGTTTCACACATCACCCTGTCCTCGGTTTCTGCAACCGGAGGGGCTGAGCTAATGACACTTGCCTCGACGGCTCGAGTGTCGCGCTAAATGAGCTCGCTAACGGGTATGTTCATGTGGAATCTGGGTCCGTCATCCGCTAACGGGGTCGACATAGCCCTCATGTGGCATTCCACTACTTCTTAACCCACCTCTCGACAGATGCCTGAGCCGTTCGAGGCTCAGGTGGCCCGTTGGCCTCTCCTCGATGGAGATTCTATGGGTTTGGCTCGAGGTTAGAATCGAATGAGAAAGGACAAGATGTCCCTGTCTGCTTCTGAGCAGGGTCAGGCAAGGTCGCTAGGGCTCATATCGGGTTTTCTCCCCTGGCTCTGTTTAACATGAGGTGGCCTCAAGCCCTTCATGGGCCAGCCTTCGAACCTCAGTTAGTTGCCGCTCATATCGAATGAGGCGACTACCGCTTCATGACGTGATGCGAAGTGTTGAGATGCGGCAATCGCATATGCAACGCTTGAATATATGGAATGAATATACGATGTAATGGAAACGAAAGCGAGGGTCAGTGATGTTACCTTGGTGGCATGAGCGACGGGAAGCTCTTACCGAACATGTTCGTATGGGGTTCGGGTCCGACGTTCACGACGAGGCCGGTGTAACCTGCACGAGCATTGCAAATTTTTTTTGTTCCTATCTCTCGGCGATGATCCAAGCCATTTGATTGACTTAGGTGACCTGACAGCTTCTCCTTGAAGGAGATTCTGTAGGCAGACCCCTTCGAACCCTTCTCGAGAAGGCGGATGCTAAAGCTAGGGGTGCAGGGGACAAAGAATTTGTTTATGCTGGCGAATAAAAAACGTCGTAGCCGCTGGGGCATAGGGTCTAGCGGTTCATCCAGTTTTACTCAAAGTTTACACCCGCACACCGTGCCTCTGGTTTTTTAACATAAGGAGCGGTCGGGTGAAGAGAATGTCTAAACCAGTAGACACTCTTGATAGCCCCGAGCGATGTCCACGCCCCTGCTGCTACTGGGGTCAAAGGCTCGGTAGTAAAATTGACATGCAAAGTAATTAAACAAAGGTGCTTATCTTTCGGCGGCCATTCGTTCGGTGTCCGCCTGGGTCGTCTGATCAACCTAGGAGGCCCATTGGGCTCCCCTTGATGGAGGTTCTGTCGTTGGGTCTTTCCAGGTCCTACCTGGGAAACGGAGAGCCGCCTGCATGCGGGTGCACCTTGTTTCTTGCGCTCAGCATGCGGTGGTGGTGGGCCATGCCCATGCCACATCCCGTTTGACTAGGCGCCGTCTCATTAAGCAGGGTGTGTCCCGTGGTCTAGACGCGTCCCCTCGAATTCCCATCTGCATTGAATAGCGGAAGGGAGAGGGTTTTTCATCCCAACCTTTTGCCTTTCTTCAACTGTTGTGTCTCCTCCTTAAATAGGGGGACGGAGGGGGTTGTCATCCCATTCCTCCACCTATTCTTGAGCTGCTACCTCTCCTCCTTTCTCCTTCTTGCTGAGCTCATTCGCATGTCGTGGTGGTTCCTAAGTGAGATAGGGTAATGCGAGGGAGAGGAGAACTCATAGATCTATTCATGAATCTAGAGCACGATGTTGAGCTGGAGGTCATCCAACATAGATGAGATGGTGCTGGCCGCCTTTGCCAAGAAGGGGCCACTTCCGTCGAAGGAGGAGGTGCACTGGAGGGTGTTGAGTGTCATCGGCTTTGTCGTCATCCGCGAGGCCTTCGTCGGGATGGAGCCGTACGGGGACCTCTTCCGGTGAATCTTCTCCGGGCGAGCCTTGTCGGTGGGGAAGCCACCCAAGACTACGTTGATGGGGGGCTTCTCCCTTGCAGCCACTTAGATTGGGCAGTTCAAGAAGTTTGGTGAGATGTCAGAGACATCCATCAGCCATGGCGGCCATTCTTCGGCGGGCAGCGCCCCCCATCCAGGTGCCATTGTCAGGGTTGAGGCTGATCACAATGGCGTAGTCCTTGGACACCCTAGCAAAGACACTAGGGTCATCATTGTGGTGCTCGACATTGCAGACAATGGCACCCTTAGGGATCCCATAGAGCGGTAGGATATTGTCGATGGAGAGCGTGGCGCGGCGACCGTAGTAGTATTTAGAGTAGAATTGGTTAGAAAATGTAATCGTTTAAGTTGTGGAGGGAGCCCCCGTGGGAACAGTTTTTTGTATTGATGAATACATCAGTCCCTTTTCATGATGAAATCACTTTGTAAGCGATGAATTTGTGAAAAAATGAACAAGTTCTCATATTTCGTTACGGCAAACTGCTTTTCTACTCTTTTCCCTCTTTTTGTAAAAGAGGTTCAGTGCCTTCCGACCCTTCCCATAGTTAAGGTCGCAAAAACCTCGGAGTGCGGGTGAACCAATTCTGATCACGCTAGTCAGTAAGGAGACCATAGCCACTGGGGCATGGGTTTCCCGCAGTCCTACCAGTTATACTTAGAGTTTGTTACCAAAATCCAAGCCCTTAGGACTTACCATGAGAAAAGAGGGAAAACACAGAGAATGTTTGTAAGATAACTGTACTCATACCAGCCCTCGAGTGAGGTCCGACCCCTCGCACTTGCAGGGGTTAGATGTCATGAAAGATCGGGGATTTTGATGACAAAACTGATAACAGAAATTATGCATTTATTTAGGGGTAAAAATGACATAGCTGCTCAATGTTCCAGACGTTGATGAAGACCTCACCATCGATGGTTTTCAACTTTTAGGCGCCTGGTCGGAGTACTTCTACGACGATGTATGGCCACTCCTAGGATGGGGAGAGCTTGTGCCGGTCCTTGTTGCTTTGCATGAGCTAGAGAACCAGGTCCCCGACGTTGAAGGCTCGGTCCCGCACCCATCGGCTGTGGTACCATCGCAGCGCCTGCTGGTACTGGGCCGAATGGAGGAGGGTGACATCACAAGCTTTGTCTAGCTGGTCCATGGCATCTTCGGTGGATCCCTCGGCTCCCTGTTCATCGTACACTCTAATCCTTGGTGCTCCATAGTCGATGTCAGTTAGGAGGATGGCCTCAAAACCATAGACCATGAAGAAAGGCGTGTAGCCAGTGGCTCGACTAGGAGTTGTCCTTAGGCTCTAGAGTACCGCAGGGAGCTCGGTGACCCACCATGCGCCTAACTTGTTGAACTAGTTGAAGATCCTAGGCTTGAGGCCCTATTGGTGCATGCCGTTTGCGTGCTTGACCTACCCATTCGTTTGGGGGTGCGCGACGGCAGCCCAATCGACCCGGATGTGGTTTTCATCACAGAATCGAAGGAACTTCTTGCCGGTGAACCATGTGCCGTTGTTCGTAATGATGGAGTTTGGTACTCCAAAGCGATGGATGATATTGAGGAAGAACAGTACGGCTTGTTCGGACTTGATAGTGGAGATTGGCTGAGCTTCTATCCATTTCATGATCTTGTCTATGGTGACAAGCAAGTGGGTGTATCCTCCGGGTGCCTTCTTGAGAGGACCAACTAGATCGAGCCCCAGACCATGAAGGGCCACATGATGGGGATCATCTAGAGTGCTTGGGCCGGGAGGTCAGTTTGCCGAGCATAGTACTGACACCCTTCGTAGGTGCGCATGATCTACTCAGCATCAGCTACTGCAGTGGGCTAGTAGAAGCCCTGTCAGAATGCATTTCCAACCAAGCTTCTGGGCGCGGCGTGGTGACCACAGACTCCACCATGGATATCACCCAGCAAATGCTTCCCCTGTTCAATGGGGATGCAGAGCTGCAGGATCCCGGTGTGGCTTCGTTTGTAGAGTTCGCCCTCTACAAGAACAAAGGACTTGGCGCGATGTGCGAGCCATCGAGCTTCCACCTTGTCCATCGGCAGCGTGTCACAGAGGTGGTAGTCAAGGTAGAGTGTTCTCTAGTCGACCAGAGGGTTAGGCTCTGTCGTTGGATTCTCTTCAAGCTCCATGACCTCGGGGCCAGACAAAGCAGTTAGTTGGTTAGCCCCCGAGGCTGGATTGGGTGGACCATCGTCGGCCCATTCTGACCCATCATAGCGCACCAAGGGCTTGTGTTGGTCGCTGGCGAAGACACCTGTTGGCACTGGCTCTTGGTCGGATGCCGCCTTCGCAAGCGCATCGGCTGCCTTGTTGAGGCGCCTTGGGATGTGATTGACCTCGAGGCCATCGAATTTGTCCTCCAGCCATCAGACTTCTTGGTAGTATGTAGCCATCTTGGCATTGTGACAGCTTGACTCCTTCATGACTTGGTTGACAACTAGTTGGGAGTCGCCTCGGATGTCGAGGCGTCAGATGCCTAACTTGATGGCAATGCATAGGCCATTGATGAGCGCTTCATACTCGGCCACATTATTGGATGAGGGGAAATGGAGACGGACCATGTACCTCATGCGTACCCTGAGGGGTGATACAAAGACTAGTCCCATGTCGGTGCCCTTCTTCATTAGCGATCCGTCGAAGTACATGGTCCATGACTCTTGGTCGACGATCGCCGGTGGTGTTTGGACCTCGGTCCATTCCGTGATGAAGTTAGCCAACACTTGGGACTTGATCGCCGTTTAGGTGGCATACATAATGCCTGATCCATCAACTCGAGCGCCCGCTTTGCGGTTCTTCCCGTGGCGTCCTAGCTTTGGACGACCTCGTCGAGGGGGAATGACGTCATGACCATCACCGGGTGTGACTCGAAGTAGTGGCGTAGCTTCCTCTTGGTGATGAGGACAGCGTACAAGAACTTCTGGATTTGGGAGTAGCGGGTTTTAGAGTCGGATAGTACCTCGCTGGTGAAGTACACAAGGCACTGCACCTTGAGGGTGTGCCCCTCTTCCTCCCGCTCCACTACCAGGGCGGCGCTGACCACTTGCATGGTGGCCGCTATGTATAGCAGGAGGGATTCTCCATCAGTTGGAGGAACCAAGATCAGGGCCCTTGTCAGAAGCAGTTTGACCATGTCAAGTGCCTCCTAGGCCTCGGATGTCCACTTGAAGCGGTCGGCTATCTTCAAGAGCCGATAAAGGGGGAGGCCTCCTTCATCGAGGCACAAGATGAATCAGCTGAGTGCAACGAGGCACACTATGACTCATTGAACCCCCTTTATGTTCTAAATTAGGCCCATCCTTGTGATGGCTAAGATTTTCTCTGGGTTGGCTTCGATGCCATGCTTGGAGACGATGAAGACAAGCAGCATGCCCCTTGGGACCCGAAAAACACACTTCTCGAGATTCAGTTTGATGCCATTTGCTCGGAGTTTTGCAAAGGTTTGCTCAAGATCGGCAATGAGGTGGTCAGCCCATTTGGACTTAACCACGATGTCATCAACGTAGGACTCAATGGTCCGCCCGATGAGGTCCCCAAAGCATTTGAGCATACAGCGCTGGTACATAGCCCCAGCGCTCTTTAGACCGAATGGCATTGAGACATAGTAAAACGATATAAAGGGGGTGATGAAAGATGTCGCGAGCTGGTCAGACTCTTTCATCACGATTTGATGATACCCGGAGTATGCATCAAGGAAGCAGAGGGTTTTGCACCCTGAAGTAGAGTCAACTATTTGGTCTCTGCACGGCAAAGGAAATGGATCCTTTGGGCATGCCTTGTTGAGACCCGTATAGTCAACACACATCCTCCATTTCCTGCTCTTCTTTCATACAAGGACAGGGTTGGCCAACCACTCTAGGTGGTATACTTCCTTGATGAAACTGGCTATCGAGAGTTTTGCTATCTCTTCACTGATGGCCCTGCATTTCTCCTCATCGAAGCGACACAGGCGTTGCTTCACCGGCTTGGAGCCTGGGTGGATCTTCCAGGTATGCTCAACAACCTCCCTTGGAATGCCTAGCATATCCGAGGGTTTCCACACAAAGATGTCTTTGTTGCCGCAGAGGAAGTCAACGAGCGTGCTTTCCTATTCATAGGAAAGCATGGTACCAATGCAAACCGTTTAACCCTCGACGCTCCTAGGGTCTATGAGGACTTCTTTAGAGTCCTCTTCCCACTCAAACGACCCGGTCGACTTCTTGGCATCAGGCACTTCTTCAGTGACCTCCTTAAGGGCGGTGAGCTCCCCGGAGGCGATGATCACTGCGGCGTGACCGTAGCACTCGACCTCACACTCATAGGCACGCTGGAAGGAGGTGCTGACGGTGATGATCCTATGGGGCCCTGACATTTTCAGCTTGAGGTATGTATAGTTGGGAACGGCCATGAACTTTGCGTAGCACGGACGTCCCAGGATGGAGTGGAAGGTTCCAGGGAACCCAACCACCTCAAAGGTGAGGGTTTCAGTCCTATAATTGAACTGATCCTTAAAGGTAATGGGCAGATCGATCTGCCCAAGTGTCATGGCCTACTTCTCGGGCATGATGCCGTGGAAAGGTGCTAGGGTTGGGTGGAGGTGTGTCTGGTCGACGCCCATCTCATTGATTGTCTTGGCGTACATGATGTTGAGGCCGCTGCCTCCATCCATCAGTACTTTGGTGAGTCGCTTTGGGCCGATGATCAGGTCAACCACAAGCGGATATCTCCTCGGGTTTGGGACGCTATCCGGATGGTCAGTCCGATTGAAGATTATGGCGGACTCTGACCACCAGAGGAAGGGAGGTGTCGCCGGTTCAGCCTTGTAGACCTCACGGCATGCGACCTTCTGACGATGTTTGGAGTCGTAGGACGCTAATCCTTCAAAGATCATAAGGCAGCCGTCCAGCGTCGGAAAGCCATTGTCCTTCGCCTCGGCGTCGTCTGCGATGGGGGCAGGGTTCTTTCCATGCTCCCCTTTGTTGGAGCCTCCAGACAAGAACATCCACATGAGGTTGTAGTCCTTGAGCAGATGCTTAACCAGGAAGGCATGGTTTGGGCATGGCCCCTCGAGTAATTTTTCGAAGTGGTTCGGAGTGCCCTCCATGGGCTTTCGACCACCCTTGCGATCAACAGCGGCCATGAGGGAGTCCTCACACCGTTGCTTCATGTTCTTCCTTTTGGCGGAACGATTGGAGGTGCCTTCACCGACGCCCTCGTCCCACCTTGCCTTGCGCTTGAGATGATCAAAGATTGCTCTGACTTCCTCTTCTCCTGAGGCGTGGCTGGTGGCGATGTCTAGGAGTTCCTTGGTGGTTTGTGGGCCCTTGCATCCCAGCTTATGAACCAAAGACTCGCAGGTAGTCCCAGATAGGAAGGCTCCTATAACGTCGGCATCGGCGACGTTAGGGAGCTTGTTGCACTACTAGGAGAAGCACCGGATGTACCCACAGAGGGTCTCACCGGCCTTCTGATGGCAGTTCTTGAGGTCCGATGGGTTCCTAGGGCACTTGTATGTGCCCTAAAAGTTCCCCACAAAAATCTTCTTCAGATCCACCCAACTCTGGATCGCATTGGACGGCAGGTGTTCCAACCACGCTCATGCTGAATTGGCTAAGAACAGTGGAAGGTTGTGGATAATGAAGTCGTCATTATCCGCACCACCGGCTTGGCAGGCAAGTAGATAGTCTTCAAGCCAAAGTATGGGGTTTGTCTCCCTAGAGTACTTTGGGATATTGGTATGTGGTCGGTACCTTGGCGGGAAAGCAGCGTTGAGGATGTGCCGGCCAAAGGCCTGAGGGCCCGGCAGGCCGGGGCTTGGGCTCTGGTCCTTGCCACTGTCGTAGCGTCTACCGTGATGAGGATGATAGTCGGGGTAGGCTCCTTCTCTTGGGTTACCATAGGTACGTCTACGGGCATCGAGAGTGCTACGTGCATCGCGGTTGCGGCTGAGACGCTGATGTACCGGGACCGCGGCGTGTTGCCCGCCGCCTTTTGGTGCCTGGTGGACTGATGCATCCCTGGCGGGGTGCGCTGAGGTTGTGCACTGGCTAGCGTCGAGCTCGCGTCATCGAGATAGTGAGCTCTCAGCCTGCTATGTCGCCGCACGCTCGAGTAGCGTGCGAATCTCATGGTGGGCCTGATGATCCTCGGGCGTCGTGGCCTCTAGGAGGCCATGGAGCAAGGCCATTGCGGTGGCGATGTTCTGGCTCACCTAGGCAAAGCGAGGAAGGGCTTCATCGCCGGTGATGATCCTTCGGTTTACATCACGGGCCATGGCGCGTGCACGCCCACCACCTCCATGGTGTTCGATCTCTCGATCGAGCTCCGCGCATTCCTGCACAAGTTGGAGTCTGGCTTCCTCGATCTCTCGCTTTTGGGCTTTCAGCTGCTCCACCCCCATGCGAGGTGGGGCCGCTGTCTCCCCTTTGGTTTCATCACCGAGGTTACCCACCGGGGTAGCCACCTCCACAGGAATGCTTTCGACGTGTCCCTCGGGGGTACCCGTCATGAAGCATTCTTAGGAGGAGTGATGGCTCCTCCTGCTAGAGTCAGAGCCAAAGGACGACCCTAGTTCCTCTGTGAGGAGGTTATGGAGAGATTCTGTGATGTGTTCGATCACCCCCATGAACTCGTTGTTCACGGGCGGTAGGACCATGTGTCATGCCACAAGGTGGCTAACGGTCACCGCAGCATTGCGGAGACCGAATGGAAGCACTGTCGGGGCGCCCCGTATGTGGTGTTCCAGAGAGAGGGACCCTCCTTCGGAAAATCACGCCATGTCGTTGGCGTCCGAAAGGGTGAGGTGGCGCTGGTCCTCCCTAGACTGTTGGGGTCCAAGGGAGACACCGACCTGGCGCTCAAGCCTCTCGTGGTTGAGGTCGATGGAGGGGAGAGATTGGATGGCGACGTGGGCCAATGCCAACTCTCCTCCCACCGTAATGATGAAGTCTAGGTTCTTGAACCGCACATGTGCGCCTGGGACCCAGCTGATACCGTGGCTAGCCATCCGTGGCCTGATGTTTAACGTCAGAACACGTAAAGGTCCCCTACCTGGCATGCCAACTATCGGTGTTTCAAATAAACACCAACTAGTAAATTTATATTTGTTGCACATTAGGCTCGGATGGTGTACTAGAGGACATAAGGTTTATACTGGATCGGGCAGAATGTCCCTACGTCTAGTTTGCTGCTGCTCGTGTTATTAGCACTGAAAAAGGTTCATAGTAGGGGGTACAAACGGTCGAGAGAGGGATAGGTCCCAAGTCTCTGATGGAAAGGTCAAAAGGATGCCAAGAGCTCGGTTGCTGCTTGGCTGTGAGTTGTGTGATGTGTTGTGTGTGAAATTGATCCCTCCCCTTAGTGGGGTGTCCTGCCCTCCCTTTTATAGACCAAGGGGGAGCAGGGGTTACAGATGGGAGAAAGAGTAAAAAACCATAGGTAGAGAAGGTCCTTCGAAGGTGCTGGGTCTTCCTTTTCCCTTGAGCCTGCCCTGCTGACATGGCAGACGATGCCAGGGATAGCACATTCGTTGATCCTAATAGGGTTGTGCTCTGGCTTTGTTTCAGCAAGTGGTCACGTCCCATCCTACTCTGGTGGATGGTGCGGCGTGCCAGGGTGCCAAGCCGTGACCCTATGGGGAGCAGACGGGGAAGTGACTATACGACCATTACTCTAGATGATGCGAGTTCGCTCCTAGATTGTAGTGGTTGTCGTATGCTTATGTCAGGATCCATGTCCGATGATTGATGGCGGTGCCCACATCACTATAAGACAAAAGTCAGTGCCTACAACACTGTTCAGGCTCTGTCATGCGTGGAAGGGCTTAAAGCGCCCGTCCCATCATATCCTGATGGTACTTTCCCGCAGGCGTGCAGGGTATGGTCCTTGGTACTATGATTCACTTGAGTGTCCTGTCCTACCCTGTGCTTGTCATTATGAAAGAGTAGGGTGCAGACATGTGGTGAGGTGGAGCCTGCCCCAGAACGTTGGGCGAGGTGGAGCCAGCCCTGAGACGTCGGGCATGGCGGAGGTAGCCCTCATATGTCGGGCGAGGTGGAGCCAGCCCTCAGTCATTGGGTGAGGTGGAGCCCAACCCTCGGGGGTCGTGCGAGGTGAGACCAGTCCTCGGTCATCGAGCGAGGAGGAGCCAACCCTCATTTGTTGGGCGAGGCGGAGTCTGTCGTAGACGTCGGGTGAGGCGAAGTCCAGCCCTCAGGGGTTGGGCGAGGCAGAGCCCATCCCTTGGGGGTCGGGCGAGGCGAGGCCAGTCCCCGGTCGTCGGGCAAGGCAGAGCTAGCCCTCAGCCGTTGGGCGAGGCAGAGTCTGCCCCTAGACGTCGAGCGAGGTAGAGTCTAGCCCTCGGGGGTCGGGTGAGGCGGAGCCAACCCTCAGGGGCCGGGCGAGGCGCGGCCGACCTTCAGTCGTATGGATAAGAAGTGCAGTTGCGTTCTTGTCTGTTTGAAAGCATCAACATTTGATGGTTATTAGTTCAACCTCATTGGGTACCCTAGTATTAGGTCCTCGACACAAAGTGAAATTTCAAGTTGCACAGACTGGGTCGTAAGAACGAGCACTATGCAAAGGAGGGATAGCAAACAAAGGTAGTCACAAGGTTAGGAGTCAACAAGGAGGTGATCCGAAGATCAAAACATAGCGCAAGGGAACATAGCTTAATTGCCGAAGACAACTAAGCAAGGGATTCTTGCCTAATTTTCATATACGCCTTGTGTCCACCAAGGTAATTACAATATAAAGGTTAACATGAGATTTGGTCTTGCCGAGGAGCAACATGAGATCAAGACTAATAAACATCCAGAGACTTGAAAGAGTTGGGGACAAAATACATGAGATTCGAGGGATAGAGCCAAGGCACTGACTAGGGATTCAGTTGATAAAACAACGACATGATCATCAGTAGAAGGAGCAATGAGATCTAACAAGGATTTTTGAGCAAGGTCCTCCCACACAGGAGCGGGACAACCACAACACATGCAAGCATTCAAGTGAACTAAGTTTGGGCCTAAGGTCAAGCAAAGGCATGGATAAAGGTCTTCGTAGCACAACGTTCAAGGGCTAGCAACCATGTGCACCGGCTCAAGCTCCTAAGAGAGAACTCAATTGGAGACGACAACCATGAGATTATCAAAACTTGAACGTTGTTCTAGGATAGCGCTCTTCAACACTTGTATGCTTACCGAGGACAAAAGGGGTGACAGCTACGGCACTACCTAGATAACGAGCATCCACCCATACATCATGGTCTTCAGCAAGCAATTCAAAATGCTCAATCCCATTAGCTTAAGTGACTATTACTAAGCACAAAGTTCGCACATAACAAGTAGTCACATATAGCAACACCACTACACATATCATGCAACATGGTGGTAAGGTACTGTTATCTTTTATTTCCTTTTTACTGAGTAGGTGGATATCTCTACAAAACAAGTTTTACTTACATTTAGCAATTTAGTTTTCAAAGAGGTGAAGTTTTTGCTAACTATTAACTTGTCATCTATTTCCTTTGGAAGCAAACATACAAGGCAAAGCTAATCACACACTACCTTCAAGCATAGCTATTCAAGCAGCATGGGATAAGGCATTTTGTCTAGCTTCACACAAGGAAGATAGTAACATCACATTGATCACAAGTTACTTAGTATTAGAACAAAGTGAGGGAAGCATATTTACGCACAAGCACAATCATGATGCATGCTTGTCCTATTCGTCCTCACGAAATTGCCAACCTAAGGTGATAATCATGTTCCATGTCGGTGACATAACCCGTACTCTCTCAATATATAGCTATTCGTCAGCTACATTCAATCTACGCATTCATGGTTAGCGTACCTGCAGAAAGATTCATTTCAGCACCACCCCACAATAATATATGCAGAAATGAAAATTTGGGCTCTAGGTTGCAAGCTAAATACTTCCATATATATACCCATATATATATACATCCATATCAAAGCTACCCGATCATTAAATTCGCTACCCACAATTAAATACGCACCATACACACATGCAAGCATGCGTATACAATCGTATCAAAGCTAGCTCTCCCCGACCGCATGCTCACACTTGCGGTCATGCCATTCATCAACTTACCTTCTTACTTGGGCGTAGAGGTATAGTGATCCATACATTACCATTCAAGCGAATGGCATCCATACAATAGCACGTCGTATGGACGACGAAAGCAAAAAAATTGCAATAAAGTACATCCCCATAGTTAGTACTTAGATAGCCACCTAAAAGTCCTTAATTGGGCATAACTGGAGGATGTTGCTAGCATAGTGTTGTAAATTAGTTTTGACAAATTTGCTTGTAGCTAAAGTTTTAGTCAAAATAGGCTTTTTAAAACAAAACTTTATATTTAAAACTATGTACATGACAGTATTATGCTTAATCTTGCTCTGATGCCAGCTGTGACAGAACCGCCCAATTTATACAAGATCAAGTACGAGCTGTCCCTGCTAACACGTTGACACACGTATACTTTCACTTATATAAACCCGGTAGTCCGCCGAGTGTCACGAAGGACCATGGTAAATCAATATCACAACCAAGATCGCGTGATTAAGCAAATACACATCACATACGTAGAGTTGCAGCGGAAATATTATTACAAATGGGTTCACAAATAATAGTACAAGTTTGGGTTTCAAAACCGATTAGTGAAAACAGCATAGCTTTCAAATGATTACATTAATATAAGTTCCAAATACATTGCTAGCATAAATGACATCCTCTGACAAAAGCATATATCTAAGAAATAAATATAGAGTCACCAAGCCTACCGGCGGTTAGCCACCATCTTCAGCAGGCCAAGAACTTTACCTGCAACATGGTGGGATAAACCCTAAGTACTAGAATGTACTCAACTATACTTACCCGTCATAAACTAGAAATAAAATGACTCCAAGGATCATGCAAGGCTTTATAGGTGGAACTAGCTTGACCACATTTTGCATAAAACATGACTAATTCAGTTGTATAATTATACTTTGGTTATCAAGTTAATTATAGCTATTCATCTCTAGATTAGTAACTAACCTATGCCAAACATGTAGTATATCATTTGATAGCATACAATAGTAACATAGCTGGTGTAGTAATTCCATGTTTATCTGAACCACCACATTCCATAATACAATTACTACGATGTTGGAGCTAGACAAGTTTCTCACTATCCAGGAAAGACGGCAATTCGAATCGATTTCAACCAGCTGGGAATTTATTCCTAACACAAACCTAGACATACCTGCACCAAGGTAGTCTTAGGTCACCTTTGGTACAACTCAGGTCCACATTTTGTGGGTTCGCCCAGCGCTGCACAATCAAGGACTGACAGTAGCCAGGTCGCTCAAGCCATGCCCGCCCATGGTCCTGGACCAGGTCGCTCAGGTCATGCTTGCCCACGGTCTATTGATCCGCTCCCCGCAATCCTTACTTCCATCCAGAGTGTGCACTTTGACAGAGCGGGTCCTGGCCTGAGTTGAGCTACTTGGCTTCGTGGTCAGAACAAGTTATCTGGCCAGCTAAGTGATAAGCATGCATTCAATCTCGTCAAAAGTTCCAACAATGGTATGGTCCTTAATCGACATAGACGGGGATAGATCCACACCCAAGACCTCCATGTCTTGTTGTCTCTCTATTGACATCTCGCCCGGTCTCTATTTACATTACCCCATGGTTCTTTTCCACGATAGCAATTATAGTCATCCGTGCTTCGGTATTCACCTATATCTTGCAGGTGACAGGAAATCACCCGACTTCTACCGGTCTAAGCATGGCTAAGCATATATTCGATCCTAGACCTACACATGGTTAAAGGTGTATTTCTGGATAAGGTAGTTCTATGTATCAAGTGGTTCTAATCAACTCTTATAACCTAATGCATCAGACATAAAGAACTCAAGTGATATTTGTAAAAACATAGGAGGCTTAGAATGCTCAAGGGCTTGCCTGTGATCCAACACTAGGTCAGGGTTTGTTAGATGACACTCTCTTGGCGAGCATCTCCCGTCCTAGCACTTGTTTAGTCCTTCCACCTTCGGGATAGGTCCACCATACACCGTCTTCGGGTTTGGCTCCAACATCACATCCTTCACATGGTGCATCTAGCGTACCTAGATGAGATTCAAGATGCAAGTGCATGAATATGAATAATGGTAATATGAAATGCATCACATAATAGCATTCAAGGCAAACATAAGATCATGCAAGATATAGACACCTAGAGTTATTTAACTAAACATCACACAACCTATTATAGAGGGATACCAAGCATATTAGGCATGGAACACAAGTGAACTTAAGTTTAGATATTGCACACATGCATCGATCAAGAACTAACCAACATGTTTAGCCAAAACAAGAGCAAGCTAAAACAATCACCTAGCACATGTATAAAAATCTAGACAGCAGCACAGCAGTCATTTGTTTTAACCATAACTAGAGACATAGGCATTCAACAAGGGTGACCCTAGACTTTCTGGAAAGCTAATAAAATTTCCTACAACATTGTTATTATCACCAAAAGCTTATTCCAAAGCTAACCAGGTCAAACATGCCAATGTTTCAGATCTGCACAGAACTAGGACAGAAAAGTAGTAGTAATTTCAAAAATATATAACTGGAGTTACCGACATCAAACAAGCATGAACCTTAACTTTATACAAAGCCTATTAAATTATCTAAAACATGTTTATTATCATCACAAGATGATTCCACAATTAACAAGGTCAATCGAGCACAATTGAGCACCTCTGTCCAGACTTGGACAGATTCTACCATGCAAATTCACAAGCTTATAACTGAAGCTCTACAGCACCAAAAGGGGTGATCTAGGATAATTTGGAAAGCTTAAGGAAATCACTATAACTCTTATATTATCACCAAGACATTATTCAAAGCTTAGCTAAGTCACACAACACAATCATTCACATCTGTACAGAGAGCATGCAAAACCTGACAATGAAATTGTAAAATCTATAGCTCCTAAATTATTAGGCCTATTGTTATGAAAATTTAACAAAAGCTAGATTATGAAATTATCTACAACTTTTGTATTCACTATTACCACAGAAAACATCATTTACACCACGAAAATAATTGTACAAGCAAAACTGCACATGCAGCCCAAATAGAAGTGGTACAGAAAACTGATAGGAACTTCAGAGAAGCATAACTGGAGTTCTAGACCTCCAACAAACATGAATAATAACTTTTTGAAAACCTTATGAAGTTATCTACAACTTTCTTAGTATCCTATTAAGATGATTATATAGCTAACAAGGTCAATTAATCCAATGAATGCATCTCTGTCTAAAACATGGACAAAATCTGACATGCTACCTTAAACAGCTATAACTAGAGTTCTACATGTCCAATAAATGTGGTTCTAGACTTTTTGGAAATCTTAGAAAATTCTAAACAACTTTGTTATAAAGACCTAGAGCTAACTCAACTATTAAAAAGTCCCCACAGTACCAACAAGGCAACCCTGTATGGGTTTGCGAAGAAACAGCCATAGACATTTAAGCAACTATAACTAAAAATCTACTTAACCAAAAATTATGCTATTTTGCTTTTTAGAAAGCTTAAGAAAAGTACTACAACTCATGTATTGTCATCAAGTCATGATTCATAATTTAACTGAGCCAATAAATTCAAACATGCAGTCCTATTCGGAATAGGAGCAAAGTAACACAGGGCATTTGTTATTTTTATAGCTTTTAAACTATCAAGCCTAAATTCCTTAAATTTTTACCAAAGCATACACATAGCATCAGTAGACTACCATAAAATTTCACATTTATTTTAGCACAACAACTGCAGTTATGAAAAAGACAAGACACAACTAGTATTAAAAACCTAACTGAATAAATCTATTTTTACAGCAAAATATTTAAATGAAAACATGCAATATTATAGATCTAATGCATAGATAATTTCACAAGCATTCTAAAAAGTCCTCATTTACTATTTTACGATTTTTCTACTAATTACTATGAATTTTCAAAGTTGATCATCCAAATCTGCAAAAATCAAAGAAAAGGAATGTAAATCTTGCATCGGGGACCCTGCAGTTTTCACAAATTAAACTCGAACAAAAAGATCCTTTCTGGCACTATTCAACTGAGTCACGGATTCGCACTTAGACCCTCCCTTTTCCTTTATTTGAGCGCGACATCCTTCGTCTTCATCAACACACAGGGAGTAATGGAGGACGGAGGGGAGGGCCGGCCGGCGGCCAGACGGCGACGAGGAGTGGCAGCACAGCACGCGTGGGCCCGTGCGCACTGGTGCATGGCTTCAGTATGGCCCACGGTGGCCTACAGTGGCCCGGCCACGCACGGCCGTTGACATGCAGCGACGGCGGCAAACTGAGCAAGCGGGGGCGAGCTCTGGGGCTTGGCCGGCTGGCTGCGAAAGAGGGCTGTGGCCACGCCGGGGCCCTAGCTCGGCTAGCCGCGTGCAGTAGCGGCCCAGCCATAGCATACACGAGCAGCAGCGGGAGCTGGCCGGCGGCATCAATGGCGGCCGCCCCCTGGAGCGCTCGCGTGATTCCAGAGAGCGAGGGAGGGAGCGGTAGAGCGAGTGGGGGAGAGAGGGAAACACGGCATGCACCTCAGGAGGGTGCAGGGACGTGATAGGGGGCAGACCACGTGGCAGCACTGGGGGCATGCGGCATCCATGCACGGCGACCGCGTAGGCAATCCGTCGAGTACATGGCGTGCATCACTGTGCCCGTCTTGGAGTCCATTTTTGGGCCGGCTTGCTCCGAACTGGGCTATGGGCCTTTAAGCAAAGTTGTTCCTCTTCTGATGCTCTACAAACTTACTTAAGGAGTCATAGCTATTAGGGTAGCAGATTAGCGGTTAATGACACTCCAAGACGGCATTGTCAATGCACTAACGGCAATTAACAAACTCCAAAAATTGAGGGTCAAAATGAAGTCAACTGAGTGCCATCTTTATACATGCTCTTCTCCATCATGTATACTCCAACTTTTATTTTGGGATCCAATCACGTTGCTTAATAAATCTCGAGAACGCGAGATGCCAATGTCGACGATGATGAATTCCAGACTTACAAAAATTTCAAGTATGGAAAACAGCTGTTGATTCAAAGTTTGAGCCTCGGTTTGACTTGACTACAAGCTGATCTAGCTCTCGGTCCAAAAACAAAGTGTGTTCTACTCCACTCAAACTTCAACTTTTATTAAAGGATAAACTTCATATCTGGTACATGAACCAATTCTTCATCTTGGTCAAAGCAGCATCTCGTTAACCCTGGAATTAGGGTTTTCGACCAATTGAGGCCTTTTCTTGACATGTGCTCAACACGAACCCTTCATGACTTTTGTCGTAGAGCTCAATTAGAGTCATTTGGGCAAGGTAGCAAGGTTTGGTTGATGACCTAAAATTCCATTCACTTAATAAAGCAATCCAAGAAAGATTATAACTTATCATTTCATGTGACTTCTTGATTCCAAAATTCATGAAACTTTTCCACTGGTCTAGATGGATGCATGTTGATGTAATGTACATAGAATGAGCATGTTTAACCTTACTCTTGCATAATCTTAACAAGGGTCCACATGTAAGCAAAGGTGCGTTGTCCAAGTTTAAGTTGAAGCTCACTCTTGTAGATTTTATCTTGACACCTTCATTACCACTTAACATATCCTGTTTGAGTTCAAACCCATTGCTTAACTGGTGACAAACACCTGGGGTGTTACAATTGACTTCATGCTTCCTCAGCTGATGTGAGGCATAAGCAATAACTCGGTCTTCCTACATGAGAACACATCCCAAACTGGTACCTGATGCATCACAAAACACATCAAAAGGTTTCTCGATATTAGGTTGTGTTAAAACAGGAGCTGAAGTCAACAAAGTCCGTAAAGTGTGAAAAGCAGCTTCACACTACGGAGTCCACATAAACTTCTTATCTTTCTAAAGCAATCTTGTCATTAGCTTGGTGATTTTGGAGAAGTCTGGATTGAACCGATGGTAGTAACCTGCTAAACCAAGAAAACTCCAAACTTCATGAACTGAAGTCGGGGCCTTCCAATCCATAACTTCTTGCACCTTAGGGGGGTCTATAGAGATCCCATTTTCTGACAGCATGTGCCCTAGAAAAGGTACCTTCCGATGCCAAAACTCAAACTTGCTAAACTTAGCATACAACTTATGTTCTCTTAGCCTGGTTAGAACAACTCTTAGGTGCTCTGCGTGATCCTCCTCATTTTCTAAATAGACCAGAATGTCATCGATGAACACAACCACGAACTTATCCAGCTCGGGCATGAACACTGAATTCATTAGATACATGAAATATGCAGGAGCATTTGTCAGCCCAAAGGACATGACCAAATACTCATACAGGCCACACCTAGTGGAGAAAGCAGTCTTAGGTATATCTTTCGACCTGATTCTAATCTGATGGTAACCAGATCTCAAATTGATCTTGGAGAACACCTTAGCCCTTGACAACTAATCAAACAAGATATCAATTTGAGGCAAACGATACTTGTTCTTGACCGTTACGATATTAAGTGGTCGGTAGTTCACACACATCCGCAAGGATTTGTCTTTCTTCTTCACAAATAAGGCAGGACAACCCCACGGAGATGAGCTAGGTTGAATGAGACCTTTCTCTAAAAGCTCTTGCATTGAACCTTAAGCTCAGCTAGCTCATTTGGTGGAATTCTATATGACCTCCGAGAGATGGGTGCTATACCTGGTAATAACTCAATCTTAAACTCTACATCCCTGTCGGGTGGCAACCTAGGCAATTCATCTAGAAACACATCTAGAAACTCACATACCATTGGAATATCAAGGAGGGTCATGGTCTAAATAGCACAGGCTAAGTTTTGGAGATCAAAACTCCTAAGAAGTGGCACTAGGAAAGCATTGTAACTCTAGGGTTCCCTCAACATGATGGTTATAGTTGAAGTGTCAATGAGAACTCCATGGCCACTCATCCATTTCATATCCAAGATTACATCTATCCCCAACCCTAGCAATACTACAAGATCTGAGGTATACTCTCGGTTGCTTATTGAGATGCGCACATCTCTGACTATCTGGTTGGTAGAGATATTGTTTCTGGCTACACTTATGCAATAACCACCCTTATCTATAGTAACTACTCTCTGATCATGCTTGGATGCAAATGTTTGACTCATAAATGAATGTGAAGCTCTAGAATCAAACAAAACAACTGTGGGGTGTTGGTTCACAAGAAACGTACCCACAGTAACAACTTCACCTGATGGGATCTCTTCTAGGGTGGTATAGTGCATGTATCCCTATCGTGCATTTGGATTACCCTACTTCTAGTTGTTGTTGTTCTTGAGATAGGGGCAATTTCTTGCCCAATGGCCAGGCTTGTTGCAGTTCTAGCATGGCATATTGCTAGGTGGAACACTAGAACTTCCTTGTCCTATGCTACCCTTTGGTAGAGCAACAGAAAAGGCCTTGCGATACACTTTCTAGGTCTGACTGGTCTGTACCTTCTTCTGAGGTGGTCTATACTTTGGAGCAGGTGGGTGGAACTGAGGTCTCGCAGCAATAGGAGCTTTTGACTAAGATGCACCTACTTCATAAGCTCTCTTATGACTCTTAGATGCTGAATAGATGTTGCTCTAATTCTCCTAAGTTAAAGCATAACTAATAAACTCATTGAAAGTGGCACACTTGCTGTTAGCTAGAGTCTTCATCAGCTTCGAACTAAGCTCCCTCTTGAAACTAGCAATCTTCTTTGCGTCAGTGTCAACAAACTCTGTGGCATACCTTGACAGATTGTTAAAGGCATGCGGATACTCAGTTAGGCTCTTGGTACCCTGTGTCAGCTTCATGAATTATGTATGCTTCATGCTCATAAGACCTAGGGGAATATAATGTCCCCTAACTACAGCCTTAAACTAGTTCTAAGTAATTTGAGCATTCTCAGGCAAAGTGGATCGATGATGACTCCACCACATGCCTATAGGCCCTTGCAACTGGTGTGATGCGTACTCTGCCTTCATGTGCTCTGTGACCCTTAAGAGACAGAACTTCTATTCAATTGTATTCAGCCATTCATCTACCTACAATGGCTCCTCTGCTTCTTTAAAGATAGGAGGTTAGGTGTCAAGAAAGTCCTTAAAATCACTGAACTAGTTAGGTTCAGGCCCTTGGCGTTGGTCCCTTCCCCGTCCATGGCCGGCATCCTACGCAAGACTGTGCAGCACTTCTCCCATGGAAAGTTGGGTTTCCATGAGCTGGGCCATCATCTCCGCTGGTGTGGGATGCAGTGGTCGTGGGAGGTCCTCATTGTCATTGCCACAAGAACCACTACCACCCACATCATCCCCACCAGCTCCCCTATGAGTGCGCATCATCAATAGAATTGCAACCACAAGTAATTATTGATGTCAGAAAAATTGTAGAGGAATTATATAATTATGCCAAACTAAATTTACTAGAGAGAATTTACATTCATACCATAAAATAGAGGCATAATAGTTCATTTCCACAACACAACATCACTAATTATATTACTTAGCGATCACGCAATGCATTCCCATACATGCCAAATGCTTGCCAGCACACAAACTAGACATTTATTAAGGTTCAACAACGACAAGGATTAAACATGCAAGGTTCTGAGATTACATCATGAGATCAAAACTTAAATTACGAGTTCATTACATAGAGGATCGAAGATAGAGAGCTAGCACATCTAGCTAGGTACTATAGCTAAGCTACGCCTCGAAGTGGTCGCTGTCGATGTTGGACACATCATCACCGAGGTCCTACTCAAAAGGCTTGACCTCCTCCTACTCCTTTGGCTCAGCCTTGGCATCCACCTCCATGCCATCGTCCTCAGCAATCAACACATTGGGATTTTCTTCCACCACTGGAGCTAGAGGAAGAATTGGGTTCACCATGTTGTTGAGATGATGAACATCTAGTTGAAGCTCCTCAATCTAGTGTATGAGTTCCTGCTCTCTATGATCAAACTTTGTTGCATGCCTAGCAGCCTGAAACACAGTCCGGATTCTAGCTACCTCCCTAGCCTCAGCAAGGAAAATGAGCTCATCCTGCTCAGCACAGACATCCTATATCTTTGCCCTAGCTATATCTCTTTCTGCAATAGCATTGACCAACTGAACCCGATGAGCTTCCAAAGCTGTAATAGCATTATTAGTTTCTCGCTAAGCCTCTCTAGCTGCCCTCCGATGCCTACGCACATGCCCTCATAGCTGGCGTTGCACGGCATGTGCTTGCTGGAGCTCTAGCATGTAGCTAACATAGCTGTCTTGGCAGGAGTAGAACATCTTTAGGACGGTGAACATAGCGCTCATAGCAGCACTAGAGCTCTCTGCTCGCTCATCACAGTCTCTCACCAGTGCATTGTCGCCCCCCTGAATCCAAGTGGTCATCGATGGATCCACTCGGGGAAAGGTTCCGACTAGACCATTGATGAGCTCATCACCAAACTCCTGATAGATCTCACTTAGTGCCTCCAAAGCTACCACTTGGGCACCTTCCCAAGGAGACTGCCCATTTGACTCAATACTCCAACCTTGCCACTGTGGATTGTCTGCATGGGCTGGAATGGTCACCCGCACATCATACCATGGCTGCCACTTCCCTCCAGAAGTAGCGGGGTGCTCAGCGTACCCAACTGAGTTTAGCACCCTCCACAGCAAGGTAGGAGTGCCAAACACAGCCAGGACCATGTCACTACGAGGCAGGGCTCCTGGTGCTACCATCTATAACAAAGTGTGCAACTCTTGTGAGAGGATATCATACATGAGAAGAAATTTAATGAATGGGGTAAGCAATTATAAGGGAGGGGGAATGCAAAAATATAAATGCATGAGTGAACATGATGCATACACATTCTGTACGTCCTCACAAATCTTAGAAAAAAATTAAAATTCTAACGACATACACGGTGGCATACATACGTTCTCTCAATATACGTAACCAATTGGGCTACACGTTTCGCTGTTAGTGTATCTGCACAAGAATTTCATTTCAGCCCAACCCAACAATTATATAAGCAAAAATGTAAATCTAGGCTCTAGGTTGCAACTAAATACTTCCATATATATATACCCATACATATACTTCCATATCAAAGCTACCCGAAAGTAAATACATGCCATACATACATATAAATATGCATCTATAGCCTTATCAAAGCTAACCCACAATTAAATATCTTAGTATATATATATGGGACATATATATACCATAGTACCAAAGCTACCTCTCCCCATAGACCGCATGCTCACCCTTGTAGTCTTGCCACTCTTACCTTGGGCATACAAGCAATTGATCCATACATTATCACTCAAGTGAATGGCATCCATACAATAGCATGCCGTATGGACGATGAAAGTAAAACCCCCCACGTTAGTACTTATTTAGCAACCTGATAGTCCTTAACTAGGCATAAAGGATCTGACCACTGGCACACTCTAAATTTAAAATTCAGATTTTAACACATATATATATAGCTATAAGTTGTCAAACTGATTTTATAAAACAAAACCTTTGTTTTAAATACCCATATGACAAGTTTAGTGTTGAACCTTGCTCTGATGCCAGCTGTAACAAAACCGTCCCATTTATAAGAGCACAAGTACAATAGTAATCACCGAAGCGATCAAACTATCATACTTGAGCCCATATAAAAATGGTAGTCCGATGAAATCACGAAGGATCTCAAACCAACCAACATACAAGCCAAGATCATATATGATTCAACATAACAAGTCACATGTTACATCACAGTTCACAAATGGTTCACAAGTATCTCACATACATTAGAGTTCTCATAGTTATTACAAACCAAGTTCAAATAGCAGAAGCAAAGTAGTTTGACATCAACATCACACTTAGTTCAAATACATGCCAGTACCATGGTCATTTCTAGCAAAAGCATAACAGAGAGGATAACTTAGGAGTACCATGCCCCATGGTTTAGTCCTCATCCATGGTAGGATGAAGATAGTTCTTATAGTACCCATGATGCATCATATCATCTGCAAGAGGAGGGAATCAACCCTAAGTATGAGAATGTACTCAGCTAGACTTACCCGTCGTAAACCAGAAATAATATGACACCAAGGAGTATGTAAATCTTTATCGGTGGAGTTAGCTTGACAACATTTTGCATAAAGCTTAAGTAACATAACTTGGAGATTTAATATCTTTAGCATCAAATTGAATACCTATTCAATTAAGCATCTCTTGATTAGCACCTGTATTAGAGAAATCACAAGATTAAGCTAACAAGCATTAGTAACCATATCTGGTATATTAATTTGAGCATCATCATGACCATCAAGTTCCATCAATTAATGCTACGTTGCCGTTGCTTAGTCAAGTTCTCACTATCCGGGAGAGATGGCGACTCGAATCGATTCCAACCAGCTGGGGAGTTATTCCTAACACAAACCCATACTTCCCCCATTGGGGTCGCGTCGGGTCAGCTTTGGTACAACTCTGGTATAGTCACGGGTCTAATCAGCGCCGCACCCTTAGGGATACTACCAGTCTGCCAGGATGTTCAGGCCTGGCCTGCCCTTGGACTCACGTCACTGGCTCCCCACACACCCTTACTTCCTCTAGTGTGCGCACTTTCACTTACAGGGTCCTGGCCTAAGTTGAGCTACTCGGCTTCGTGGTCGGAACGGCTTATCTGGCCAACTAAGTGTTAAGCATGTGTTCAACTTGACATGAGGACGTACGGTGAATCGGTCCTTAACCGACACAAATGGGGATAAATAGGCACCAAGACCTCCATGCCTTGTTATTTCTCTATCACAATCCCGCTCGATCTCCTTTTATTCATCAACACATGGTTATTTCCACAATTGCAATTATAGCCAACCATGACCAGATATTCATCAACACATGGTTTTAGGAAATCACCCGACTTCTACCGAACTAAGCATGGCTAAGCATATATTTGATCCTAGACCTACATAGGATTCAAGATATATTTGTCTAGACAAGGAAAGTATATGCAGCAAGTGGTTCCAATCAACCCGTAGTACTTAATGCATCAACATAAAAGGACTCAAGTTGATATTTAGAAAACATAGGAGGCTTAGAATGCCCCGGGGCTTGCCTTTCAGAAATGAGGAAGGTTGGTGATTAGGACACTCAGGAAGATCTTCCATGTTGACTCCTCTTTCCGCCTGAACCTCTTGCTCCTGGGCTACCTGCTGCTCCTCCTCACGCTCGGGTTCAAACTCGAGTAGCGTCACTCCTTCCGGGGATCCTTTTACATGCATTTGAACAAATGAGTATCATGAATGCATAAGAGATGAGATGACATGATGAAGTGTATATGCATGAGCATGGTTATCCGCAAGATGTATGATAAGTTTAACATTCGTTGACCAAGTAGATGTATAACCTTCTTCTAGTTGATCTTTACTGAGTTGGTGCATATCTCTTCTATAGTATAAGAAACATACACTCACCAAGTTCTAGTAACCTAAGGTAAAGTTGTTCATCATCAGTAAGAGGCCTAGAACCTACAGTTAACAACTAATCTCAATTAGCCTAAGCATCTACACAGGCATCACATAAGACAAACAATTACAATTTGACTTAGTCATTTTGTGGACTATAAACATCAACTACTTATTTTGGCCATATCTGGAGTTCTACTCAACCAAATACTATGATCTTAGACTTTCTGGAATTCTTATAAAACAGCCTACAACTTTCTTATAGTCATCTTAGGACGATTTAATGGCTATCAAGGTCAAACAAAGCAATTTTGAAGATCTATCCAGAAATTCCAGAGAATAAGCATTTTGGGAGACCAACTTCCAACAGCTATAACTCTCAAACCATTTAGCCTATTGTGATGAAAATTTGACACAAGTAAGATAAGTAAGTTATCTACAACTTTGTTATTGACAAGATTCACAGTAAACTTCATTTTACCCATGCAATTTACTTAACAACAGAAACTGTCCAAAACAGTCACTATAATTGAATTATAGAGCAATTAATATTTCATTGCATACAAACAATTAAATCTAGGCACAACCAATGGTACCAACAGTTCATAGACATCATATACACTTTAGAAAACATAATGGTCAAGTCCAAATAAATTATTTAAATGCCTTTATTAATTTATTTGGACACTAAGGTGAAATAAGGAACATATCTCAAAAGTGCACAATAAATTCTGAGAAAATTACAGTAGCCTACATATGACCCAAAAAGTCTACTGTACAAATTTCATGCCATTTGGATAAGTATAGCCATCTTTACAAAAATGACAAGTTGCATAGGCTTATTTTATCAAAAATAGTTTAGCCTAGTGAAAAGTGTCAAACAATAGATTTCATACTTTTCTTACTTTCACCCTAGCACCATAACACCGTGTAAAAATTTTCATGATCATAAGTTATGTATTTTTTACCCCATTTATTTTTACTAGAAACTAGCAATTAATCAAGGTTAAATAGGAAGACCATATTCCAAGTATACCAACTATAGGTTTAGCATTTTTCCTAGCTAAAACATGTCAACACAAGACTAGTAAAATTGGAATCACAATTTTTGCGCTTCCCTAGCTCAAGATCTGCATTTTACAAGATGGAAACAAATTTAAAAGCACTTATATAGCTGAATTTAATTCCCTAGAAAAATATCCCAAACAGTAGGTTTCATATTTTTATCAAATAGTAGACTTCATGAAGAATCCAACAAAATTTGGTTCACTTAATTTGGATAGTCCAAGAATTAGCTATGAATTTTACAAGTTTGCTAAAAAATCTAGAAAAACATTTAAAAAAACATCAAAAACCCTATTAAATGCTAAGTGAACCCGGCGTACTACAGCCAGAGGTGCTGATAGCTGGGTCCCAGAGGTCAACGGGCCCCACTCATCAGTCAAACAGAGGCAGGGGACAGCGGTTGACCGGCTCTAGCTCGCCATTAGTGAGGTTTTCAGCGGTAGGGTCACCAGCGTTGTGTTCCCCTCATCAAGCTGCGTAGATGGGTGGTGAAAACAGAACCTAGGGTTCACTAGAGAGGGCTCGCCGGCGGCAATGGCAGACGGCGGAGGCAGCATGTGGCAGAACCTCCTAAATTATAGGGCCCACATGCACCTATCACTGTCCAACGACCTTTGACATCTATGCATACGTTCCCGGTAACTTAAGAAGACTGTCGGGTGTCCTCGGGGAACCCCGAATCATCCACGATTTCCGAGCAGGATCACATTACAAAGTCATTGCAGTATTACAACAGTTTATTCAAATAGATACATCAGAGTAAAAACAGCGGAAGTCTTACAATAACATAGTTTACAAACCATTTGTTTCAAACCATACAACTAAGTTTGATTAATAATACAAAACAAAGTAGTGGAGTGGCATTATAATATATATTACAAAACACACAATTAAAGCTGCCCTGCCCAAGGACCACACATCTACTTATCATCATCGCAATGAACAACAGTCATGCAGCACGATCCAAAATAGATCTGCTCATGAGCCTCACCTGCAACAAGGGTCAACGAACCCTGAGTACAAAAGTACTCAACAAGACTTAACCGAAATAAGAATTTAAAAGAACGTAGGAATGCAGGCTCATGGGATTCAAGGTATGGCTTTAGCAATAATCAAGGTTCCTTTGCATAAAAGCACTTTAACAAAATTCTTTATATCAACATTTAAAACTTTATAAAGATCATATACAAAGTTGACACGATCTGCAATGAGATCATGAAACTTCATAACCAACACTTTCTCAAACCATCCTCAAGTTTCAGTTATTAATTACTACGATGATGAACAGTGAGTTGAGTCTCTAGAACTGAGGAGCAACGATGATTCGAACCTATTAAAAACCCAGCTAGGAATTCCAGACCTCACGACATATGCAGGTCCTCGACTTACATATATCAACCTACCCTCGGATCCTCTAAACAAGAACGGGTCCGCGCCACCTGAGAATACAGTACTCCACCAATCCAGCCCATTGCCACGTGGGTACACGCTATTCCCACCATCCCTCCACTCCTAGTGCGCGAGTAGCCATTCTCATAATAGAATAGCCAAGTTAAGGCTTACCGGAGTATGTGGTTAGTACTACAAAGTCTCACCTCATGCAATTCAACAACGGACGGACCTTAATCGACATAGGCGGAAAGATCCTGCTCACAAGACCTCCATGTCTTGTGGCTCTCACACACCGAGTCCGCTCGGTCCAGATTTATTACTCCACATTCCCATATCACATGTTAACATAATTAAGCACAGTTCCATTTGAAACTTGCAGGGGACAGGTAATCACCCGACCTTCATCGTTCTAAGCATAGCTAAGCAAAACTAAGCATATACGAATTTAAAACTAGTAATATGGTAAATATGGAATAACAAGGTTGGTAATGTACCAATTTGATTTTCACTTGACTCCTAATCACTTAATGCAGTAAAAAGAAGCAAAAGCGAAATCAATTTGTAAAATACAAGGTAGGGTTGTATGCATCCGAGGCTTGCCTTCGTTGACGGAAAAGTCTGGGTCCGGAGTCGTTCCACCGATATCAATACCAACCTCCACAGACGGATCAACCTCCTCAACTACTTGATTAACTACCACGTGTTCACCTTCGTTCACTACACGTAGCAACAATGCCATGTTTAACATGATGCGGAATATGAAATATGATGCTCAATGATGGATGCAAAATTAACAACTTGAATACAACTTTCCTTCGCGGTACAGTTACAAGTTGAACTAACTAAACCATTTTTGCAACACTCACAACAATTTCCAAGGATCATCACCAACTAATGACCCAAGGACATCACTTAATAAAAAACTCAAACAAAACCTAAATCACTAAAGGTTACTATTTGCTTTTATGAATTAATTAATTAATTAATTAATAATTAAAAAATAAATCAACTTGTTCCAATTGAGCTCAAAATTTTTGTAAATGTTCATCTCATGAAAACTAAGTGGCAAAACAATTTTCACAATTTTTGGATACATAAATATGCCTAGAAAAATCCTGGAAACTCATTTATTAATTAATTGAGCAATTTTTATCACATTCAAAAAGTACTGAAAATCAACATTTCATATTTTTCCTAAATAATACACATCACAGAAGTCACACAAAAATTTCAGAATTTTTGGAGCTCTAAATAAATCTACACAAAAATAACAAAAATAGATACTATTCATTCAATTATGAAAATAGAAAAATCCAATTTGAACGTTGTGCCACTGACCTCGGGTCCCACCTGTCATCATCAACCTCCGACGTTGACCATGACGGCGACGGCGCTGACCGACGTAAACTCGTCGACGGTGAGTCCAACGGCGATGGCCAAAGTACCAAAACGATCACCAAGACTAGGCGCATCGATTAACGTCCCTATCAGTACTGATTACGGCCCTATACTAGCTCGACGTCGGCCATGGCGGACGCGGTGGCACGACAGCGCTACGCCGGTGACATGAAACCGGTAGAGCTCAAACAAAGGATCCAGGAAGCACCAGTAGCTCACCCCGAACGCGTTGCAGCAAGGAGCGAGGTCGGAGAAGCAACGGAGAGGCGTGACGACGACCACGGGGATCACGGTGGAGCAAAGATCGTCGGTGAGGAAGAACCGGTGACTACAGTGATCAAAACAAGCAAGCAACACAGGATTAAGCACCACAGCATCGAGACGAAGCCATAGGTACACCGATCAAGGCCAACGGCTCACCAGAGTAGGATGGCCGCGGTGAAACAGAATCTCGGGTGAGGTTGCCGGCCGCAAGGAAGAAAGCGACGAACGGCGAACTCATGGCAAAATCAATCGACCAAAGCTAGCTGGCTGGGTGCGCAAGGAGTAGGTGAATCTATCTAGCACTATGCTGCGACGGCGTAGGCGCTGGTTCGACGGCGAGGACTCAACGAAGCAGCGGCGGCGGTGACTGGAAAAAACAGAGGAGAAGAGAAAGCGAAGAACGGCGACGGTGGCTGGCTTATAACGTGACCAAGGAAGCGCAAAGAAGCCACGCGGAAGCCTTCACCGCGCCAATGCGACGCCCAGACGGCCACACGCGCGACTGGAAGCAAACCGAAGCTCGCCGGCGGTGTAGCTTAAGCGGTGAACACTGTTCATCGAAATTACAGAATTGCCATTCGCCAAATTTCACAAATTACTCCCAAATTTTCATAACAACTCAAAAATCTCCAAAAACAAAAGTTGTTCAAAATCAAAAGTTCTACAACTTTGCTTTTGAAACCATACCAAAATTCGGCCTACATTTTAAAATGAACTTTTAAATTCAAAGCGGGGAATAACTTCAAATTTTACTAAACAACTTGAAAAACTCCAAAAACAAACTTTGCACAACTCGACAAGCTCTACAACTTTGCTTTAAGATTGAACCCCAAAATGTGCTTTGATTTTGAAATGGATTTTCAGGGTCGGATTTAAATATTGAAAATCAGGGTTTTCGGAATTTCAAATCAATACAAAGATTTCAAACTTGATTCAAACAATGCCAAGCAATACTTATAACATAAATGTAAACTTGTTTTAGTGAATGCATATCAAAGTTTACAATATGACCAATGCCTTGCAAAGCATATGATGATATGTCCAGTTTTTAATACTTAAACACCCAGGGTGTTACACAGCGTGGTGGTACGCTGGCGTTCTCTGGGCGGTGGGTGCTCATGCGAGGCTCGTTACGGTTTCGTGGGATGCTAACGAAGCTATCTAGGGTGGGTTAGGGTTCCGGTGAGGCGGCGGTGAGCTCCGATAGCGTGTAGGTCTCGGCGGTGGTGATGGCACGGCGATGCGCAGCTGTGTTCCAGCATACACACGCCAGTAGAGGTTAAATGGTCATCGGAGTGAGCTTCTAGGGTTAGAGGGGAAGACGACACGTGAGAAAAAGAGAGCGGAGGTGCTTCGGTCCGAGCTGGCCACGGCGAGCTTGGAGCTCGGCAGCACTCCTGCGATGTCATGGTAGCGGAAACAGCACTAGGCCTTTACCTTAGGCTCGAATGGTGGCTCTACTGGGTCGAGGTGGTAGAGTAGAGCAAGGCAGAGCTATTGGCGTGGGTGATTTGGAAATGGAGCAGTGAGGGCTGTGCGCGAGCTCGGCGAAGCTCATGGCGGCAATGGCGCTTGGCTTCATCGTGATGAGAGGGAGAGAGAGCAAAGCGAGGCAAGTGGAAGTGAGTGGGAGCGAGTAGTAGGGGCGCAACCCTCTTGTTCGCGCGCTGACTCGGCCGTCGTCGGCGTATGGCCACCATGTGGTGGCCATGGCCTGGTGTGGTCGGCCACTGACGCCGCGCGCGTTCGCGACCATCAGAGCCCAGCGTTCACGTCTGACAGAGCAACTTTGTGACCATGTAACTCCTAATCCATGGTGAATCAGTGAAAATGGTATTAGTAAAAGTTGTAGAGCTATGTGAGACCTACAACTTTGCTTTAGGGAGTAACATATAATTCATCATGGTTAGCAAGTTACAAAGCTCCAAAGTGGTGCACTTAAAACTGAAATTTGCATTTTGGACTAGCAAAATTTCAAAGTCTAGAAACAACATTTTGTTGATTCTTGTGAGCCCTATTTGACAATGTTAGGCACCAAATTAGCTCATGACCCTTAAATGAAGTTTGTTCCACATAAGATAAGACAACTTTTATTGAGGGTGCACTGCCATGTAAACAATCTATGCTATAGTTCAACTTTGGTCAAAGTAGGTTCATGAAAAATGACATTTTGAGTAAATTAGGACTTAGAAGCAAAATTGGCCCATGTCATGAATACCAAACTTGTTCCATGTGCCATCCTAGACATGTATAAGGTGTTTTTGTGACCTCACAACCATCTCTTGCATTGCTCACACATGATCACAAGTAAATGCATGTATATAATCAACATCACCTATGATAGTATGTAAAGAATAAGATGAAACTCCATATGCTCATGCTCATGAATGCTTGGATGATGCTTGTGCTCATGAAATGCAAGTGCCAAATGCAATGCTTAACACTAGGGTGTTACAAAGCCTACCCATATAGACATGTGGCTGTACGAAAAGACTCACTAGGCGAGAGGGACTACGAACCGGTCCTTATGTGATCGAGGCGAGTATCTCCCACAGGAACCCTATCTAGGCATTCCTACCATGATAAACTACCTCCATAGTTTACCACCACTCGCCCCATGTTGGGTTTTAGTTCAGGTTTAACAAATTTTAAGTTCAATTATTATCCCTAATTGTAATCATGATGTGGAGCTCATAGAATAACAACATAACCATTTATCTTAACTATATCGCATCAACCGAGCTCATTTTCTAAGGTGATAGTCTCATAGTCAAGTTTTAGCATTTTAGGGTTTTTAAAGTAAGATGGTAGGGAGGGGTGCTAGGACTTGCCTTCGTCGTCGTTAGTTTTCGGCACGTCTACGAAATTCGGGTCTTCGTCCTCCTGACGATCACCGTCGTCTGTCAGACGTATCGGTTGAATAATACTATCGCTATTCACAAAAAGAAAAAGGACCCAAGCAAACATAGAACTATATGGTGGCACTAAGTGCATATGATAGGGTTTTATTTTAAATGATTTTTAGAAGTGGTTTCATGCAAAACGGAGTTATGGTTTAAAAGTTATGAATTTTAAAAGTCTATTCTATAGCTAATTAAATAGGTAGAATTTTATATGCATTTTCTACTGCATGAAAATGGGTGCAAACTACATGGTTAATTTCGTTAATGCATCTAGTTTATTTACAAATTTTCTAGGAATTTTCTAAGTCGAGAAAATAGGTTTTTAACATTCTGCGTGCAACAACCGAGTGTACCCAGTGTTTTCTTTGGTGTACCCAGCGCTGTGTGTGGTGTGCGTGTGTGTGTGTGTGACAGGTGGGTTCCATGGCCACGTCAGCTCGAGATGGCGTCAGGACCATGGCCCACGTGATAGATAGAAGAGGAGGTGGGGAAGGTAATGGACGGGGACAGCGGTAACGGGGATACTATTCTACCCCGATCCCACCCATTAGTGATAGAAGGAAGGGAAGAGGGGAACGGCGATGGGATGGTGGCCATCAGCGTGGGTTGGAACAACGAAGATGGCCACGGGCTCGCCAGGAAAAGCTTCGTCGGTGGCATCGTGCCTCAGGAAGGATGTGTGGTAGGTGGACAACACTCGGGGTGGCTCGTTGTGGCCGGTGGTGGGTTCCACGGTGGCTGCGGGCATCCGAGACAGCGGTGGTGGCTCGCCAGAGCCAGTGCGATGGTGGCGAGAGGTGAAGGTGCTCCTAACTAGCCTAAACTACCTAATCAACTACATGTGTTGGTGCGCGGGAGTGTGAGAAACACTATGGGGGTGACATGTGGACCAACCCAGCCCTGCCGACAGCGAGCCAGTGGCCATGGCGGCTCAGTGGTGCACGGTGCACATGGACCAGGCAACACAAAGGGGAGACAAGGAAATAGCTATACCATTAGATAGAGGAGGGTATAGGGAAACTCACCTGCTGCTCCAATTGGCTAGGGACACGGCGAGAGGGGAAGAAGAGGGAGAAAGCTTCAATGGCGTTGGCAGAGATCGGATTAGGGAAAACCAACCTAGCGCTCTACCAGAAGGGGAAAGAGACAACGGAGGGGAGATGGTGTGTTCTGGCTCACTATAGAGCTCGGAGCAGTGTTGGGTGAGACAAAAGCTCACTGGCCAGCCCCTTTTATAGGCAGGCAAAGTTGGCGGCGACGGTGGGATATTTCCCTGCCCGCCAGTGGATATTTTCCACCTCATGCACGTGCTTGAGCTTGGTGGTGGTGAGCTAGACTCCTCCATATCCGTTCATACTCTAGTAAGGTCATCGCCGTGCTTGGTCACATCGGTGAGGTCTTCTCTTGCCGGCTGCCAAGCCGGCATTGACGCACTATGGGCATTGAGAGAGAATAGGAGGGAGAGGGTGATGGGATAGCTCAGGGTGTCGTCAGCTTGGTGACTGTGCGCTCATCATCCCTAGGGCCGAGCTGGTCCATGGCATGGCTGGTACAGCAGCACAGGCATAGTCGGTGTGGGGGAGATGAAGGAGTTGATGGCCGGGTCCCACCTGTTGGAGAGAGAGAGAGAAGGGCAGCGGGCTTCTGTTATGGTACTGGGCCACGGTCGGCCCATGCGGGAAGAGGAAGAAGGGGAGGGGGAAGTGGGCTGCACTATGGGCCGAATGGAGAGGGGAAGGGAGAGGAGGCCCATTTGAAAGCTCTAGTTTGGTTTTGGTAAATTGATGAAACCCTAAGTGCTAACCTAGTTCATCAAATGATCATGAGATAGGTAGCACACTTCAAGTAGAGAAGCAAATGAAGATCATAACATGATAATGGTGATAGCATGGAGATGATCAAGGGCTTAAACTTGAAGAGAAGAAAGAGAAAAACAAAAAGCTCAAGGCAAAGATATAACTTGTAGGAGCTATTTTATTTTGGTGATCAAGACACTTAGAGAGTGTGATCACATTTAGGTTTGATAGCCGTACTATTAAGAGGGGTGAAACTCGTATCGGAATGCGGTTATCAAAGTGCCACTAGATGCTCTAACTCATTGCATATGCATTTAGGATCTAGTGGAGTGCTAACACCCTTGAAAATATTTGTGAAAATATGCTAACACATGTGCACAAAGTGTGATCAGATTCGGCGCTTTCGGGAAAATGAAATGTCTATTTTCTATTGCGCCGGATGCAAAATTCTTGGTGGTTGGCACACTTAAGCAAGGGTGAAGAAGTAAGAGTTAAAATGGAGTTGATCGAAATGATGCTGGCGTCGGTCCAGTGACCGGACGCTGGATCCAGAAGCACCGGACGCTGACTGCCTGCGTCCGGTTGCGTTGACTGTCGGTACAGTGGCTAGGGATGAGCACCGGACGCTGGCTGCATCCGGTCAAGGTGGACCGGATGCATCCGGTCAAAAAATCATGCCTCGGGGAGCTTACTGGAAACGACCGGACGCTGGGGCTTCAGCGTCCGGTCAGTTTTACCGGAGCGTCCGGTCAGCTTCGCGACCGTTGAAATCTGACGAACAGCATTTGAAGCAGGGGACACGTGGCGTGTATCACGTGACCGGATGCTGAGGGCCAGCGTCCGGTCGATCGGACCGGAGCGTCCGGTCACCCCGCCTTGTGCCCAGTGAAGGGGTACAACGGCTCTATTTGATTGGGGCTCTATTTATAGCCCCATGGCCGGCTAAAGGGAGCTCTCTTGCACATTTTCATTGACATAGCAACCTTGTGAGCTTAGCCAAAGCCCTCCCACTCATCTACATCATTGATTCATCATCACAGTGAGATTGGGAGTGAATCCAAGTGCATTGCTTGAGTGATTGCATCTAGAGGCACTTGGTGATTGTGTTTTGCTGCGGATTTCGCTTGTTACTCTTGGTGGTTGCCGCCACCTAGACGGCTTGGAGCAGCAAGGATCGTTGAGTGGAGGAGGTGATTGTCTCCGACTCCGATCGTGGTGATTGTGAGGGGTTCTTGACCTTTCCCCGGCGGAGCGCCAAAAGGTACTCTAGTAAATTGCTTGTGGCTTGTGTGATCCTCATCTTGTGTTGGTTGTGCGGCACCCTATTGAGGGTTTGGCGAGTGATGCCAATCAGCGCGTGAACCTCCAAGTGAGTGAATCGCCACAACGAGGACTAGCTTGCCGGCAAGCAAGTGAACCTCGGTAAAAATCATTGTGTTCGTCATTTGATTCCGAGGTGATTGGTCTACATTGGTATTCATTATTGTGATTGATTGGTTCCTACCACTACACGGCGGTATAACTCTTTTGCTCACTCTTACATTACCGCAAACTAGTTATCAAGCTCTTTAGTGTAGCTAGTTGTGAGAGCTTGTATGTTTGATTAGTGTTGCTCTTTAGTTAGTCTTTGAGAGCACACTAATTTAGCTAAGTGTCATAGCTATTGTGTGGACATACACTATTCAAAATAGAATTGAGGTAGGTGGCTTGCATTTTAGTAGGCTAGCGCAACACTCGCTTCGTCGCAAAATTGTCTAACACATTTTGTTAAGTGTTGTTGTAGAATTTTATTAGGCTATTCACCCCCCCTCTAGCCATTAGGACCTTTCACCGTTGCTCGTTTTCTATTTCTTTTCCTTTTCTATTTTCCTTCTTTTCCTATTTAGCTATTTTGAAATGGTTTGAATGCAAATTCAAATGCAGTTTGAATTTAGTGATGCCACCATAAGTTCAACAAGCAAACAAACACACAACCAAACAAGGTTTCCTAATATTCTATTCCTATGTGGATTTAAATTATTTTCTAGGTTAACTAGTTGTATGTGTGAGTTTCTATGCAAAGTCTAAAAAGTTCAAATTTTTAGTGTTTTTTAAACTAAGTCAAATTTTAGGGTGTTACATCCAGACTTTGCTTTCATATTGCTATGAGTTCCGTGGTGCAGAAGTATTTTCTCATCATATGCGTTATCCTACAATCCATCCAAATGATCCAGAGACTGGTGGAGTTCGTGTAGTTCCTTTCAACTAAGCAGTAGCAACATGGTTATATGATGTTAACGTTTAGTATCTATGGCATTAGAGATATGCCCTTGTTCGTTGTTTCTTAAATAGGTGTGATGTTCAAGTATCTCATAACTGATGTTCTGATTTGTGTTTTCAATGTTCACTGGAGACAATTGTGATGTTCTTTAGTTTATCATGTTGTAATAATATCCATGTAATTGTTGAACTTTGTATTAGGTTGGTTAAACTCTGTTGACCAAATATATATAGAGAAGTATTGACGAAATGATGTTTACCTATTTCTTATAAATCGTATGCATGCCTCATAGTCCGAGTCATGTAAATTTGACCAGCCCGGACATTTAACTCTGCTACTGAGCTGTGAGTATAACTTTTGTCATATCAGATGTGCTACAAATAGCAGCAGCACCGGCTGTGGCTGCATGCATGAACAACTAGCAAGGTAGTTGGATTTGAAGCAGCATCTTTAGCCATAGCCGAGCGAGTGCAGACGATTAGGACCTATGAAACTATGTAGCCATCTCTAGCTAGTTGCTGCTCTACAAAACCAAGCAAGAGAAATTGCTCACGGAAGTAAGAGAAACTTGTCTTCACTCTTTAGTCTGCCCCTCGACTGCTGTGAATTCTTGGAGTGAAATAACTGCAGAGGCTTTCCTCATGCATTCAATTCACTCTTCACAAACATGTAAGGGTTGCTTTGTGCCTCGGTTTGTTGAACCAAACACGTATCAGTAGTACTAGTAATCATGAGTGGCTTTGATCTATGCTGAACCCAACTCATGTCTTCGATAAAATTTGATTAACATGCAAGAACCATGTAGTGATGAGTTCATCTCAGCAAGTATCGCCTAGATCTAATGCATAACGGATGAGACATAGCTGTTGAATTTTACTGCGAACACAAGAAAGTCTGGCGGTTGTATATTTGATCTTGTAGGATACAATATAAAGGGTTGTTAGTTTTAAATGTCGTAGCAACTAGTCTGCCCCTCGATTGTTGTGACTGCTTGGATTGGAGTCAAATAAGTACAGAAGAGACCCATCACAACCGCACTGGGCATTCAAGTCTCAAGCGTGTCATGGTGGTCAATAGCTATTTTTCTTGATTCCTTCTTGTGTCCAGCTTTCCTGCTACATTCACTGCACTCGTGTCAACCGTGCAGGGTCTATATGAAAGGAACATCCCCCCTTCCCTCATCCAATAGCATTGCATCAATCTGCTTGCTCCCCCTTCCCTCACCCATTTGCATTTTCCCAATGGCGTTCCCTGGTGGTTTTAGGATCTGGATAAAGGTAATGTGCTCATATCAAACCATACTATTTGTATAAACTTATTATTATGTCTGCTAACCTCATTGCTTCCCCCCTTCCCTCGATTGACATTTGTTCTAACCAAAATCATGTTATAGATGGCAACTAGTTACCATACCATGGATGTGTACTCTACAACAAACGATGTGTTTTGCCAGCTAGGTGTGGAGCCATGAGAACAGAACAGGTTGCTTGTGACTTGGGGACATCGTGTACATGAACAAGTTGTGCGATGCCTAATCATTGAAGCTGCAGTTCGTGCGGTTGTTGGGCAACAACACATTACCAGAGTTGTTGAAGACCATGATTCTAGACAAATCTTTGTGCTTTGCAGCATTGTTGTGGTTGCCCATCAGCTCTCTAACTATAGTGTCGATGTTAGTGGAGACTGCGTCATTATCAAGATGGTTCACCGTCTCAACTTGATCGGAAGTCCTTATGACCTCAACTATCTCAACAAGACCAAACTGATTCGACGGCATTAAGATTTTGTGTGCTTTGGGTACTGTTCGTTGTCCTATATCAGTAGTACTAGTAGTAGTAGTAGTAGTAGTAGCAGTAGCAGCAATGGCAGCAGCAGCAGTAGTAGTTCCATGACTAGCTTTGATTTGTGGGATAGCACGAAGTCATGTAGTGTATGTATTAAGTTTATGTAGTATGAACCCTTGCTAATATATGTTGTGTTATTTGCATGTCTGTGTCAAACTTTGTTAAACTTGCCAGAACCTTGAACCGAGGAGCAAGTATGGCCTTAATTTAATGCAGAACAGAAGAGCCATTGGTGTTGAAATGTTACTGAACAAGCAAGAAAGTCCGTCTGCCATTTTTTGAAAGCCTCATACAGTGAAGATGTTGTAGTGGATGAAGTTTCCTTAGTTGATTTATGTTTGTTTTTTTGTTGCCTTGGGTGTCTAGCCTGATGGCACAAACTCATGTATTTTATGTGTTGAGCACATGTACTAGAAGGCAACTGCACGTTCCTCATGGTTTAGATCTACAGAGGGAATGGGAGAGCTCCGGGAAGGAAGGTAAACAAGCGGAGTTGCGAACGAGATCGTGGCGGTTAGAGCGACGGAGCGGAGATTTACTCAAGATTCTAAATTTTGACCAAATATATATAGAGAAGTATGATGCGTAATAAGTATTTTATACAGCAAAAAACAATAAGCTTAATCAATAATCTTCTTCGGTGAAGTGTGAGAGGAATCTCTGCACTACCGGGTCAAGATACATAGACAAATCTCGTCGGCACATCGGGCAGATGGATCTCCTGCCGAACCACCTGGTGATGCACTTGCAGTGGAATGCATGGCTGTAGCTGGGCATTTCCATAGCATGGCCGGCTGTAGGATTAAATGTTTCATCCTATAGGTAGATACTGCAGTCCTGACACCCCACTAGCATCGCCTTTGCACATGGGGTCAAGAGCGCCTTGGATGCGATGAACTTGAATTATTTGTCGACCTAAAGCTCAAGCGTCGCGTGGGTGATGCAACCATCCTAGCAGGCCTCGCACACCAGGACCACGAGTTCAGGAATCTTAGGCTCGGGAAGGAGGTCCTCCCACTGCTCGTTGGTGAGGTTGAGTTGCTGCAGTCGCGTGAATATCCTCATCAAGCCATGGAGGACATCACGGACACCTTCTTGGTTGCTGGAGATGCCCACGGCTTGATTCGCCTTCAAGATCCTGGTGGTGCTAACTCCTTCGTATAGGAGGTGCACCGGCTGCCAGTGACCACCGGCTTTGAGGGTCTTGGACACCGTGCATTCCAGGGTCACAGAGAACGATGCTTCAACGCTGCTCCCGCTAGATGGTTCCTTGATGGTGAAGATGTTCTTCGACATCGTTCTTCACTAGACGTGGTGTTTGAAAGTGGAAAACTGGGTAGCAGGATCTGTAACACCCGTGTTTTTGTATCATGTTAAAATCCACTAAAAATTTGAACTTTTTAAAACTTTACAACAAATTAAAACCTGATTAGTTTATTTTCTGCGAACCCACTTTTAAAAGAAAATGTTTGCCAAAACCCTGCATCAAAATCCACCATATGCATTAACATGCCTTGTCGGATTTAGTTGTCGCGTTACGAATAATCTCTAGGATTAGAAACATCATTTCGCATTTAAATTCCATTGCCTGCACTTTGTTGCTTGAGTGTATGTTTGAATGCTTGCTTGATTGCTTGTTTGCTTTTCTGGAATTTATTTGTGTAACACCTCTGGTGTTTTGACCTATCATTAAAATTTGACATGTCATCATATGCATTGCAAATCATTCATAAAGTAGAAAAATTTGAATGCATTCACTAAATAAGCTTTATTTCATAAGTTGTTATTTTATGTGTTACAATGTGATTTAAAACTCTGAATGAAAATCATAACCATAAGAGTCAAAATTCATGTGATCAGGTGAGACCATGTGTTAGTTGACTCAAATAACCCTAATGGGCCATGTTACTAGTCAAAAATCAAAGTTAAGTCAAAAGGTAAACAAATCAAATTTGAATTCAAATTCCAATTATAAAGGTCCTTTTTGCCCCTTTTGTCTATTTTAAAATCCATTAGGAATTTGGGGTTGTGACAAAAAGCAAAGTTGAAGTTTAGTTAATAAGGATCAACTTTGGTATTCAAAGTTTTTCAAGTTTACATATAAAATTTGGAGTAATTTTGAAATGATTCAGATACTCAAATGCACCCCAAATTCAAATTTCAAAATGGGGGCAGAATTTGAAAATGTGCCTTGAAGCAAAGTTGTAGAGTTTGAAAAGTTGAGCAACTTTCAATTTTTGGAGATTTTCAACTTCTTTAGAAAAATTGGGAGTAATTTGTAAAATGAACTCAGTGGCAAATCTGTAAATACTTCAAAAATCAAGTTGGCAATAGGGCGCCACCGCCCCACCGCCGGCGTCCTTTCTCCGGTCTTCCAGGCGCGTCTATGACCGCCCTTGGCTTCGCGCTGGCGCGGGGAGCATGCTGCGTGTCAATTCCACGTGCTCCTGGCCGAGCTATAAGACCCAGACGTCGTCGTTGTCTTTTCTTTCCTTCCCTTTGTTTTCCCGACGCCGCCGTCTCAACTCCGGCGAGCTTCTCTCATCTCCTCAGCGCAAGATAGCCCCAGAAAAGCCATGTCCTAGTTCCGCCTGCTCCTTGCGCATCCGACCGAGCTGTTGCTACCGATTGATTTCGCCGAGAGCTCGCTGTTCACGTTCATCTTCCTCGCGGCCAGCGACCTCGACCGAAACTCCGACTCACCGTGGCCAGCATCGTCCGGTGAGCTGTTGCCCTATCTTGTTGACTCTATGGCTTTGTCTCAATGCTGTAGTACTTATTCCACTCTTGCCTGCTCGTTTTACCCACTGCAGTCACCGTAACACCATCGTCGACGAGGTCCGCTCCGCCGTGATCCCGGTCACCGTCGAAACGCGTCACCATAGCTCCTCTGGTCTCGCTCGTTGCTTCAACACATTCGGGGTGATCCACTGATGCTTCCTGAACTCTCTGTTTCACCGTTACCGGCCTTGTTTCATCGGCGTAACGCTGCCGTGCCATCGTGTCCGCCATGGCCGGCGTCAGCCTTGTTTCATGTCGTAATCAACCTCCAAAGTACCACAGATCGATGCGCCTAGTTCTTGTGAACGTGTTGGTACTTTGGCCATCGCTCTTGGGCTCACCGGTGGCGAGTTAGCGCCGGTCAGCGCTGTCGATGCCATGGTCAATGACAGAGGATAGGGATGACATGTGGGGGCCGGCTGTCAGTGAGAGAGAGAGAGAGAATAGTGTACTTTGATATTTTATAATTTTGAATAGTGCTGAATCTTTGGAAATTTGTAGGAAAATAATCATAACTCCAAAAATTCTAAAAATTTGTGTGTAGCTTCTGTACATGTTCTATTATGGTTTAAAAATTTGAAACTTGAAATTTGAATAAATTTTTAATGTTAAAAAATTCAGTCAATTAATTGATAAATGCAATTTCCATAATTTTTGTATGTCACTGTATAGCTCTAAAAATTATGAAATGTATTTTGGTACACTAATTTGTTATGAGGAAGCTTACATTAAATTTTGAGGTCATTTGGAACAAGTTTATTTTTGGGCTTATTTCCAAATTAATTCAAAATTGAATAAAAGCAAACCCTAATTGTTAGGGTTAGGGTTTGATTTTGTTTGGGTTATGTTGTGTGACCAGTAGGGTTTCAAGATCAATTTGGTCAAGTCGCTTAGGTCATAAACCCTAGATGTTAGTGTCAAGTAGTTTTGTTGACTTACAACTATATCACGAAGGAAAGTTGTATTCAAGGTGTGATTACATTTCATGTACCATGAAAGCATCATGTTTACATTATCATCGTATTGAAGCATATGTTATTATTTTCTGTAGAATCCGAGAGTGACATGATTCTAGTTGAGCAAGTTGTGGAAGAATCCCCGGTTGTCAAGGGATTCGATAATTGTGGTACTGATCCAGAACTAGAGATCGTCAACGAAGGCAAGCCCCGGTTTATGCATTAAACCATTACCTTGTTTACTTTGAAAAGTTTATCACCTATGTTACCTATTGCATTAAGTTGATTTATTCAAATGTTACCTACTTGATGCATTGCCTACCTTGTTAATTGTTTGCCATCCTTGGAGATGACTTCATTTATAAAGGCGTAGAATGCTTAGTACGCTTTATGGTAGACTTTCAAAGTAAAAGTTTCGATACAATCAAAGATGGCATACTGGCCAAAGAAAGAAAGAAGATAGAATGAACTAGAGACTAGTCGGGTGACTTATCTTGAATGTTGGGTAATATTGCCGACTATGTCGCTTAAAGGCCACTCATTGTGGATCTTCTGAACGAGACACTTTGTAGTACTGGTCACATACTCCGGTAAGCCTACTTCGGCTAATCCAATACTAAGACGAATGCCCATGCACTAGGAGTGGTGAGATGGCGGGAGTAGCGTGTACCCTCGTGGCTTGAATGTGGCCGGATTTGAGGCATGCTGTGCTCTCGGGTGGCGTGGAGACGGCTTAGTATGGGAAGATCCGGTAGTGAGGTTGATATATGCAAGATTAAGTTCTACATATGTCGTGTGATCAGGAATCCCTAGCTGGGACTTGAATCAATTCGAATTGCCGGTCCTCCGCGGATATGGAGACTCGATTCATTACAGAAGCAATGCAGGACTGGTGAATTACTAAAACATGAGAAAAAGAATGGAATGAGAAGGATTGGAACATGGGATATGAACACTTAGTTGGAGATAATGAACTAAAGTACTTAGGGGTAAAACTTGAAACTAGGATCAAGAATAGTAAGCTTTTGGCAAAGAACTTTTGAATTTTGCTACATCCTTACCTTGACCCACTACCTGCATCCCTAAGACCTTCGTCCTTTTTTCGTCGGGTCAGTCTTGTTGAGTACTTTTGTACTCAGGGTTTGTTAACCCTTGTTGCAGGTGAGTCGCATGCGCAGGCTTGTTTTGGTCCCTGCTGCATGTCAGTGTTTGAAGTCGATGACGATGAGGAATGATGAATGGCCTTTGGACAAGGCACTAGTTTGTGTGAAATAAATAATGTTAATGTAATATTATCCCGCTACTATGGTTGTATGACACTTATGGTTTTGTAAGTTTGAAACAACTAGTTTGTAATATTAAAACTTAAGTCTTCCGCTTTATAATCTCTGGTATGTATATTGAAAACTGTTGTAATCTGCAATGACTGTGATTGAGATCCTGTTTGGAAAAGATTCGTGGATGATTCGGGTTTCCCGAGGACACCCGATAGACCTGTTAAGTTGTTGGGAACTTGTGTACGCTATCTGAGGTCTATTGAGACATCAATAGGTGCACGTGGGCCCGATTTCTTATGAGGTTCTGCCACAGCTAGTATCAGAGCAGGTCCTATCTAAGATCATTGTGGGTTACTTTTGAAAACCTTCAAACGGATTTGGATCAAAGAAATTAAACTGGATATTTTGAGTTCAAATTTCTTTCTTCTTCCCTTTGATCTAGCCTCAATCCTATCTTATTTGAAAGTTTGTGGCGGATAATATGATTAGGTTTGTCCTATGTATTAAAAATCTAGTACTTTTGATTGTATAAATCTTTTGTACTCGGATTCGTAAGATCGATTCATGCATCATGCTTGAACACCGTGCATAATAGTTCCCCTTAAAAGTGGTTGGGTAAGTAATGTCAATCCCATTCTTGCTAACCTCCATTATCCTCAAGCTATCCTTATAGTCCTACCCTAACTTCTACAGGCTATGGCAAAGACCAAGATAATCGCACGCAAGTGCACTGGACCTCACGGAGTCCCTCGTCACTAGTTGGCACCGCGTAACCGTGAGCTTGGTGAAGGAAGTTCCAAGACCCTAGGAGATGAAGGATCTTCAAGCAATCCTTTCAACATCGAGAACCTTACCAAGGAGCTCAACACTCTTTGTTGAGCCCATGCCAAAGATCAAGAGAAGCTGGTGGAAATGGAAAGGGACATCACCAAGAATACCGAGTTGCGGAATGAAGCCTGGACACAAGAGGATGCGGCCAATGAACGCATCCATGAGTTAGAGTTCTACGTAGAAGACCTGGAGATGGACAACGCCATTCTTCACGAGAATGTCCACATGATGTATGCTCAACTTCATCCTCCTCATGGGGATGGTGAAGTTACAGATGAAGAAATGATTGTAGATCCAGGAGAAGTCAAGAATGAAGAAGAGGAGGAGGATCCTGAGGAGTTAGTGTACTTTTCTGATGAAGATGAGGTTGAGTCCAATATGGACACGGACGCCGATGACTGAGAGTTTGGAGTAGAAATAGTTCCTTTACTGCTTTTCTAGTAAACCAGGGTTGTCTTGTGGGATACAAGACATGTAACATAAATAAGAAACCCTTTGTAGCATGAAACCTTTTAACTGCTTTCAATAAAATAATAATGTAAATAAACATGTCTCTCTGACAGATGCCTCGTATTAACACCTGAACTGGTGCAAGTACTTCGCAAAACAATGATGAAGTCCCAAATCCTCCACCAATGCCTCCGACTATGGCAGATGCCATAACTGCACTCGTCTATGCAACGACCGAGAATGCTAGGTTGTTAAGGGAAATGGCTCAGAACCAACAAGCACCACACCCTAATCATGTCCGCTGTAATAATGGAAATGACGAGACAACCTATATTGATTTTACTAACACATGTCCGCCTATGTTCTCTAAGGCAGAAGAGCCTTTAGAAGCTGACGATTGGCTCTGGACAATGGAGCAAAAGTTTGAGCTGATTCGATGTACCGAGATTCAAAAACCAAGGTTTGCGGCACAGCAACTCCGAGGAGCTGCTGGTGCCTGGTGGGCAAATTTGGTAGCTGTACAGCCCGCTGGTCACCAAATCACTTGGATGGAGTTTAAGGATGCCTTCAGGGCACACTATATTCCAGATGGTGTGATGACCATGAAGTTAGAAGAGTTCCTGGCTCTTAAGCAAGGGGAGCACCCGGTGATGCACTATGTTGGGCGTTTCAATCTCCTATCGTAGTATGCTATCGAGTATGTGAGTACTGATAGGAAGTAGAAGAATCATTTCATGAGAGGTCTAAACACCAAACTTCAGACCATGATGGCAACTTGTGGCAACGCAACTTATCATGAGACTGTCAACATTGCTATCGCTTTAGAGGAGAATTACCGCCGACACAAGGAGGCGAAGAAAAAGAGAGCATTTGCTTCCGGATCGTCGAGTGGAAAGCGTCAAAAGGTGGTCTACCATCCTCAGAATCATGGCCGTGCACCATTCCGCCCACAACAAAGCCAAAACATGCAACAAATCTTTATTCGCCCTGCAACTAATACGCCTTATCCTAATCAAGCACCGCAGCAGCAAAATAATACAAATCATGCAAACCGCACTACTACTTCCCAGAATCACAATTATCCATGTTATAATTGTGGTAAAACCGGACACTTTTCCTGAGAATGTCCGTATCCCAGGAAGAGTAATCCTAATGTACCTAAAGCCCATGTTACTCAAGCTCAGAATCAGTACAAGGGCAATGCTCAGAATAGTCAGAAAGGTCAGGCGGAGAAGAAATCTGGAAGGGTCTTCTATACTCAGGTGGAATCTATTCTAGAAGGAGAACCAGTAATGATTGGTATGTTTCCCATTGCTAAGCACCCTGCAAATACCTTATTTGATTCCGGTGCATCCCATACATTCATCAATCATACATTTGTTGTGAAGCATGGGATAACTATTGGGGAAACAAAAGAACCATATCATATACAGTCGCCCGGGGGATGACTCTGTACAAGGGAGATAGTTCAGCATGTACCTATTGATTTGGGAGGACATGAGTTCCCTACCAGCATGCTGATATTAAAGGATCAAGATATAGATGTGATCCTTGGTATGAACTGGTTAACTCAACACAGGGCTGTCATAGATGTCCTGCGTAGAACCATAAGAGTAAATGTACCTGGCAGCAAAACCCAACTTCTCATCCAACTTCCCTTTCCTAAGAGTACAGTTGGAACAGTCTATGCAACTATGGTTGAAGAAGCCGAGAACATTCCTGTGGTATGTGAATTTACGGATGTTTTTCCTAATGATCTGCCTAGACTGCCACCAGACCAAGATGTGGAGTTTAGAATTGACCTGAAACTAGGAACGGCACCTGTGTCTAGAAGAGCATATAGGATGCCACCCAACGAACTAGCAGAATTAAAAATGCAACTACAAGAGTTGTTAGACAAGGGTTTCATTCAACCCAGTTCATCACCTTGGGGATGCCCTGCTATCTTCGTGAAGAAGAAGGACCAAACCTTAAGGTTATGTGTTGACTATCGGCCATTAAATGAAGTCACCATAAAGAACAAATACCCCTTACCCCGAATTGATTTGCTTTTTGATCAACTTGTGGGAGCTAAGGTGTTCTCGAAGATAGACTTGAGATTAGGCTATCACCTGATTAAGATCAGACAAGAAGATGTGCCGAAGATAGCGTTTACTACCCGATATGGTCTATATGAGTATTTAGTCATGTCTTTTGGACTGACCAATGCCTCGGCTCATTTCATGTACCTGATGAACTCAGTTTTCATGCCCGAGTTGGATAAGTTTGTAGTGGTATTCATTGATGACATTCTTATATATTCTAAGAGCAAAGAAGAACATGCGGAACATCTCCGCATTGTTCTACAACGATTAAGAGACCACCAGTTATATGCCAAATTCAGCAAATGTGAATTCTGGTTAGAGGAAGTACAATTTCTAGGTCATGTGTTATCTGCTGAAGGTATAGCTGTTGATCCGAGCAAGGTAGAAGAAGTCCTTAACTGGAAGGCACCTAACACTGTTCATCAAGTTCGTAGTTTTCTGGGGTTGGCAGGTTATTACCGTCGGTTCATCCCTGACTTCTCCAGAATTGTGAAGCCAATTACTAGACTGCTGAAAAATCAAACTAAGTTTGTATGGTCAACAGAATGTGAGGAGGCCTTTCAAACATTAAAGAAGCTGCTGGCAATAGCACTAGTATTAGCACAACCTAATATCGAGAGGCCGTTTGATATCTATTGTGATGCGTCTGGAATTGGTATTGGCTGTGTTCTTATGCAAGAAGGCAGAGTCATAGCATATGCTTCTAGAGAACTCAAGAAGCATGAAGAATATTATCCCACCCATGATCTTGAATTAGCAGCTGTTGTTCATGCACTCAAGGTTTGGCGACATTATTTATTGGGCAATATCTGTCATATCTATACGGATCACAAAAGTTTGAAATATATCTTCACTCAGTCAGAGCTGAATATGAGGCAAAGAAGATGGTTAAAACTTATCAAAGATTATGACTTAGAAGTGCATTATCATCCGGGCAAGGCTAATGTGGTTGCCGATGCCCTGAGTCGCAAGAGTCATTGCCATTGTCTGACTGTGAAACCTATGCAACGAACATTGTGTCAAGAGATGGAGCATCTGAATTTACAAATCATAGAACAAGGTTCCCTATCCAATATTGCAATTAAGTCCACTATCAAAGATCAGATCATTGCTGCTCAACAGAAAAGTAAGGGCATAGCCCATATCAAGGATAAAGTCAGATCTGGAAGATCAACATGTTTCAAGATTGATGAATCAGATGTCGTATGGTTCAAGGATAGATTGGTAGTACCCAAAAATCCAGAGCTACGAAAGCAGATTCTTGATGAAGCTCATTCTACAAGATACTCCATTCATCCAGGTAGCAACAAAATGTATCATGATCTGAGAATGAGATATTGGTGGACCAAAATGAAAATAGAAATAGCTCAATATGTGGCCAAATGTGATACTTGTCAGAGAGTCAAAGCGATTCACATGAAGACTGCGGGTCCATTACATTCCTTGCTAGTTCCATCTTGGAAGTGGGAAGATATCTGTATGGACTTCATAGTAGGGTTGCCTAGGAGATCTGTAGGCTACAATTCAATATGGGTTATTGTTGATCGCCTAACCAAGATAGCTCATTTCTTACCAGTCAGAGATAAATATCGAGCGGAACAGTATGCAAAGCTTTATCTTGATAGAATCTTCAGTCTGCATGGGGCACCCAAGACCATTGTCTCTGACAGAGGGTCATTGTTCATATCCAAGTTTTGGAAAAGTCTACATGAGTCTTTGGGAACTAAACTTATCCATAGTTCTGCTTATCATCCGCAAACAGATGGACAGACAGAAAGGGTAAATCAAATTCTTGAAGATATGTTAAGAGCATGTGTTCTCTCCTATGGTGCTATATGGGATGAATGCCTTCCCTTAGCTGAATTCTCATATAACAATAGCTATCAAGAGAGCATTAAAATAGCACCATTTGAAGCATTGTATGGCCGTAGATGCCAGACACCTTTACATTGGTCAGATGTTGGAGAATGTTGGTTCTTTGGACCGGATGTGGTCAAGGAAGCAGAAGAGAAAGTTAAACTCATACAAGCTAATATGAAGGTAGCTCAATCCCGACAGAAAAGCTATGCTGATAAGAGGAGGCGACCGCTAGAATTCATAGTGGGAGATCATGTCTACCTCAAGGTATCACCAATGAAAGGAGTTCATCGTTTTGGGATTCGGGGAAAGTTGGTGCCCCGTTATGTCGGTCCGTTTCAAATCCAACAAAGATGTGGACCAGTCGCCTATCGCGGCAAGCTACCAGATCACATGTCAGCTGTGCATGATATTTTCCATGTATCCCAGTTGAAGAAGTGTCTTCAAGTACCTGACCAAGTGATCGACTTTGGTGATGTAGAACTAGAACCTGATTTGACTTATGTTGAGTACCCCATTAGAGTCTTAGATCAGAAAAATCGAGTCACTCGAAGGCATACAATCACGTTCTACAAAGTACAATGGAACCAACACACTAAAGAAGAAGCTACCTGGGAGTCCGAGGATTACTTAGAAGAAAACTTTCCTGACTTCTTTGCTTCTCTCTAGTTACAATACCTTGTCTATGTTGTAACTTGTCGCTCTTGTTAAAAGAATGGAAAACCCCCTCACTAGTCCTTTGAATAAAGTTATGATGTGTTAGCTTGACACATTTCCTTTTCCATTACTTAATCCTAAGTTTTAAATCTCGGGACGAGATTTCTTTAAGGGGGAAGGGTTGTAACACCTCTGGTGTTTTGACCTATCATTAAAATTTGACATGTCATCATATGCATTGCAAATCATTCATAAAGTAGAAAAATTTGAATGCATTCACTAAATAAGCTTTATTTCATAAGTTGTTATTTTATGTGTTACAATGTGATTCAAAACTCTGAATAAAAATCATGACCACAAGAGTCAAAATTCATGTGATCAGGTGAGACCATGTGTTAATTGACTCAAATAACCCTAATGGGCCATGTTACTGGTCAAAAATCAAAGTTAAGTCAAAAGGTAAACAAATCAAATTTGAATTTAAATTCCAATTATAAAGGTCCTTTTTGCCCCTTTTGTCTATTTTAAAATCCATTTTGAATTTGGGGTTGTGACAAAAAGCAAAGTTGAAGTTTAGTTAATAAGGATCAACTTTGGTATTCAAAGTTTTTCAAGTTTACATATAAAATTTGGAGTAATTTTGAAATGATTCAAATACTCAAATGCACCCCAAATTCAAATTTCAAAATGGGGGCAGAATTGGAAAATGTGCCTTGAAGCAAAGTTGTAGAGTTTGAAAAGTTGAGCAACTTTCATTTTTGGAGATTTTCAACTTCTTTAGAAAAATTGGGAGTAATTTGTAAAATGAACTCAGTGGTAAATCTGTAAATACTTCAAAAATCAAGTTGGCAACAGGGCGCCACCGCCCCACCGCCGGCGTCCTTTCTTCGGTCTTCCAGGCGCATCTGCAACCGCCCTTGGCTTCTCGCTGGCACGGGGAGCACGCTACGTGTCGATTCCGCGCGCTCCTGGCCGAGCTATAAGACCCAGACGTCGTCGTTAGCTTTTCTTTCCTTCCCTCTGTTTTCCCGACGCCGCCGTCTCAACTCCGGCGAGCTTCTCTCATCTCCACAGCGCAAGATAGCCCTAGAAAAGACATTCCTAGTTCCGCCTGCTCCTTGCACATCTGACCGAGCTGTTGCTACCGATTGATTTTGCCGAGAGCTCGCTGTTCACGTTCATCTTCCTCGCGGCCGGTGACCTCGACCGAAACTCCGACTGACCGTGGCCAGCATCGTCCGGTGAACTATTGCCCTATCTTGTTGACTCTACGGCTTCGTCTCGATGTTGTAGTACTTATTCCACTCTTGCCTGCTCGTTTTACCCACTGCAGTCGCCGTAACGCCGTGATCCCGGTCACCGTCGAAACGCATCACCATAGCTCCTCCGGTCTCGCTCGTTGCTTCAACACATTCGGGGTGAACCACTGATGCTTCCTGAACTCTCTGTTTCACCGTTACTAGCCTTGTTTCACTGGTGTAACGCTGCCGTGCCACCGCGTCCGCCATGGCCGGCGTCAGCCTTGTTCCATGTCGTAATCAACCTCCAAAGTACCACAGATCGATGCGCCTAGTTCTTGTGAACGTGTTGGTACTTTGGCCGTCGCTGTTGGGCTCACCGGCGGCGAGTTAGCGCCGGTCAACGCCGTCGATGCCACGGTCAAGGACAGAGGATAGGGATGACATGTGGGGGCCGGCTGTCAGTGAGAGAGAGAGAATAGTGTACTTTGATATTTTCTAATTTTGAATAGTGCCGAATCTTTAGAAATTTGTAGGAAAATAATCATAGCTCCAAAAATTCTGAAAATTTGTGTGTAGCTTCTGTACAAGTTCTATTGTGGTTTAAAAATTTGTAACTTGAAATTTGAATAAATTTTTAATGTTAAAAAATTCAGTCAATTAATTGATAAATGCAATTTCCATAATTTTTGTAGGTCACTGTATAGCTCCAAAAATTATGAAATTTATTTTGGTACACTAATTTGTAATGAGGAAGCTTACATAAAATTTTGAGGTCATTTGGAAGAAGTTTATTTTTTGGGCTTATTTCCAAATTAATTCAAAATTGAATAAAAGCAAACCCTAATTGTTAGGGTTAGGGTTTGATCTTGTTTGGGTCATGTTGTGTGACCAGTAGGGTTTCAAGATCAATTTGGTCAAGTCACTTAGGTCATAAACCCTAGATGTTAGTGTCAAGTAGTTTTGTTGACTTACAACTATATTGCGAAGGAAAGTTGTATTCAAGGTGTGATTACATTTCATGTACCATGAAAGCATCATGTTTACGTTATCATCATATTGAAGCATATGTTATTATTTTGTGTAGAATCCGAGAGTGAAACGATTCTAGTTGAGCAAGTTGTGGAAGAATCCCCGGTTGTCACGGGATTCGATAATTGTGGTACTGATCCGGAACCAGAGATCGTCAACGAAGGCAAGCCCCGGTTTATGCATTAAACCATTACCTTGTTTACTTTGAAAAGTTTATCACCTATGTTACCTATTGCATTAAGTTGATTTATTCAAATGTTACCTACTTGATGCATTGCCTACCTTGTTAATTGTTTACCATCCTTGGAGATGATTTCATTTATAAAGGCGTAGAATGCTTAGTACGCTTTATGGTAGGCTTTCAAAGTAAAAGTTTCGATACAATCAAAGATGGCATACTGGCCAAAGAAAGAAAGAAGATAGAATGAACTAGAGACTAGTCGGGTGACTTATCTTGAATGTTGGGTAATGTTGCCGACTATGTCGCTTAAAGGCCACTCATAGTGGATCTTCTAAACGAGACACTTTGTAGTACTGGTCACATACTCCGGTAAGCCTACTTCGGCTAATCCGATACTAAGATGAATGCCCACGCAATGGGAGTGGTGAGATGGTAGGAGTAGCGTGTACCCTCATGGCTTGAATGTGGCCGGATTTGAGGCGTGCTGTGCTCTCGGGTGGCGTGGAGACGGCTTAGTATGGGAAGATCCGGTAGTGAGGTTGATATATACAAGATTAAGTTCTACATATATCGTATGATAAGGAATCCCCAGCTAGGACTTGAATCAATTCGAATTGCCGGTGCTCCGCGGATATGGAGACTCGATTCATTACAGATGCAATGTAGGACTGGTGAATTACTAAAACATGAGAAAAAGAATGGAATGAGAAGGATTGGAACATGGGATATGAACACTTAGTTGGAGATAATGAACTAAAGTACTTAGGGGTAAAACTTGAAACTAGGATCAAGAATAGTAAGCTTTTGGCCAAGAACTTTTGAATTTTGCTACATCCTTACCTTGACCCACTACCTGCATCCCTAAGACCTTCGCCCTTTTTTTGTCGGGTCAGTCTTGTTGAGTACTTTTGTACTCAGGGTTTGTTAACCCTTGTTGCAGGTGAGTCGCATGCGCAGGCTTGTTTTGGTCCCTGCTGCATGTCAGTGTTTGAAGTCGATGACGATGAGGAATGATGAATGGCCTTTGGACAAGGCACTAGTTTGTGTGAAAGAAATAATGTTAATGTAATATTATCCCGCTACTATGGTTGTATGACACTTATGGTTTTGTAAGTTTGAAACAACTAGTTTGTAATATTAAAACTTAAGTCTTCCGCTTTATAATCTCTAGTATGTATATTGAAAACTGTTGTAATCTGCAATGACTGTGATTGGGATCCTGTTTGGAAAAGATTCGTGGATGATTCGGGTTTCCCGAGGACACCCGACAGACCTGTTAAGTTGTTGGGAACTTGTGTACGCTATCTGAGTCTATTGAGACATCAATAGGTGCACATGGGTCCGATTTCTTAGGAGGTTCTACCACAATTTGTGGCACCAAAATAACTTCCCTTAATTTCCAATTCCATTCTTGTATTATTTAAAACCTTTTCTTTATATTATAGAGGTAGATAATACATCATAGATATAAATAATATTTTATTCTCTAGGAATTACAATAGCCATCACATTTATAAATTATAGGTGTAATTTTTCTTTTTAATATTCCCTTCTTAATTTTCATCTAGTTAATTTATAGGAAATATGAAATCATTAATTCTATCATAGTTATAAAAGAATATATAATATCTAGGAAATAGATCATATTAATGCTTGCATACTTAGAAATACATCATCTACTTAGAAATGATACATGTATATATAAATAAATGATACTTTGTTCCCTTCTTATAATTAACTAGAAATTAATAAAGTTATTTCAGAAGTACATACGTATAGGGTATATATACATGCATTGTTACATTGCCTGTTTATTATATTTACAAGAAGGAAAATGAAATGTCTATTGTGTACGATCCCCCCTCCCGTGACCTGGCCCATCCAGCATTGTCTTGGCCCAAACACATGCACGAGCACTGCGCTAGGACACCGTGTCCGCTCCGCATCGACACGTTGAGCTGCTATCCGAGATATTTTCACCGAACCGACCTTCTTCCATGTCGTCTTCCTAACTAGCCAAAACTACTTAATAAACTACATGTGTGGGTGCACGGGAGTGTGAGAAACGCTATGCGGGTGACGTGAGGACCAACCAAGCCCTGCCGACAGCGAGCCGACGGCCATGGCGGCTCGGTGGTAGACGGTGCATGCGGATGGGGCAACACAGAGGGGAGAGAAGGAAATAGCTATTCCATTAGATAGAGGAGGCTTTGGGGAAACTCACCTGCTGCTCCAATTGGCCAGGGACGCAGCGAGAGGGGAAGAAGAGGGAGGAAGCTCCAATGGTGTCCGCGGAGACCGAATTGGGGAAAACCAACATAGCGCTATACCGGAAGGGGGAAAGAGTAAATGGAGGGGGAGATGGTGTGTTTCGGCTCACTGCGGAGCTTGAAACATAGATGGGTGAGGCGGAGGCTCACCGGCTAGCCCTTTTTATAGGTGGGCAAGGTCAGCGGCGGTGGTGGGATATTTCCCTGCCTGTCGATGGATATTTTCCACCTCACGCACGTGCTCGAGCTCGGTGGCAGTGAGCTAGACTCCTTTGCGTCCGTTCATACTCTAGCAAGGTCATCACTGTGCTTGGTCACGTCGGTGAGGTCTTCTCTTGCCAGCTACCAAGCCGGCATTGACGCACTGTGGGCATTGAGAGAGAAGAGAAGGAGGGAGAGGGGTGATGGGACAACTTAGGGTGTCGTCAACTCAGCAACTGTGCGCTCATCGTCCCTGGGGCCGAGCTGGTCCGTGGCATGGCCGGTACGGCAGCGTAGGCGTGGTCGGCGTGGGGGAGACGAAGGAGCTGATGGCCGGGTCCCACCTATCGGAGAGAGAGAGAGAGAGAGAAGGGCCATGGGCTGCTGCTACGGTACTGGGCCATGGTCGGCCCATGTGGGAAGGGGAAGAAGGGGAGGGGGAAGTGGGCTGCACTGTGGGCTGAATGGAGGGGAAGGGAGAGGAGGCCCATTGCCCCTTTTCTATTTCCTTTTCTTTTCTATTTTCCTTCTTTCCCTATTTAACTATTTTGAAATGGTTTGAATGCAAATTCAAATGCAGTTCGAATTTAGTCATGCCACCATAAGTTCAACAAGCAAACAAAACACAACCAAACAAGGTTTCCTAATATTCTATTCCTATGTTGATTTATATTATTTTCTAGGTTAACTAGTTGTCTCTGTGAGCTTCTATGCAAAGTTTAAAAAGTTCAAATTTTTTGTGTTTTTTAAACTAAGTCAAATTTTAGGGTGTTACATCCAGACTTCGCTTTCATATTGCTATGAGTTCCATAGCGTAGAAGTATTTTCTCATCATATCTGTTATCTTACAATCTGTCCGAATGATCTAGAGAGTGGTGGAGTTCGTGCAGTTCCTTTCAACTAAGCAATAGCAACATGGTTAGATGATGTTAATGTTTAGTATCTATGGCATTAGAGATATGCCCTTGTTAGTTGTTTCTGAAATAGGTGTGATGTTCATGTATCTCATAACTGATGTTCTGATTTGTGTTTTCAATGTTCACTGGAGACAATTGTGATGTTCTTTAGTTTATCATGTTCTAATAATATCCATGTAATTGTTGAACTTTGTATTAGGTGGGTTAAACTCTGTTGACCAAATATATATAGAGAAGTATTGATGAAATGACGTTTACCTATTTCTTGTAAATCGTATGCATGCCTCATAGTCCGAGTCGTGTAAATTTGACTAGCCCGGACATTTAACTCTGCTACTGAGCTGTGAGTAGAACTTTTGCCAGATTGGCTGTGCTACAAACAGTAGCTGCACTGGCTGTGGCTGCATGCATGAACAACTAGCAAGGTAGTTGGATTTGAAGCAGCATCTTCAACCATAGCCGAGCGAGTGCAGACGATCAGGACCTATAAAACTATGTAGCCATCTCTAGCTAGCTACTGCTCTACAAAACAAAGCAAGAGAAATTGCTCACGGAAGCAAGAGAAACTCGTCTTCACTCTATAGTCTGCCCTTCACTGCTGTGAATTCTTGGAGTGAAATAACTATAAAGGCTTTCCTCATGCATTCAATTCACTCTTCACAAACGCCAAGGTGTGAGTTTCTATTCAAAGTTTAAAAAGTTCATTTTTAGTGATTTTTAAACTAAGTCAAATTTTATGGTGTTACAAACCTACCCCCTTAAAAAGAATCTCATCCTCGAGATTCGAGTTGATTCTCCAATAGATATGGAAATTCCTTTTTGAGGTCATCTTCTCTTTCCCATGTGGCTTCTGCTTCTATATGGTTACTCCATTGTACTCGACAAAACCTCACTGCTATCCTTCTGGTTTGTCGGGTGACTGTATCCAATATCTTAACTGGCCTTTCTTGATACTATAAATCCATTTGTAAATCCATGGCTTCCATAGGCACTTGCTCTTCTGGCACTCTTAGACATTTCTTTAGTTGTGATACGTGATACACATTGTGTACATTTAACATTTTTGGGGGTAACTCCAAACGGTAAGCGACTACTCCAAACCTTTCAATGATTTGGTATGGTCCAACATACCGTGGGGATAACTTCCCTCTAACTTGAAATCTTTGAGTACCCCCGATGGGTGATACCTTCAAGTAGAAGAAATCTCCTGGTTGGAGTTCCAACGGTCGTCTCCGAGTGTCTGCATAGCTCTTTTGTCTACTTTGGGCGGCCTTCAAATTTTCTCGAACTTTGGCCACTTGTTCCTTAGCTTCCTTAATCATGTCGGGGCCAAACAGACTCCTTTCTCCAACTTTGGACCACATTAATGGGGTCTGGCATTTTCTTCCATACAAAGCTTCGAATGGTGACATCTTTAGGCTGGCTTGATAACTGTTGTTGTATGAGAACTCTGTGAACAATAGGCTCTTTTCCCAATCTTTTCCATAGGTCGATGCGCAAGCTCGTAACATGTCTTCCAATATTTGATTCACTCTTTCTATCTGTCCATCTGTCTGCGGGTGATAGGTAGGGCTATAGTCTAGTCGTGTTCTTAAGGCTTTATGCAGGCTTTTCCAAAATCGGGCAGTGAACTGTGTTCCTCTATCCGAGACTATTCAGCTTGGTACCCCATGTAATCTAAGGATATTGTCAATGTAAAGTTGTGCTAACTTGTTACCCTTGTAGTCAGTCTTTACTGGAATAAAATGTGCTACCTTCGTTAGTCGGTCTACTATAACCCATATGGAGTCGTGTCCATTTGGCATCTTGGGTAATCCTACTATAAAATCCATGCTAATCTCTTCCCATTTCCATACGGGAATATGCAATGGCTACAGTAGGCCTACTGGTCATTGATGTTCTACTTTGACTCTTCTATAGGTATCGCATTGGGCGACGTATTTTGCGATATCTCCTTTCATTCTGGTCCACTAGTACTTTTGTCTGAGGTCCATATACATCTTGGTTGATCTTGGGTGGATAGAGTAGGCTGAGTGGTGTGCCTCGTCCAATATTAGTCTTCGGAGTGCTTCATCCTTTGGTATGCATATCCAATCATCATACCATAACTTCCCTTGCTTGTCGACTCAAAATCCTCGAAGTTCCATCCTACTACTTTTCTCCTTGAATTGTTGTATTTCTTCATCCTTGTCTTGTGCTTGCTTTATCCGATCTACCAAGGTTGATCGTACTTGTAGCACGTTTAGAGTGCCTTGCGTTATGATTTGCAAATTCAGTTGGTGGACTTCTTGTGCTAACTCTGGTCTTTGGTTTAAGGTGGTCATGTAGTGGCAACATGCCTGTCTGCTTAATGCATCTGCTACTACATTGGCTTTTCATGGGTGGTACTGTATGCTTAGGTCATAATCCTTGATAAGTTCCAACCATCTTCTTTGTCGTAGGTTCAAATCAGGCTGCGTGAAAATGTACTTCAAACTTTTGTGGTCTATAAATATCTCACTCTTGTTCCCGATCAGATAGTGTCTACATAGCTTTAATGCATGTACTATGGCTGCCAGTTCCAAATCATGTGTTGGATAATTCTCTTCATGTTTCTTCAGTTGTTGGGAGGCGTAGGCAACTACCTTATCATCTTACATTAGGACACATCCTAGTCCTTGTCATGATGCATCACAATGTACTACAAAGCTTCTGTGTATATCGGGTAGCGTGACTATTTGGGCTGTGGTTAACCGGGTCTTCAACTTTTGAAAACTCTTTTCACACGCTTCTGTCCACTTGAATTCTTTTCCTTTCTGTGTTAGGGTTGTCATGGGTCTTGCGATCTTCAAAAATCCTTCAATAAATCTTCGGTAGTATCCTGCTAGTCCGAGAAAACTGCGAACTTCTATCACGTTGGTGGGTTGTTTCCAGTCCGATACGGCCTTAACCTTCTCTGGATCTACTTTTACTCCTTCGACGGTGATGATGTGTCCTAGAAAAGCGACTTCTTGTAGCCAAAACTCACATTTCCTAAACTTGGCATACAACTCATGTGCTCATAGCTTGTTCAAAATTACTCTCAAATGTTGTTCATGTTCTTCGGCACTTCTTGAATAGATGAGAATGTCGTCGATGAATACTACCACAAACTTATCCAATTCCTCCATGAACACCTTGTTCATCAGATTCATGAAATATGCGGGGGCATTGGTTAATCCAAATGGCATTACAGTGAACACATACTATCCGTAGCAGGTCATGAATGTGGTCTTCGGTATGTTGTTGAGCCGAATCTTCAACTAATAGTAGCCTGATCTCAGATCTATCTAGGAGAAATACTTGGCATCCTTTAACTGGTCAAATAGATCTTCAATTCTGGGTAACGAGCACTTGTTCCTGATGGTGACTTCATTGAGTGATTGGTAGTCAATACACATCCTAAGATTGCCATCTTTCTTCTTCACGAATAAGACTGGTTATCCCCAAGGGGATGAGCTTGGTCGAATGTATCCTTTCTCTTGTAACTCTCATAACTGCTTCTTCAATTCTTACAACTCATTGGCTGCCATCCGATAAGGTCTCTTGGTAATGGGTGCAGTTCCAGGGATTAGGTCAATTATAAACTCCAAATCTCTATCTGGTGGTGTCAGGTAAATAAACCCAGGGTACCTCATGGACCGGCTTCCCAACAAAGGCTCGGCCCAGCAGACAACGTTGTAAACAAACACGCAACTCATGGGCTGGCCCAAAACACCTAAACAATAGGCCAGAAGGACAATCCAATCTCTGACCGGAAGGCCTGGCCGAGGAGGAATGGCGCCCACTTTCGACTCCGGCCCTCCTCTCCGACCAGAAGGCCTCGCGAAGAAGGAATAGTGCTCGCTTCCGACACCGGCCCACCTCCGGATGGTCTCTCCGACCGGAAGGCCTGGCCAAACGCCACTTCTGACTGCGACCCACGTCTCTAACTGGGGATGCACCAAACCCCTGCTCACTGCTCTTCTCCAACTGGCGCAATCAGAGCTAATTGGGACCAACCGACCGGGGACGCCCGCTCAGTAAGTACTAGGGAACAGATGGAAAAAGTAAAGCAGGGCACCCAAGTCAACCGCAATATCGAGGAACATACCCTATACACCTGCAGGATAGTACCCTGTGACCTCCTTGGCATAACAGAACCCAAGCAGTGTTGTAGGCACCGACATTTTCCCTACAATGTTGTGGCACCATCAACTCCCATACTAGTCAAACATGGTAAGGCTCCCTCCACATGCCTCTGGGCATCAACAGTGTTGTGGGCGCCGGCATTTACCGTACCAGGCGAACATGGTAAAACCCCCTGTATGCCTCTCGGCATCAACAGTATGGCAGGCACCGACGTCTGCCATACCAGAAGAAGAAGACGCAACCTCCCACGTGCATCTAATGTTAAACAGTATTGTGGGTGCCTAACATCATCTTGTAACCACTAGCATGGGCAACAAGACTTAGTAGCAAACGTACTCTCTCCCTCTCACTTGAAAGGCCATCCCCTTCATCTATAAAAGGGGATGCGCTCCCTCCCAACAAGGGGATCGATCAGTTCACCTACATTGATTCACCCTCTATAACTTTAGACACTCTAAAGTTATACCGAGCACATGCTCGAACACTTAGCACATAGCGGGGCTCCCATCACACTCGGCCCTTCAGACCAGAGTCCGACCAGACCTCTTGTACCCCCATCTTTCTCCTTCTCGTTTGTAACCCCACAACAAACTTCGAGCACCTGGGCTCAGGAATAAAGTCACCGACCGACTCAAATTAGATGTAGGGAACATTGCCTAAACCAGTATAAACCCTATGTCATTAAGTGCTAGGCCACCTCCGATCACAACGTACAACAAAACTACAAATATTTATGTGTTGCTCACTTTCTGCACTGACAGTTGGCGCTGTCCATGGGGAAGACGCTGTACGTTCAACACTTTTGGTCATCGGATGGCCCACTTTTCCGCCACCTTTGCCATGGCGGGCTCAAGCGATACAACTCACTTCGGCTCACTGGATTTTCCTGCACTCCCACCTGTTGGGATACGGATTTCACCCATCTTCGAACCATCCCAGGCCTTCCTCTTCGGAAGCTTGGACTTCGTCACCGACCAGCTCGGCATACTACACCTTCGCGAGGAGGCAACCATCCCGAGCAAATGCTCTGCTCAAACCCCGCTGTGAGTAATGTACATACTATTATTTACTCACTATTTGCTATCTTCCACCGATTATCCGGAAAACCCCGTTGTCCCTGCCGCGACCACCATGCGATCAGTTCCCCTATGGCCCCACGTCCCCCATGGATGCATATGCCCGGGGGCTCCGAAGGATGCCAGCGCCGTCCCCTCTCATGTCCGAATTCATGGGGATGGCGAGCTATGCTCCCACCTATTTACTCGACCTCATGGATGACGATGTTGAGAGTGATGGCTCCAGCATCGGCGACATGGCACCTAGCCACTGTCCATCCTAGGAATGCACCATGGCAGACGCTCTAGGACAGCCGCCGGTGGTAGCGGAATCCTTGCAAACTCACACCCCTTCGGACCCTTGTGCGGGGACCCTCGCGCTCACACAAGAGCACGGCGAGGAGCTACGTCGTTTGTCCCCCCTAAAACTCAGACTTATCATTTTCTACTTAGCGTTTGCTCCTATAGAGCGCCCCAACCTGAACACTTTCGGCCCAGGTCACTCAGGGGCTCCATGGGGGTACATTACCACCTCTCTTTTCTACTATCATATGGTAAAACTTTTTTTTACCCAAACGAAAGGGTAGTTCATTATTTTAATTACCTTACGTAAATTTGCTTTAAATATTCCAACCAATCGCACCCCGCCTCTACCTACAGTTTTGGGCAGCCGAGCCTTGCGGGCCATGCCCCGGGCTCTTAAGGTTGCAGCCTATGGGACTAACGGGCAGGTACGAAAAAGAAAGAATAACAAACAAAGTTATGCTAAGGTAAAAATAAGGAGTGCATGGGACAAGCTTCCCAGAACAAAGTAGTTCCATCACAAAAACACTTTTACACAGGGGGCTCCCCCATGACATTATCTTCTACATTTGCTAAAGTATTTCTACTACTTCTACTATGGCTCTGCGGCGACATCGACTACCGGCACGACCGGCGAGGGAAGGGGTTGCTCGTCCACCGACTGGGCAACATTTGGCTTGGTTGGAGGTGGGGCGATGTCCACTTCCGACCCAGGCTCCATGACATTCGTAGGCTGGGCGACGTCCTCCTGACGCATGCTTCTAGCCATGTCCACACAGCGAGCATCCATCACCCACTGCGCGGAGACTTGCTCAGCCAACAACTTTGCGTGTGGCAGCAAGCTCTCCCCGAGCGACTAGATGTCCTCCGTGCTACAGCCGTCGGCATACCCACTACAGATGGTGGCGAAGTCTAGGTCCGGGTGGTACGTCGCCACCAAAGTCAACACCCTCGACGCTCCGTAGAATAGCCCGTCGGTGATGAGGGCCAGGACCTCATCCGGAACCTCCGCCAGCTAGATGGTGGGCGCACTAGTACTTGGCGCCGACCCGAAGACCTCTGAGACGACGAGCTGGGCAACATTGCGTATCTGGTCAAGCTCCCCCTCAAGAGCACATCGCTCTTCAATGGACTTAGACAGCACCTCTACATTCCAGCCAAACATCGCCTTGGCCATCTCCAGGTCCCGCTCCAATGATTCACCTTTCCACCCTGCTTTGGAAAAAGGACGACAAGCTCAGAATCAAGCTAAAGGAAGAAACCAACATGTCAAAAGCAGAAAAGGTACTTATCGAGGTGGGTGTTCTTGAGGATAGAGAGTCCCTCTGCCTACCAGGTCACCTACTCGCGCGAGCACTTCCTGGACTGCCTCCGACCGGGCCTTTCACTCCGACTCCAGGGCATTTCGCTGACTCCTGGGTCTCTAGGGATCTTTGGAGTGCCACCTTGGTGTCCGCCAGGGACTTTTGCAGCGCCGCCTCGATCTCCACCTGGCAGGCCTTGGCCGCCTCAAGCCCCCACTCAGCAGCGATCGCCCGCTCCACTGCGAGCAGCTCCGCCGCCCATGCCTCATTCACCTCTGCCGCCCCATCTCGAGACTCATGGCGGGTGGACTCTAGCTCGCGCTCGACCTCGGCCATCCGAGCATGCTCCTCCTAGAGGAAAAGGGACTTACGGCATGACATCCCCTCCAAGCCCTACAAAGCAAGGAGCTAACACACTGAATCAACCAGCAAGGAACCAATGACTCAAGGACAAATCACAGAGGAGTTACCTCTACGATGCGGGGCAGGTCGACCGTAACCGTCCGATGGAAGGACTTGACCCACTCCAAGACCTCCTCAAGCCTCGCCCTGGTTTGGGTGAGATCGGACTCCATCGACACTCCACTCTCCATCAGGAAATGCAGAGCACCACCTCCTCATCGTCGCGGAGAATGAATAGAGCCTTCCTCAGGTCACCAGGGCAGGGACAAACCAGATTACGGCTCACCCCCAACCCATTGGAAGGCCCAGCCGATGATCCAACCACCGCCAGCTCCCGTGATGACGTCGGTGGCTCCACCTCATCATCTACTTCGTCGTCGGAGGGGATCTCCACCACCTAGTCTTTGCGGGCCACTAGCAGATGTTTTGGTTCTAGCCTGTCCGCATCTCCCGGCACCTTTGGCTCCAACCGGGAGGGTGAACCATGCGGCCCTCTATCCGGCGAGGCAGGGAACCCGGTCTCCCTCTCCTCTTCCACCGTAGCCAGAGGAGAAGGGCCGCAAGGGTTACCTCTGACGCGACCTTCGCCGTCGCCAATGCCGACGCCGCTGCTATCGCCGTACTAGCGATCGATCCGAGGGGCGTTGCCCCTAGAAGGGAAGGATCCGCCACCACCACCCTGCTCTCCCCGCCGCTTGCCACGGCGCGCTACAAGGTGGGCCTCCAAACCTCTTGCATGGGAGTTGGGGCGATGCTCGGCCCCGTCAGCATCCGGCCGCTGTCGAAAAAGCACAGGTTAGTCATACTCCAAAAAACTCAACAGCAAGATCAAAAAGAAACAAAAAGAGGCATACCGGGATGTAAGCGGTATGACTCTGAAGCCCCAACCCAACAACAACGGGCCCACAGGGTGAGGACCGCTCCCAGGCCGCGACCCATGCCCCCTCGCTTCAACCGAGGGAGTTGACCCAACCGGCTCCTGCATAGCCTGTGAAACACCACGATCGTTGGCTCGGGGCGTGCCGACTGGAGCAGCTGGCGGGGCATCCTCCTGTTGTGGGTCGCATGCTGGCGCCGGCCCCAACAACACGTGGGTATGGGCCTGGTCCTCCGACCACTGGGCTAATCCCACCGCATCCACAATAGGCGGGGATGAGGCCGACGACGCTGCTGAAGGGTGCGGTGACCATGTCCGCTTCGCCTCCCGTTCACCGACGGCGTCCACGCTCGCAGCAAGCTTCCTCGACGTGCTTCTCTGCCTCCTGCTCACTGCCAGCAGACGCGGCCATAGGATTATGATGCTCCGCCGAAGTCACAATGACCTCCCGGCTTTCCTCCTCCTCGGTGAAGATCATGTCATCCCCCACCTCTGTGGGGTCCTCTGACTCGAGCTCTGACTCGACGTCGCTCCTATTTTCCCTAGCCCGCATGCGCTAGGTGATCTCCTCCTTCTCATGTTTCCATCGAGCCTCCTCGGCTTTCTTCTTCTTCCTAGCATCCGTCACATCCTTCTAGGCGGCCTGTCGAGCCACGCCCTCCGGCTCCTTCGGAAGGTGCAGCTGGGACTTATAAACTCCAAGTCCCTATGAAACAGGTGACTCAATCATAAAAGAGGGAGAACAAAGCGGAAAAGAACACATAGTAAAGAGAGTGGAGAATACCAGTTTGGACACCGCCGAGGAGTTAAGAGGTCCGGGCTTTCCATCGACGTTCTCCTTGGGCCTTAGCTGCAGCACCCGGTCAAGGCGACTCCAGAACTCATCGTTCAGAAGCTCCTCCAGCAATGCACGGTCAGGGTCCATCGGGCCGCTGTACTTCAACATCGGCTGCGTCCTCTCCGCTGGTGGACCAACCCGATGGCAGAAGAGGGTGTGGAACACCCGCACCCCATCAAGGCCACGCCGCATGGGCTTCTAGAGCTCTGCCTCGATGATCTCCAATTTCTTCTTCTGCCGACTGGCAGGGCCCCACAACCAACTGTCCAGCCTCTCCGGCCTCCTACCGGTGAAAGGAAGGAACGGCGCCTCCATCGGGTTTCTAATGTAGAACCATTCCCCGTGCCACCCCTAATTCGAATCGCATGGGGTATACACGGGGTACGAGCCCCCACGCTCGGTTTCTTCTGCAGCATGAAGCCCCCCACCGGCGCGGTCTCGGGCGAATTCCCCACTGATAAAGTTCGCCCGGAGAACATCCGCCGAAAGAAGTCCACGTGCGGCTCCATCCCGAGGAAGGCCTCGCACACGGTGACAAAGCCGGCGATATGTAGCACCCCAGACGGATTAAGGTGCTACAGCTCCAAGCCCCACTCATTTAGGAACCCACACAGGAACCAGTGCGCTCATGGAAGGCAAGGAAGGAAACAACCTTGCTGGCCCGAGGTTGCCAGAAATCCTCCCTCACAGGAGCCCTCTAGTGCGCCACCTCCTTCGGCGGTAGAAACCCCTTCTCGGCGAAGGCCTCCAGCACCGACTCCCTCACAGCGGATGACCTCTAGCCTAACATTTTGCTCTGGATTCATGAGTTTTCCCCTCACCCTCGCTCTCCCCTTTTTCTCTCCTAGGAACCGCCGTGGCACTTAGACGCTCTTAGCGAGAAGGAAGAAAGAGAAGAGACGGTGATGAGGAATAGGCTAAGGAATGGGGCGAAAGCCCTCTCCCTTGTACTTAAAGAAAGGGGCACAACAGTTGGGAAAGGTGCGGCGATCGGGGAAAGGCGAAACGATGGGGGCAAAAAACTCTCTCCCTTCCCCATTCAATGCGGATGGGATACTATGGGACGTGCCCTGGCCGATAAGACGCACCCTGCCCGATGGAACAGCGCCTGGTCAGACAGGACGTGGCCTGGGTATGGCCCACCACTACTACATGCCGGGCGTGAGAAACAAGGCGCCACTACACGTAGGTGGCCCTCCGCCTTCCTAGGCGGGACTTGGAAAGGCCCAGGCGACAGGATCTCCGCCAGGAGAGACCAACGGGCCTCTTGAGTCGATCGGACGGCTCAGGCGAACGCCGAGAGACATTTAAGGAGTAGAGGGATGCCCCATGTGGGCCATGCCAACTCCATCACAAACGACGAGCATGGATCCCTGTCAGACATTTCCGATTAGAGCTCTTCAAACCCCGTCACTCGAGCCATCAAGGTAACATTACCAACCCCCACTATTTCCTTATATAATCATTCATACATCCATACATGCATTCATTCCATACACCCGCGCCCCCTGGACGATTCGGCCGAATTGCCCGAGGGCTTGGGTGCTAAGGCATCGCATATGTGGTTAAATGCATCACAACGCTCCGTGTTGCATCACGAAGCGGCAATTGCCTCATTCAAACATGAGCAACGACCAACCAGGGTTCGAAGGCCAGCCCACGAAGGGCTCGAGGCCGCCTCACGTCAAACAGAGCTAGGGGAGAAAATGCAGATGAGCCCTGTGCGGCCCTCGCCCAGTCTGCCTCGAAGCGGATAGGGTCATCCCAACCTTCTCGTTCGATCCTAAACCTCACCAGACCCACAGAATCTCCATCGAGGGGAGGCCAGCGGGCCACTCGGGTCGGTCTCCGAAACGACCCAGGCATCTACCGGGTTGTAGGTTAAGGAGCAGTGGAATGTCACAAGAGGGCTATGCCAACCCTGTCACGAATGATGGACCCAGATTTCACTCGATCATACCCGTTAGTGAGCTCACCGAGCGCGTCACTCGAGCCGAAGCCATTGAGGCAAGCGACAATAGCGCAGCCTCTCCGGTCATGAGAAACCAAGGATGGGGTAACACACAAAACTCAAACTAACCCCTACCAAGGCCAATAGGGCTCAGGGGCTCAAGACACCCAAGACGCCTCGGCTGCGCCTAGGTCCGCGACTCCGACTCGCCCGATCCCATGGCGCGCCCGACACCTGGATCCACGACTCTGACTCACCCTATCCCATGGCACGCCAGACGCCCGAATCCACGAGTCCATCTCGTCCGATCCCTTGGCACGCCCTACGCTGGATCCGCAACTCTGACACACCTAATCCTGAGCTCCGTCTCACCCGATCCCTAAAACAACTGCCTCGCTACATACGACGGGTCCACGAGTCCACTTCGACCGATCCCTCGGCTGCGCCTGATGCTAGGATCCACAAGCTCCGTCTTGCCCGATCCCTAAAAAACCGCCTCGGCTATGCACGACACCTTAGTTGACGACTCTGTCTCAACTAAAATGCACACACACATGCCCACTGACAAAACCCCCTAGGCGATTCTACCCGAATCGCCTGGGGGCTCGGGAGCTACACCCGCGGGTGTGCTCGCGTGCACCCGCTGACGAAACAAAACATCCCCCACTGGCAACCTGAAAAACCCCCTAGACAATTCTGCCTGAATCGCCCGAGGGGCTCGGGGGCTACACCAGTGGGTGCGCTCTCGCGCACCCGCCGTCAAGACAAAAATCCCCTAGACGATTCTACCCGAATCACCCGGGGGCTCGGGGGCTCCTGTCGGGTTCATAAACCCAGGGTCCCTCACGGACTGGCTTTCCAACAAAGGCTTGGCCTAGCAGACAACGTTGCAAACAAACACGCAACTCATGGGCCAGCCCAAAACACCTAAACGACAGGCCAGAAGGATAATTCAATCTCCGACCAGAAGGCCTAGCCGAGGAGGAACGACGCCCGCTTCTGACTCCTAGCCGCCTCTCCGATCGGAAGGCCTCGCAAAGAAGGAACAACGCTCGCTTCCGACACCGGCCCACCTCCAGACGGCCTCTCCGATTGGAAGGCTTGGCCAAACGCCACTTCCGACTCGACCTGCGTCTCCGACTGGGGATGCGCCAAACCCCTGCTCACTGCTCTTCTCCAACTGGCGCAATCAGAGCCGACTGTGTAACACCCCAGGTGTTTGCCTTCCACATTTGCACTTGCATTTCATGGACATGAGCATCATTCATTCATTCACAAGCTTATATCACATGAAACATGTCTTTGAAACATTGCAACGTATCGTTATGCTTCTTGTGTGTTGTTTCCTTTATGAAATGTAAAGTGTGCAACACTTGAGTGCAACATGTGCCACTCACTTTAGTGAAGCAAAGTTAGTAATACTATGCAACAAGATCATGAAACAAGTGAAACATGACTATGAAACAGTTGTAACATTTCATGTGTTTTTCATTGTTTCAGTACATACCTTGCTTGATTCTTATGCGACCAATGTATGGTGTGGCTAAAAACTCTTTTAAGTAACCTAGTTACACCTAGAATGTGATTTGGAACATTGTTCATGTTGATCACTTTGACTAATTAGGTTCCCAAGTCTTGGTTTGACCAATTTTGACCCTTAAACCCTTGTGTTTGACTATTTAAAAAGTGTAGCTTAGGATGTTTGCATGGCTGAGCAACCTAAAGCAAAGTTGTAGAGGATTATATAAGGAACAAAAGTTATTTTATGACCATCTCATGAAACTATGCAGAACATGCTCAAAAAGGACCCACAAGTCAGATTTGAAGGTGGAGTCAACACTTGAAAATTTTGCTAAGTCTTAACTGCCATTTCAGTTTGATTGAGCCCACTTTGGATTGATACAACTCTTGATCCATGGACATCTGGCTGTTGATTTCTAAATCGAAGTTGTTGCCCTACTATAGCTCTATAACTTTCATGAACATTTCTTCCCCGAACTCGTCTCGGTTTAGGAGCTAATGACGGTCCAACTTAGCCTGTCAGTCGGTGAATGGAGCACTGAATCAGCGTTTCAGTCATGCTACAGTGACCTCCATTTCAGAAATTAGCCGACGTGTGGTGACACCCGTCGCCAGCCGTCTGACCGCACGGCCACGCGCCGCAGACACCCTGGCGAGGCCAGCCACGACGTGCACACTCCCACGTGCCTGCCCGACCAGCTCGACAGTCCAATTTTTCATTTCTTCGCCTCCACCACGCACAGCAAGAGAGCTCAGTCGCTCCGCCATCGTTGCCGCGGAGCTCCGCCGTCGCCTAGTCGCTCGCCGTCCCAAAAACGCGCACCACAGCTCGACCAAAGTGCCACCGTGTCCTCCTCTACGTCCTCCACCACTTAGCCGTGCCATCCGTGCCGTAGGTGAGGGCCATTGGCCGTTTTTCCGCCGCCGTCTCCGTGGTCACGTCTCGCCGGAGCGGAGCTCACCGTGGTCACCCACCACCGAGACCTCCTCGTCCTCCTATCTTGGCTTGGATAGCTCCATAGAGACCTCGTGGAGCTCATACCGAGCTCGGATGAGGCAGCAAGGCTCGCCGTCATCTGTACGTCTCGCCGGAGCTTTGCCGTGCCGCCATCACTGGCGACGTGCTACCTCCGCTAGGTCATAGGTCGCGCCACTAGCACCAATCGACTCACCGCATCACGTAGATCACGTAGGTGTCCTCGGTGTCGCCGGAGTCCTCGCCGTCGGCGAGCTAGACCACCGCCGCGCCATCGAACGCCGCCGTCCCCTGTTTCCTTTCGCTGATAGGTGGGGTCGTCTGACCCGAGGGCCCTGCTCGTCAGTGACCGTTGAGTAGAAGATAGTTCAAAAATTCCAGTTTTTAGTGTTGTTTTGTAAAATTTGTATCTCCTGTTTTGTAGATCCAAATTGGGTGGTTCCAATTTTGTTAGACTCATAGTGAAGTGTAGTATTTAGGAAAAATATAATATGAGCACTTGTAGTAGAGTTTATGGAAGAATTAAATTGAAACTATAAATGTGATTTTGAATGCATGCAAACTTGTTTAAATCATATCTTGAGTTTCTATGATCGAAAAATTATGAAATTTTGTGGGTAAGCTAGTCTTGTATAGTAGAAGCTCTGGTTAAAATTTGAGAGTCATTGCATGTGTAGTGTTTGAGTTATATATTTTCCTTTTATCATTGGTAGATACTTGTGTGAATTTTAGTAAATTTTCTAGGAATCCTATGGCCATGAAACTTGGTAGGTAGTATCTTAGTACCTTAAGGATGATAGGAAAAATATGAAATATGTTGCTTGACACTTTTCACTAAGGCTTCCTAATTATGCCATTTTAAGCCATTCTGCCTTACCATTTTTGTGTAGGTTGTTATACTTACTCAAATGGTGTGAAATTTTTATGGTAGTCTACTTAGGGCATGAAGTGTCTACTGTAATTTTTGTAGAATTAATGGTGTAGTTTTCATATATGTTTACTATTTCCTCTAATTAATTAAATAAATTAAGAAAGGTATTAAAAGAAATGTTTTGGGGATGAACACCCTACTTTTTGGTGTTCTTGTGATATGTGTGATATGTCAGTAAGGTTGGTTTTTTCCAATCATGTGTTTATATCATAAGTAATAATTATTCGTTTGCATTATGTCCTTCTGGACAGATCTGGGGACTTTGGAAAGTTCCCCATGATATTTTGATTTGCTGTGAATGTGATGAATACAAAAGTTATAGATAATTTATGTATCTAGCTCCTGTCAAAATTTGAGGGCATTTGGCCTATTAGTTTAGAAACTACAGCTGTTTAAAGTTAGGTTCCAGTTTTGCTTACTCTCTGCCTTGTGAGGACAGAGTTCTGTTGATTTATGAATTCGAACTGGTAAAGTGTTGAATCATACTTTGAGGTCTGAAAATTAATTGTAGACAATTTCATAAGCTTTCTAGATTGTCTTGTGTCAAGTCATTTGGATTTATAAATCTCAAGTTATGGCGAGTTTACTATACCACTATATAGTATTCATTTTGCTGAAATACAAATGCTTGAGTGTATGCTTGATGCAATGTTCTCGTTGATTGTTTAGGGGTTAGCCTAACTTGAGAATATGCTTAGGTGCAGGTGCTAGGTCATTAACTGAAGATGAGCAATTATACATTAGGTTGTATACACTTGGTAAGTAAAGTGATTTGAATAGGGCTTAAGTTGGAATATGCAAACTACAGCGAACATGTGCATTCCCCGAGCATCCCTGACATTCGTTCATGTGCATCCATGATATTTATCTTGCGCATTCATGCAATAGGTGTGCCGGAGGGAGTGACGTTGCTGGAGTTCGAGGGAGCCAACCAGGAGGAGGAACCCGAGGTGCAGGAAGCCGACGAAGCAGTCGCCGCGGAGGAATTGCCCGAGTGCCCTGACCACCAGCCTTCCTCGTTCCTGAAAGGCAAGCCCCGGAGCATATTAAGCCTCCCATGTTTTTACAAATACTTGAGTACCTTTTATTGTTGATGATGCATTAAGTATAGGAATTGGTTGGAACCAATTGCTGCATTATATATCCTTCCTTGTCCAGATATCGCACTGGAATCCTATTTATGTTCAGGAACGGGTTAAATGCTTAGCCATGCTTAGTGCGGTAGAAGTCAGGTGATTTCCTATCACCTGCGAGCTTTAGGATGAGGTGGATCACGGTTGGCTATATTTGGTATCGTGGAAAAGAACCATGTGAATAATGAATTAAGACCGGGCGGGGTCTTGTGTAGGTTTGAACATAGTGACTCCGTCTGAGTCGTTTAATGACCGATAAGCTATACGTCCTCATGTCATGTTGAACGCAGCCTAACACTTAGTTGGCCGGATAAGTTGTTCCGACCGCGAAGCCTAGTAGCTCGACTCAGGCCGGGGACGCGAGCAGTGGCGGCATTCTGGAGGTAGTAAGGATGTGCGGAGAGCCATTGGCATAAGTCCAAGGCGGGTTAGAGTCCCGAACAAACTTGGCAGAGTGGTTCTCTGAGAATGTCGATCTGATCGGACTCGCAACTCCTGAATCGTACCAAAGGTGACTTGTTTGCGACTCCAACGGGAGAAGCAGGGTTTGTGTTTAGGAATACCCCTCCAGCTGGATAGGAATCGATTCGCATCGCTGTCTCTCCCGAATAGTGAGAACTTGACTGAGCAGCGGCAACGTAGATTCAATTAATTTAATGATATGGTTAAATGGATGATGATGATAAGGTTGCCACAATGAATACCTGATATGGTTATTAATATTTGCACCCTAATAAAATGATTGCTTAGTACAGGTGCTAATATAGATGACAGGTTAATGGCTAAAAAGTCACTGCTAGTTTAGGCTAAGAGTTGATCATCATTACTTATGCTTTTCTGCAAAAAGAAAGTGTCAGCCAGATCCACTACATTAAGCTATGCATAATCCTTGGTGTCATTTATTTTGGTTTTCGTCGGGTAAGTCTAGCTGAGTACATTCCCGTACTCAGGGTTTATTCCCTCTTGTTGCAGATGACCTTCTATATCAGGGATTCTATAAGTATTGTCTCCACCCGGTGGGTGATGAAGACTAGATCATGGGCATGATCAATGTTCTCTTATCTGAATGCTTTTGCGGGCTATGATCAGCGAACCAGTATGTGTATTTGAACTCGGGTGTGTAAGTTAAACTATTTGCTTCCGCATGTTTTACAAGACTTGTTTTGTAATAACGATGACTCTGTGATGATGTAATCTATTTGCGAACGTCTACGAAATGTTGTGACGTACGATATGTTATGTTGAATTACTGTGATCTTGTTTGTATGCAAGTTGGTTTGAAATCCTTCGAGATTTCAGTTGACTACCGGGTTTATATGGGCTCAAGTTCGAGAATTTGATCATTTCGGCGATTGTTTTTGTACTTGTGCTCTTATAAATAGGTCTGTTCTGTGACAGCTGGCATCAGAGCTAGATTCAACATTAAACATGTCTTACGGCTATTTAAAACAAAAGCTTTTGTTGTAAAAACGGTTTTCCAACTTATAGTTATATATAAGTGTTCAAAAATCAAAATTTTTATGGTATACTGGTGATCACATCCTTTATAGCCCACTTAAGGACTTCTAGGTGGCTTATATATAATTACTAACTTGGGGGAATTGATTGTTTCTTTTTCGTTGTCCATGCGGCGTGATATTGCATGGGTGCCACTCGTTTGAGTGGTAATGTATGGATCAATTGCCTCTATGCTAAGGTAAGAGTGAGTTGCGAGAGCATGACCGTCCAACCGTCGGTCTAGGGGAGAGGTAGTTGTGGTTACTGGAGTATTTACATGTTGCATACATGTATATATGAAGGTACTTAATTGTGGGTACATTTGTCGGGTAGTTTGGATATCGATGTATATATATCGGGGGATGTATATATGGAGAGTATCTTAGTTACTGCTTGTGTAATTAACATTATATCTTGTTGGGTTGGGCTCCAATGAAGTTTTCTGTAGGTACGCTGACAACGCACCGTGTAGATCGACTAGTTACCGCTAATTGAGAGAACGTATGTATGCCACCGTATATCCCGCTAAAGCTTAAATTTTCATAGGTTTGTGAGGACGTACGGAACGCGCATGCATCATATTCACTCATGTCATTCATATTGCATTACCCCTCCCTTATAATTGCTTATCCCAAGTGTAAAGTGCAATCTCTCAGCAAAATAATCCTCTCACATGAATTGCATCCCTTTTCGATATAGATGGCCGCGCCCGTGTTTCCTACTGGTAGCAGCACCTTTTTGGACCAGTTCGGTACTCCCACCTTGCTCTGGAGGGTGCTCAGTTCAGTTGGGTACCCGGAGGCACCTAGCTACACGTGGAGGCAGGCGGTACCATTGGGAGATGTACCATGGTACGTCATGACCTTCATCGTGCCGCAAAACCCCACAAGACCGTTGTGGCATGGGTGGAGCATTGAGACCGATGGGCAAAGCCCATGGGAAGCCCTTCAGTTGTTGCCCTTGATGTCTTGATGGATATACATGAGCTTTGGGGATGAGTTAGTGGGTGGACCTGCTTCATCCATTCCCCGAGTGTCTCCTCGAGGCTAAGTGGACTCAAGACATTGGTGGGAGCCTTGGTTCGAGGCCGTGGCGTCTGCAGTCTTGAGAGCGACAATCTTTGGAATGAGTGCTATGATGGCAGTCTTGAAGCTTTGTCAAGTCAGGCAAAACACCCTTTCTAGTGTGCTTGATGAAGCCAGCAAGGCAATGGAAGCTCAAAGACAAGTTCAGGTTGCGTGGTTCAAGCAAGTATCGCCGTAAGGCGAATGCATGTGGGAGAGCTCAAGAAGAAGTTGATGAGATTCGTGGTATTGCAAATTATCGCTTGCAAATGGGGTCAAACAAACCAAGACGCGAGAGAGACGAGCTTCATAACCGGTGATGAACCTCACTATTGAGAGAGATGAGGCTACACAAGAGTTGGATCGTGTGACACGTCATCGGGATGCAGCTTTAGAGTTAGCGAGAAGAAAGGCGTCGGGGTTGGATTTTGGCCAACCAGCGCCTTTCAAAGGGAGCAAGCCCTACAAGAACAACTTGAAGAGCTTTGAGGTTGAGCACCATCAACTACACAACCGTCTATTTCCTATTCCTCACCCCATACCAAGGTATCCAAATGTGGGTGGACTTCAAGTGATTGAGGCCGATGAGGAAGAAGAGGACGTGCAGATGGTTGACAATGCAGCTGAGCCGGCAGATGAAGAAGAAGAAGAAGAGGAGGACCCAGAAGAAGTCCAAGGTGTCTCCAATGTGGACAGCGATCACTTCGACGAGTAGTTCGTTAGCAAGTCTCGCTAGTTTAAGCTTTTGCAGTCATTGATGTAATGGACTTAAGTACGATGACTGATGTTGGATGTACTATTTTAATTCGAACTCGGCATGTAATGTACTTTAATTCGCTGCCTTCGGGATGCGTATCATAATGGTTAAGTTTAAAACTTGTCATGTTGGAATGCACTGCGTGTGGCGCTAGTAATCTACTTGATGATGTGGTGATTGGAGAATGAATTAATTGCCTCTATTTATTGTATGAAGTTTCCGTTCTCGTCAGTAAATTCAGTTTGGCACAATTATATTGTTCCTCTCAATGTCTTGACATCATCAATAATTCTTGGTTGCGCATTATTGCGAGATGCCTCACTTTTCGTTCCAATGGTGCGGTGGTGATGATGATGATCTTCCACCACCACCACCCACACCAATGGAATTGATAGCAATGCTTGCGGAAGGACAGCGCGCACTATGGCGAGGCCCTCCGTCACGATTGCGAATCGGGGATGGTCGTGGTCCACGCCAAGGACCGGAACCAAATCAATACAGTGATTTCAAGGATTTCCTTGATACGAAACCCCTAATATTCAAGGAGGCTGAGGAGCCTCTACAAGCTGATGAGTGGTTGAATACTCGAAGCGAAGTTTTGTCTACTCCGCTTGACCGAGGTCTTTGAAGATCGAGTACGCATCTCACCAACTGCATGGGCGGTGGCATTTGGTGGAGTCATCATCGGTCCACTATGCCCGCTAATGCCCAAATCACACAGGATCAGTTCAAGTCTGCGCTTTCGGGGAAATTATATTCCTCCCTGGTCTCATGGCGATCAAGCATACTGAGTTCATGAAGTTAACCCGGGGAACAAGAGCTTAAATGAATACTGTAGGCTTTCAATAACCTTGCAAGGTATGCTCTTCGAGTTTGTTGACACTTTGATGCCAAAAAGATCACAAGTTTCAAGCGGGGACTTAGCCCCAAACTTATGAAGACCATGGGAAATTGCAAGTGTGCTCATTTTAATGAGTTTGTGAGTAATGCTTTATCGCAAGAGAACAACAATGATGTGTATGCTGCTTCAAAAAGTCATAAGAGAGCCTATGAGGCGGGTGCCTCACAATCCAAGGCTCCCGTCACACAGAGGGCTCCATTCCGTCCTCCAGCATCAGCCGCTAAGTTTTGCCCACCATGCAGAAGAAGAATCTCGCCAAGGCCTGGGTTTCGCAAGGCATTTCTGCTTGCTCTTCCCAAGGCGCTACCGGTCGAGGCAGTTCAGGCTCCTCCAAGCAACATGTCGTGCTAGAACTGCAACAAGACAGGCCACTGGGCAAGGATAACTACCAAGGTGGTCGTCAGGGGCAGGTGAACCACACTAATATTACTGAGATTCCTTCAGGAGAGGTAGTGATCTTTGGTAAGTTTTCGATTGATCAAACCCCACACAGTTGTACTATTTGATTAAGATTGCTCGCATTCCTTTATTAGTCCAGCATTTGCATCCAAGTTTATGTAGAAAACATATACTATTGAGGGTGAGGGTTATTGTATTAGGGCTGCCAGTGGTATTATCCCAACCAAGCTGGTAGTTGGGGACGTACAATTTGAGATAGAGGGGCAAAGTTATCAGGTTGATCTGGTAGTTTTACCGGGGCTGGGTATCGATGTGATATTGGGAATGAATTGGATGAGCAGGCACGGGGTGCTTATTGATACATCGACTAGAGTAGTCATGCTCGAGAGATCTTAGTAATCGAGGAAGGTTTTACGGTGCAACTACCGAGGACATCAATCTTTCTTGTGCGGCTAATGCGGTGCAAACAAAGGCTATTGCGAGATATCCCCCGTAGTGTGTGACTTTCCGGATGTTTTTCCCGATGATTTGCCTAGATTACCCCCGGATCGGGAAGTGGAGTTCAAGATAGAGTTGCTTCCTGGCACAGCTCCTATCTCTAGAAGGCCATATAGAATGCCTCCCAATGAACTAACTAAACTTAAGACCCAGTTGAATGAACTTCTAAAGAAAGGCCTTACCCATCCTAGTTCATCTCCGTGGGGGTGCCCAGCTATCTTTGTGAAGAAGAAGGATCAATCCCTACGCATGTGTGTAGATTATAGACCCTTAAATGCAGTTACAATCAAGAATAAGTACCCTCTGCCACATATAGATATCTTATTTGATCAGTTGTCCAAAGCAAAAGTCTTTTCCAAGATTGATTTGAGATCTGGGTATCATCAAATCAAGATTCGGCATGAGGATGTCCCAAAAACCACTTTCTCTACGAGGTATGGTCTGTATGAGTACCTGGTTATGTCTTTTAGATTGACCAACACCCCCGCACATTTTATGTATCTGATGAATTCAATGTTTATGCCCGAGTTGGACAAATTTGTGGTGGTATTTATAGATGATATCCTGGTCTATTCTGAGAATGAAGAAGATCATGTTGAACATTTACGGGTGGTTCTCACTAGATTGCGAGAACACCAGCTGTATGCAAAGTTTAGCAAATGTGAATTTTGGCTTCGCGAGCTACCTTTTCTTGGACACGTGTTGTCCGATGGTGGAATTATGGTTGATCCCACCAAGGTGCAAGAAGTGTTGAACTAGAAGGCTCCAATCTCGGTGCATGAGGTTCGGAGTTTTCTGGGGTTGGCTGGCTATTATCGTCGCTTCATCCCGGATTTCTCTAAAATAGCCAAGCCTATGACTCGATTGCTGCAAAAAGACATGAAGTTTGTCTGGACTCCTGAGTGTGATGTGACTTTCCATACCCTGCGAACTCTTCTAACTTCGGCTCCGGTTTTGGCACAACTGGATATCGAGAAACCTTTTGATGTGTTCTGCGATGCATTAGGTATTAGGCTAGGAGGTGTTCTTATGCAGGAAGGTAGAGTCATTGCTTATACCTCTCGCCAACTTCGGAAGCATGAAGTGAATTATCCAACGCATGACTTAGAACTCGCTGCAGTTGTTCATGCTTTGAAGGACTGGAGACATTATTTACTTGGCAATGTGTGCAACATCTACACTGATCATAAAAGTCTCAAGTACATCTTCACTTAGCCAGAGTTGAATATGCGTCAGAGAAGATGGCTCGAGTTGATCAAGGATTATAACCTCCAAGTGCACTATCACCCTGGCAAGGCAAATGTCGTAGCGGATGCCTTAAGCAGGAAGTCTCATTGCCACACTTTGATTGAGAGTGATGTCCATTTGTCGAAGCTCCTTCATCCTGCAGTCCTCCATAACATCACTGTCAGTTGTACTCTACAGAGTCGAATTATCGAGCTACAGAAGACAGATATAGGTGTGTTTCACATCAAGCGCAAGATGAAAGAGCAAGAGACCAAACATTTTCGAGTTGATGAGGAAGGCGTGTTATGGTTCAAGGATAGGTTGGTAGTTCCGAAGGATAGAGAGCTTAGAAATCAAATCATATTCGAAGCTCATTCCTCTAAATTATCTATTCATCCTGGTAGTAGCAAAATGTATCATGATTTGAAGCCTCGATTTTGGTGGACCAAAATGAAGAAAGAGATAGCTGCTTATGTGGCTAGGTGTGACACTTGTTGTCGAGTCAAGGCTGTGCACATGAAAGCTGGATTACTTCAGCCACTCTCTATTCTAGGTTGGAAATGGGAGGAGATAAGTATGGATTTTATTGTTGGACTCCCTACTACTCAGAGGAACTTTAACTCTATTTGGGTGATTGTAGACCGCTTGACCAAGTCAGCACACTTCATTCCTGTCCGCATAGACTTTCATCCCACCGACTATGCGGAGTTGTACTTCAACCAGATAGTCCGACTTCATGGGATCCATCATATTATTGTCTCGGATAGAGGACCACAGTTCACTGCTCGCTTTTGGGAGCACTTACACAGATTATTAGGAACTAAGCTAGTAAGAAGTTCTGCTTACCATCCGCAAACCAATGGGCAAACTGAACGAGTGAATCAAATCTTAGAAGATATGTTGAGAGCATGTGTCATCTCGGCTAAGGGCTCATGGGAAAAATGGTTGCCCCTAGCTGAATTCTCGTACAATAACAGTTATCAAGAGAGTATCAAGATGGCACCGTTTGACGCTTTGTATGGCCAGAAATGTAGAACTCCGTTGAACTGGGTAGAAGCCGGTGAAAGGAGATATTATGGAATTAATTTTGTTCAAGAAGCCGAAGAACAAGTCCGTACTATCCAAACTCACATGGCCGCAGCTCAAGCTAGGCAGAAAAGTTATGTTGATCGACGTAGAAAACCTATTGAGTTCGAAGTTGGAGACTTCGTTTATCTGAAAGTCTCACCTATGAAGAGTGTCCAACGTTTTGGTGTGAAGCGAAAGCTTGCGCCGAGATATGTTGGTCCATTTGAAATCATTGGACAAAGTGGTAAGGTGGCGTACAAGATTCAATTACCCCCAGAGATGAGTGCTATCTTCAATGTCTTTCATGTATCCCAATTGAAGAAATGTCTTCGTGTCCCTGAAGAGAGAGTTCCATTGGGGGACATCGAGTTAAAATCTGATTTGACCTTTGAAGAAAAGCCGGTTCGAGTGATTGACACTCGTGAGCGAGTGACTCGGAGTCGTGTGGTCAAGTTTTACCAAGTCATGTGGAGTAATCAGGGTAGTGAACACGATGCAACGTGGGAAAGGGAAGATTATTTGAGGGATGGTTATAAGGAATTCTATCAACAATGGTACGCTTTTCAAAACTCGGGATGAGATTTTTATAAGGGGGGAGGGCTGTAACACCCCAGGTGTTTGCCTTCCACATTTGCACTTGCATTTCATGGACATGAGCATCATTCATTCATTCACAAGCTTATATCACATGAAACATGTCTTTGAAACATTGCAACATATCGTTATGCTTCTTGTGTGTTGTTTCCTTTATGAAATGTAAAGTGTGCAACACTTAAGTGCAACATGTGCCACTCACTTTAGTGAAGCAAAGTTAGTAATACTATGCAACAAGATCATGAAACAAGTGAAACATGACTATGAAACAGTTGTAACATTTCATGTGTTTTTCATTGTTTCAGTACATACCTTGCTTGATTCTTGTGTGACCAATGTATGGTGTGGCTAAAAACTCTTTTAAGTAACCTAGTTACACCTAGAATGTCATTTGGAACATTGTTCATGTTGACCACTTTGACTAATTAGGTTCCCAAGTCTTGGTTTGACCAATTTTGACCCCTAAACCCTTGTGTTTGACTATTTAAAAAGTGTAGCTTAGGATGTTTGCATGGCTGAGCAACCTAAAGCAAAGTTGTAGAGGATTATATAAGGAACAAAAGTTATTTTATGACCATCTCATGAAACTGTGCAAAACATGCTAAAAAAGGACCCACAAGTCAGATTTGAAGGTGGAGTCAACACTTGAAAAATTTGCTAAGTCTTAACTGCCATTTCAGTTTGATTGAGCCCACTTTGGATTGATACAACTCTTGATCCATGGAGATCTGGCTATTGATTTCTAAATCGAAGTTGTTGCCCTACTATAGCTCTATAACTTTCATGAACATTTCTTCCCCTAACTCGTCTCGGTTTAGGAGCTAATCACGGTCCAACTTAGCCTGTCAGTCGGTGAATGGAGCACCGAATCAGCGTTTCATTCATGCTACAGTGACCTCCATTTTAGAAATCAGCCGACGCGTGGTGACACCCATCGCCGGCCGTCTGACGTCATGGCCACGCACCGCAGACACCCTGGCGAGGCCAGCCATGACGTGCACACTCCCACGCGCTTGCCCGACCAGCTCGACAGTCCAATTTTTCATTTCTTCGCCACCACCGCGCGCAGCAAGCGAGCTCAGTCGCTCCGCCATCGTTGCCACGGAGCTCTGCCATCGCCTAGCCCGCTCGCCGTCGCAAAAACGCGCACCACAGCTCGACCAAAGCGCCGTCGTGTCCTCCTCTACGTCCTCCACCACTTAGCCGTGCCATTCGTGCCGTAGGTGAGGGCCATTGGCCGTTTTTCCGCCGCCGTCTCCGTGGTCGCGTCTCGCCGGAGCGGAGCTCACCGTGGTCACCCACCACCGAGACCTCCTCGTCCTCCTATCTTAGCTTAGATAGCTCCATAGAGACCTCATGGAGCTCATACCGAGCTCGGATGAGGCAGCAAGGGCTCGCCGTCGTCTGTACGTCTCGCCGGAGCTCTACCGTGTCGCCATCACCGGCGACGTGCTACCTCCACTAGGTCGTAGGTCGCGCCACTAGCACCAATCGACTCACCGCATCACGTAGATCACGTAGGTGTCCTCGGTGTCGCCGGAGTCCTCACCATCGGCGAGCTAGACCACCGCCGCGCCATTGAACGCCGCCGTCCCCTGTTTCCTTTCGCTGACAGGTGGGGTCGTCGGACCCGAGGGCCCCGCTCGTCAGTGACCGTTGAGTAGAAGATAGTTCAAAAATTCCAGTTTTTAGTGTTGTTTTGTAAAATTTGTATCTCCTGTTTTGTAGATCCAAATTGGGTGGTTCCAATTTTTTTAGACTCATAGTGAAGTGTAGTATTTAGGAAAAATATAATATGAGCACTTGTAGTAGAGTTTTTGGAAGAATTAAATTGAAACTTTAAATGTGATTTTGAATGCATGCAAACTTGTTTAAATCATATCTTGAGTTTCTTTGATCCTACAATTATGAAATTTTGTGGGTAAGCTAGTCTTGTATAGTAGAAGCTCTGGTTAAAATTTGAGAGTCATTGCATGTGTAGGTTTTGAGTTATATATTTTCCTTTTATCATTGGTGGATACTTGTGTGAATTTTAGTAAATTTTCTATGAATCCTATGGCCATGAAACTTGGTAGGTAGTATCTTAGTACCTTAAGGATGCTAGGAAAAATATGAAATCTGTTGCTTGACACTTTTCACTAAGGTTTCCTAATTATGCCATTTTAAGCCATTCTGCCTTACCATTTTTGTGTAGGTTGTTATACTTACTCAAATGGTGTGCAATTTTTATGGTAGTCTACTTAGGGCATGAAGTGTCTACTGTAATGTTTGTAGAATTAACGGTGTAGTTTTCTTATATGTTTACTATTTCCTCTAATTAATTAAATATATTAAGAAAGGTATTAAAAGAAATTTTTTGGGGACGAACACCCTACTTTCTGGTGTTCTTGTGATATGTGTGATATGTCAGTAAGGTTGGTTTTGTCCAATCATGTGTTTATATCATAAGTAATAATTATTCGTTTGCATTATGTCCTTCTGGACAGATCTGGGGACTTTGGAAAGTTCCCCATGATATTTTGATTTGCTGTGAATGTGATGAATACAAAAGTTGTAGATAATTTATGTATCTAGCTCTTGTCAAAATTTGAGGGCATTTGGCCCAGTAGTTTAGAAACTACAGCTGTTTAAAGTTAGGTTCCAGTTTTGCTTACTCTCTGCATTGTGAGGACAGTGTTCTGTTGATTTATGAATTCAAACTGGTAAAGCCTTCAATCATACTTTGAGGTCTGAAAATGAATTGTAGACAATTTCATAAGCTTTCCAGATTGTCTTGTTGCAAGTCATTTGGATTTATAAATCTCCAGTTATGGCTAGTTTACTGTACCGCTATATAGTATTCATTTTGCTGAAATACAAATGCTTGAGTGTATGCTTGATGCAATGTTCTTGTTGATTGTTTAGGGGTTAGCCTAACTTGAGAATATGCTTAGGTGCAGGTGCTAGGTCATTAATTGAAGATGAGCAATTATACATTAGGTTGTATACACTTGGTAAGTAAAGTGATTTGAATAGGGCTTAAGTTGGAATATGCAAACTACAACGAACATGTGCATTCCCCGAGCATCCCTGACATTCGTTCATGTGCATCCATGATATTTATCTTGTGCATTCATGCAATAGGTGTGCCGAAGGGAGTGACATTGCTGGAGTTCGAGGGAGCCAACCAGGAGGAGGAACCCGAGGTGCAGGAAGCCAACGAAGCAGTCGCCGCGGAGGAATTGCCCGAGTGCCCTGACCACCAGCCTTCCTCGTTCCTGAAAGGCAAGCCCCGGAGCATATTAAGCCTCCCATGTTTTTACAAATACTTGAGTACCTTTTATTGTTGATGATGCATTAAGTATAGGAATTGGTTGGAACCAATTGCTGCATTATATATCCTTCCTTGTCCAGATATCGCACTGGAATCCTATTTAAGTTCAGGAACGGGTTAAATGCTTAGCCATGCTTAGTGCGGTAGAAGTCAGGTGATTTCCTGTCACCTGCGAGCTTTAGGATGAGGTGGATCACGGTTGGCTATATTTGCTGTCACAGAACCGACCAATTTATAAGAGTACAAGTACGAAAACAATCGCCGAAACGATCAAATTCTCGAACTTGCGCCCATATAAACCCGGTAGTCAAGCTGAAATCACGACGGATTTCAAACCAACTTGCATACAACCAAGATCACAGTAATTCAACATAACATATAAATGCGTTACAACATTTTCGTGAGCGTTCGCAAATAGATTACATCAACACAGAGTCATCGTTATTACAAAACAAGTCTTGTAACATAGCGGAAGCAAATAGTTTAACTCACACACACGAGTTCAATACGATTACCAGTTCATTTGATCACATCCCACAAAAGCATTCAGATAAGATAATGAGAAGATCATGCCCGTGATCTAGTCTTCGTCACCCGCCGGGTGGAGACAATACTACGAGAATCCCGATAGAGAAGGTCATACGCAACAAGAGGAATAAACCACGAGTGCGGGAATGTACTCAGCTAGACTTACCCGACGGAAACCAAAATAAAAGACACCAAGGATCATGCATAGCTTTATTTTGTGGATCTGGCTGACACTTTCATTTGCGAGAAAAGCATATAATAATCTTGATTAACTTTTATCACGAACTAGCAAAGTGACTTTAAGCCATTAACTTTGTCATCTATATTAGCTTTTGTACTAATCAACCACTTGATTAATATGCAAACATTAATAACCATAGCAGGTATAATTCTCGGCAACATTATCATTATCATCTTCATTATCCATTTAACCATATCGTTAAATTAATTGAATCTACGCTGCATTTGCTCAAGTCAAGTTCTCACTATCCAGGAGGCGGCGATTGAATCGATTCCTATCCGGTGGAGGGTATTCCTAACACAAACCCGCTTCCCCGTCGAGGTCGCAAACAAGTCACCTTTGGTACAACTCGGGAGAAAAGTACTGTGAAAAACGCGGGTCCGGGCCGCCTCGCATTCTCGAGAGAACCACTCTGCCAGAAGTGCAGGATCTCAAACCACGACTCCCCTTGGACTTATGCCAATGGCTCTCCGCACATCCTTACTACCTCCAGAATACATCCAACCCCCACGGTTCCCGGCCTGAGTTGAGCTACTCGGCTTCGCGGTCGGAACGACTTATCCGGCCAGCTAAGTGTTAGGCTGCGTTCAACATGACATGAGGACGTACAGCGTATCGGTCCTTAAACGACACAGACGGAGTCACTATGTTCAAACCTACACAAGACTCCGCCCGGTCTTAATTCATTATTCACATGGTTATTTTCCACGATAGCAAATATAGCCAACCGTGATCCACCTCATCCTAAATCTCGCGGTGTGAAATCACACGACTTCTACCGCACTAAGCATGGCTAAGCATTTAACCCGTTCACGAACTTAAATAGGATTCGGTGCGATATCCGGACAAGGAGGATATATAATGCAGCAATTGGTTCCAACCAATTCCTATACTTAATGCATCATCAACAATAAAGATACTCAATATATTTGTAAAGACATGGGAGACTTATAATGCTCCGGGGCTTGCCTTTCAGGAAAGAGGAAGGCTGGTGATCAGGGCACTCGGGCAACTCCTCGGCGACGGCTGCTTCTTCGACTTCCTGCACCTCGGGCTCCTCCTCCTGGTTGGCTCCCTCGAACTCCAGCAACGTCACTCCCTCCGGCACACCTATTGCATGAATGCGCAAGATAAATATCATGGATGCATATGTACGAATGTCAGGGATGCTCGGGGAATGCACATGTTCGCTGTAGTTTGCATATTTCAACTTAAGCCCTATTCAAATCACTTTACTTACCAAGTTTATACAACCTAATGTATAATTGCTCATCTTCAGTTAATGACCTAGCACCTGCACCTAAGCATATTCTCAAGTTAGGCTAACCCCCAAACAATTAACGATTACGTTGCAACACATTCAATCAAGCATTTGTATTTCAGCAAATGAAGACTATATATATATCGGTACATTAAACTAGCCATAACTGGAGATGTATAATTCCAAATGACATGAAACAAGACAATCTGGAAAGCTTATGAAATTGTCTACAATTCATTTTTAGACCTCAAAGCATGATTCAAACCTTTACCAGGTCGAATTCATCAATCAACAGAAGTCTATCCACACAAGGCAGAGAATCAGCAAAAACTGCAACCTAACTTTAAACAGCTGTAGTTTCTAAACTACTGGGCCAAATGCCCTCAAATTTTGACAGGAGCTAGATACATAAGTTACCTACAACTTTTGTATTCAACACAAGCACAGAAAACCACATTATCATGGGGAACTTTCCAAAGTCCCCAGATCTGTCCAGAGGGACATAATGCCAACAAATAATTAGCAACTTATGATGTAAACATATAATTAGACAAAACCAACTTTACTATCTTATCACACATATCCTAAGAACACCAGAAAGTAGGATGCCCATTACCAAAACATTTCTTTTAATACCTTTCTTAATTTATTTAATTAATTAGGGGAAATAGTAAACCTATATGAAAACTGCCCCATTAATTCTACAAAATTACAGTAGACACTACATACTCTAAGTAGACTACCATAAAAATTTCACACCATTTGAGCAAGTATAAAAGCCTACACAAAATGACAAGGCATAATGGCTTAAAATGGCATAATTAGGAAACCCTAATGAAAAGTGTCAAGCAACAGATTTCATATTTTTCCTTGCATTCTTAAGGTACTGGGATACTCTCCAACAAATTTCATAGTCAATGGATTCATAAATAAATTACTAAAATTCCCACAAGAATCATCCAATGATAAAAGGAAAATCTATAACTCAACAACTACACATGCAATGACTCTCAAATTTTAACCAGAGCTTCTACTAAGCAATACTAGCTTACCCACAAAATTTCACAATTTTTGGATCATAGAAACTCAAGATATGATTTAAACAAGTTTGCATGCACTCAAAAACACTTTTAAAGTTCCTATTTAATTCATCCAAAATTTCTACACAATGTGCTCAAGATATATTTTTCTTAAATACTAGACCTAACTGTGAGTCTAACAAAATTGGAATCACTCAATTTGGATCTACCAATTAGGAGTTACAAAAATCACAAATCGGCATTCAAAACTGTCTTTTGAGCTAGCTTATTGGGTCCGACTCACTTACAACCGGGACCCTTGGTCGTGGGACCCCCCTGTCAGCAGAAACCGAAAGCAGGGGACGACGGGGACGGTGCGGAAGCGGGCGCTAGCTTCGGCCGTGGCGTGAACTCGGCGAGGCCAATGACCTGGCGTGCTCCTAGAGATGATACGCACCTACCTATACCTTTTCCCCAACCGCTACCATGCTCTAGCTATGATGGCGTCGACAATGGCGGGCCGGCGGCAAGGTCGCTCTTGGCACCCGGCGACAGCGAGAGCCCCATTGCCCCACCCAAGCTCGGTACGAGCTTCACGGTGTCACCACGGAGTTAGAGAGGTAGGAAGCAGAGGGTGGGAAGAACCCTAGCTAGCATGACCACGGCGAGGTCCAACTCCCGTGAGCCTCGGACGAAGCAAGGCAGAAGCGACCAAGCGGCCATACCAAGCGTCGAAGCGGCTGCTTGGAGATGACGACGAGATAGAGGAGCTCAAGGCCGAGCTATGAGCGAGATAGAGCGAGGTGAGACACGACGGCGAAGCGGCGAGAGCTCGCCGGAACCAACGGCGGCAATGGAGATCCGGCGGGGAAGGAGAAATGTGGCCTCACCCTTGACTCACCGATACAAGCGGCGAGGTGGGACGAGCACACGAGAGGCTATGGTGGAGCTTTGGGTGGTTCGAATCGGCGAGAGACGCGACGACGACGAGACGCGAGCTCGGCGTGGCGCGTGGTGGCGATGGCGTCGCCCTCGGTCGCCTCGGCTTGCCGCGGTGAAGAAGAGGAAATGGAAGTGGAGTGAGTGGTGGCGTCGTCCATTTCACTCCGGCCAGCACACTGCGTGGCGGTCAGGCCAATTCGAGCTGGCGTGGCGGCCTTGGCGGCAAATCCTCTGTCGCTGGTCGGCCATGACCGGTCGGTCGAACGGCCATCGAGCCTGATGAAGCCGGTGACGACAAAGGCGATATTTGGTGGTGATTAACTTCTAAACCGTGATGATCTAGCTCAAGAGGTAAATAACAAAGATGGAGATCTACATGTGGTCTACAACTTTCACAATTGGAGCTCGAGCTGGTTCGGCTTGGTTTGCAGGCCTCTGAGCTCTCAACTATGGTACATGAAACTGAAATTGCACTTAGGACTTAGAAATAATTTCAAGTGTTGAATCCACCTTCAAAGCTGACTTGTGGGACCTTTTTTGGGCATGTTGTGCACATTTTCACGAGTTGGTCACAAAATAACTTTTGTTCCACATATAATCCTCTACAACTTTTCTTTAGGTTGCTCAGACATGCAAACATCCTAAGCTACACTTTTAAACAGTCAAACACAGGAGCTCTAGGGTCCAAAATTGGTCAACCATGACTTGGAAACCTAATTAGGCAAAATGATCAACATGAACATTGTTCCTAATAACATTCTAAGTATAACTAAGTTACTTACAAGCATTTCTAGCCACACCATGCATTGGTCACACAAGAATCAATCAAGGTATACCTTTGAAACGATGAAAAACACAAGGAATGTTGCAAATGTTTCATAGTCATGTTTCACATATTTCATGATCTTGTTGCATCGTATTAACTAATCTTGTTTCACTAAGTGAGTGGCACAGAGTTGCACTTAAGTGTTGGACACTTTACATTTCATAAAGAAACAATACACAGGAAATACACAACATGTTGCAATGTTTCGAAATCATGTTTTATGTGATATAAGTTCAAGAATGGATGCATGATGCTCATGTTCATGAAATGTAGTGCAAATGTGGAAGCCAAACACCTGGGGTGTTACAGCCCTCCCCCTTATAAAAATCTCGTCCCGAGATTTGAAAAGCGTACCATTGTTGATAGAATTCCTTATAACCATCCCTCAAATAATCTTCCCTTTCCCACGTTGCATCGCGTTCACTACCTGATTACTCCACATGACTTTGTAGAACTTGACCACCCGACTCCTAGTCACTCGCTCACAGTGTCAATCACTCGAACCGGCTTTTCTTCAAAAGTCAAATCAGATTCTAACGCGATATCCCCAAAGTGGAACACGCTCTTGAGGACACGAAGACATTTCTTCAATCACGTGATACGTGAAAGACGTTGAAGATAGCACTCATCTCGGGGGTAATTGAATCTTGTATGCTACCTTTCCACTTTGTCCAATGATTTGAAATGGGCCGACATATCTCGGCGCAAGCTTTCGCTTCTGCCAAGCGTTGGACACTTTTCATAGGTGAAACCTTCGGATAAACGAAGTCTCCAACTTCGAACTCAATAGGTTTTCTCGTCGATCAAGCATAACTTTTACGCTTAGCTTGTCTTTGCGGCCATGTGAGTTTGGATAGTACGGACTTGTTCTTCGCTTCTTGAACAAAATCAATTCCATAATATCTCCTTTCACCGGCTTCTACCCAGTTCAACGGGGTTCTACACTTCCGCCATACAAAGCTTCAAGCGGTGCCATCTTGATGCTTTCTTGATAACTATTATTGTACGAGAATTCAGCTAGGGGCAACCATTTTTCCCATGAACCCTATTTGAGATGACACAGGGCTCTCAACATATCTTCTAAGATTTGATTCACCCTTTCGCTTTGTCCATTGGTTTTGCGGATGATAGGCGAGAACTTCTTACTAGCTTAGTTCCTAATAATCCATGTAAGTGCTCCCAAAAGCGAAAGCGAGTGAACTGTGGTCCTCTATCGGATACAATAGTACGAGGATTCCATGAAGGCGGACTATCGATTGAAGTACAACTCGGCATAATCGATGGACGGAAATCAATGCGGACGAGGAATGAAGTGTGCAGACTTAGTCAGACGGTCTACAATCACCCAAATAGAGTTAAAATTCCTCCGAGTAGTAGGGAGTCCAACAATAAAATCCATACTTATCTCCTCCCATTTCCAACTGGAATAGATAGTGGTTGAAGTAATCCGCCCTTCATGTGTACAGCTTTAACTCGACAACAAGTGTCACACCTAGCCACATAAGCGGCTATCTCCTTCTTCATTTTAGTCCACCAATAACGAGGCTTCAAATCATGATACATTTTACTACTGCCGGATGAATAGATAATTTAGAGGAATGTGCTTGAGATATGATTTGATCTCTAAGCTCTCTATCCTTCGGAACCACTAACCTATCCTTGAACCATAACACGTCATTTTCATCTACCCGAAAATGTTTGGTTTCTTGTTCTTTCATCTTGCGCTTGACGTGGAATACACTGGATCGGTCTTTTGTAGCTCAATAATTCTACTTTGCAAGAGTACAACCAGCGGTGATGTTGTGAAGGATTGCAGGATGCATGAGCCGTGACAAATGACAATCACCTTCAATCAAAAAGAGTGACAATGCGATTTCTGCTCAAGGCATCGCAGAAGCGACGTTTGCCTTGCCGGGATGATAGTGCACTTGGAGATTATAATCCTTGATCAACTCGAGCCATCTTCGTTGGCGCATATTCAACTCAAAGGTTGAGTGAAGATGTACTTAAGACTTTTGTGATCGGTGTAGATGTTGCACACATTACCAAGCAAATAATGTCTCCGGGCTTTCAAAGCATGAACAAGCTGCAGCGAGTTCTAAGTCATCGCGAGGATAATTCACCTCATGCTTCCGAAGTTGGCGAGAGGTATAAGCAATGACCCTACCCTCCCGCATAAGAACACCTCCTAAGCCAATGCACGATGCATCACAATACACATCAAAAGGTTTCTCAATATCCGGTTGTGCCAAAACCGAGCCGATGTTAGAAGAGTTCGCAGGGTATGGAAAGCCGCATCACACTCGTGGAGTCGAGACAAACTTCATGTCTTTTTTGCGCAAAAGCGAGTCATAGGCTTGGCGATTTTAGAGAAATCCGGGATGAAGCGGCGATAATAGCCCGCCAAACCCGAAAACTCCGAACCTCATGCACCGAAAGTGGGAGCCTTCCAGTCTAACACTTCTTGCACCTTGGTGGGATCCACCATAATTCCACCATCGGACAACACATGCCGAGAAATGGTACTTTACTGAAGCCAAAATTCACATTTGCTAAACTTTGCATAAAGCTTGTGTTCACGCAGTCTAGTGAGAACCACTCGCAAATGTTCAACATGATCTTCTTCATTCTCAGAATAGACCAAGATATCATCTATAAATACCACCACAAATTTGTCCAACTCAGGCATAAACACCGAATTCATTAGATACATGAAATGTGCGGGGCATTGGTCAATCCAAACGACATAACCAGATACTCATGAGACCATATCTTGTAGAGAATGCGGTTTTGAGACATCCTCGGGGCGAATTTTGATTTGATGATAACCAGACCTCAAATCAATCTTGGAAAAGACTTTTGCTTTAGACAACTGATCAAACAAGATGTCTATCCGTGGCAGAGGGTACTTGTTCTTAATTGTGACTGCATTCAAAGGCCTATAATCTACACACATGCGTAGTGGTGATCCTTCTTCTTCACAAAGATATTTGGACACCCCAGGCGATGAACTAGGACGGATAAGGCCTTTACGTGAGAAGTTCACTTAAGCTGGATCTTAAGTTCAGCTAGTTCATTGGGAGGCATTCTATAAGGTCTTCTAGATATGGGTGTCTTTGTACCGGTAGCAACTCTATCTTGAACTCTACGTCCCGATCCGGAGGTAATCCAGCAAATCCTCGGGAAAAACATCCAGGAAAGTCACACACTACCGGGATATTTGCCATAGCCTTTGCTTGCACCGCATTAGCTGCACAAGAAAGATTGATGTCCCTAGGTAGTTGCACCGGAAAACCTTCACGATTCATTGGGATCTCGAGCATGACTACTCTAGTCGATGTATCAATAAGCACCCGTGCTTGCTCATCCAATTCATTCCCAATATCACATCGATACCCAGCCCCGGTAAAACTACCAGATCAACTTGATAACTTCGTCCCTCTATCTCAAGTTGTACGCCCCCTACTACGAGCTTGGTGGGGATGGTACCACTGGCAGCCCTAATACAATAACCCTCACCCTCAACAGTGTATGTTTTCTGCACAAACTTGGATGCAAATGCGGGACTAATAAAAGAATGTGAAGCACCCGAATCAAATAGTACAACTGCGGGGTGTTGATCAACCAGAAACTTACCGACAGTGATTGCCTCCCCTGAAGGAATATCAGCAACATTTGTATAGTTCACCTGGCCACCTTGATTGAAATTCTTCTTAGGGTAAGGACACTTCCTCGCCCAGTGGCCGGTCTTGTTGCAATTCCAGCATGGCATATTGCTTGGCGGAACATTGGAGCTTCCTTGAGTGGTAGTGCCCTTTGGAAGAAGAGCAAGTAAAAGCCTTGCGAAATCCAGTCCTCCTGGATTCTTCTTCGTGGTGGCGAAACTTAGCGGGTGTATTTGGTGGGACGGAATGGAGCCTTATGTGTGACGGGAGCCTTGGATTGTGAGGCACTCGCCTCATAGGCCCTTTTACGACTCTTTGAAGCAGCATACACAGCATTATTGTTCTCTTGGGCTAGAGCATCACTAACAAACTCATTGAAATGCGCACACTTGCAATTTCCCATGGTCTTCATAAGTTTGGGACTCAGTCCCCGCTTGAAACTTGCGATTTTCTTGGCATCAGTGTCCACAAACTCCGTAGCGTACCTTGCAAGGTTATTGAAAGCCTGCAGGTATTCGTTCAAGCTCTTGTTCCCTTGGGTTAACTTCATAAACTCTGTATGCTTGATCGCCATGAGACCAGGAGGAATATAATTTCCCCTAAAAGCAGACTTGAACTGATCCCAAGTAATTTGGGCATTAGCGGGCATAGTGGACCGATGATGGCTCCACCAAATACCAGCTGGCCCATACAACTGGTGAGATGCGTACTCAGTCTTCAGCACCTCAGTCAAGCGGAGCAGGCGGAACTTCTGCTCGAGAGTATTCAACCACTCATCAGCTTGCAGAGGCTCCTCAGCCTCCTTGAAGATTGGGGGTTTCGTGTCAAGGAAAGCCTTGAAATCACTGTATTGATTTGGTTCGGTCCTGAGCGGACATTCCGATCCTCACGGTTTGCCATCTGGCGCATAGCCTCGGCTAGCATCTGGCCGACTTTCAACGACTGTCTGCATTAGCTCGGTGGTGTGGGTGGTGGTGGAGGAGGTGTTTGCTCCTCATCTCCATGGTTACGACCGCGACGAAGATTGTAAGCCATCTGCAAAATGTATAGCCAATGAGCACTGATGATGTGGAAATTTGTAGATGAATTGTATAATTATGCCACACTGACTCCAATGGAGGAAATGAACTTATACTATCACAGAGGCACAATCATTCATCCAATCACACAACTTCTCAAGCGCATCAATTGACACATTAAGGCGATGAACTTAACCAGCAATGAGATAGATAGCCCGCACAGACGGAACTTGGCAAAGGCTCAAATATGCGGAGCATAACATGTTCAATAGGTTACATCAAAGCCCGAGGGTTCCAAAGCGAAAGAAAGATAACTTAAGGTTCGATATTACATCCCAACGATTAACTTATTACAAAGCTACTCGTTCATGCCTGAGGATCAACAAAAGACTAGCTCCAGCGTATTAGCTAAGTAGTAAGCTAACTACGCATCGTCCTCGGAGTCAGTGTCGAAGATCTCTCCTCCATCTTCATCACTAGCAGGCTCTAACTCCTCATCTTCCTCCTCGTCATGTGGAACGTTTTCAGGTCCATTAATCTCAACGTCATCACCTTCAGCCATGATGACACCAGAACCCATCTCATCCTCCTCAGGTGGCAGGAGAGGGTGAAGCTGATTGTGTAACAGGTGAACCTCCTCATGAAGATTGTCATTGTACCCTTCTGCAGCCGCCAACTGCTGCTCGAGTTCTACCTGTCGCGCTCTCAGCACATTCTCCTCGTGCCAGGCTTCATTCCGTTGGTTCAGCATGTGAACCAACATACGCTCCTCGATTTGCGGTGAGCAACTGTCAACCTCTGAACCTCCATGTTCTCTTGATCCCGTTCTGCGTGACTTGCTCCAAAACTGCTGAAGCTGCAGATCCTCTCGGTGATCACCGGGCTAGCTACTCGCCTCAGCCTTTCCTCCTCAGTAGGCTCAGGACGGGGCTCACGAGGAGCTAAACGGTGACGAGGTGCCCTGCCTCCAGCGGACTTGCGAGCGGTGCGTTTCGTGCGCGCCATCTGTAGCAAAAGTTACAACGTAAGGGGGAAATCATTTAAGGGATACGAAATTTAATTATTCGAGACCATCAATTTTAAAGGAGGGAGAATGCAAGAAATGCCATGTATGATTGAACATGATGCATGCACGATCCGTACGTCCTCACAAACCTAAACTAAAATTTAAAGGCTAGCGAAATATACGGTGGCATACATACGTTCTCTCGTATCACGGTAGCTAGTCGATCTACAACGATACGTTGTCGGTGTGTACTGCAGAAAATTTCATTTCAGCCCAAGAATTCCCAAAAGGCATAAAAGCAAGCATTAAACTAAATACTTTCATACATACATCCCCGGATGTATATACTCTAGTACCCTGACTACCCAACAGAGATACCCACAATTAAGTACTCTCATAGATACATGATTAAACATGTAGGTATGCGAGCAACCACAACTACTCTCCCCTAGACCCGACGGTTGGGACGGTCATGCTCTCACAACTCACCCTTACACAGGCGTAGAGGCAAATGATCCAAACATTACCATTCAAGTTTAATGGCACCCATGCAATAGCACGCCCGCATGGACAACGAAAATAGAAACAATCATTTCCCAAAGTTAGTAATTATATAAGCCACCTAAAATCCTTAAGTGGGCTACAAAGGATGTGATCCTTTGGTACACTATAAAATTTCAGATTTTTGAACACTTACATATAACTATAAGTTATAAACCAGTTTTCGCAACAAAAGCTTTTGTTTTTAAATACCCGTATGACATGTTTAATGTTGAATCTAGCTCGATACCATTTGTCATGCAGAACCGACCAATTTATAAGAGTACAAGTACGAAAACAATCGCCAAACGATCAAATTCTCGAACTTGCGCCCATATAAAACCCGGTAGTCCAACTGAAATCACGACGGATTTCAAACCAACTTGCACACAACCAAGATCACAGTAATTCAACATAACATATCGTGACGTTACAACATTTTCAGAGCGTTAGCAAATAGATTACATCAACACACGAGTCATCGTTATTACAAAACAAGTCTTGTAACATATAGCGGAAGCAAATAGTTTAACTCACACACACGAGTTCAATACCGTACCAGTTATTTGATCACATCCCACAAAAGCATTCAGATAAGATAAATGAAGATCATGCCCGTGATCTAGTCTTCGTCACCCACGGTGGAGACAATACTACGAGAATCCACGATAGAGAAGGTCATCGCAACAAGAGGGAATAAACCACGAGTGCGGGAATGTACTCAGCTAGACTTACCCGACGGAAACCAAAATAAAAGACACCAAGGATCATGCATAGCTTTATTTTGTGGATCTGGCCGACACTTTCATTTGCGAAAAGCATATGTAATAATTGATTAACTTTTATCCTGAACTAGCGGTGACTTTAAGCCATTAACACATCATCTATATTAGCACCTGTACTAATCAACCACTTGATTAATATGCAAACATTAATAACCATAGCAGGTATAATTCTCGGCAACATTATCATTATCATCTTCATTATCCATTTAACCATATCGTTAAATTAATTGAATCTACGTTGCCGCATTTGCTCAAGTCAAGTTCTCACTATCCGGAGAGGCGGCGATTGAATCGATTCCTATCCCGGTGGAGGGTATTCCTAACACAAACCACCGCTTCCCCGTGGTCGCAAACAAGTCACCTTTGGTACAACTCGGGAGAAAAAGTAATGAGAAAACGCGGGTCCGGGGCCGCCTGCATTCTCGAGAGAACCACTCTGCCCGGGAAGTACAGGATCTCAAACCACGACTCCCCTTGGACTTATGCCAATGGCTCTCCGCACATCCTTACTACCTCCAGAATGCATCCAACCCCCACGGTTCCCGGCCTGAGTTGAGCTACTCGGCCCATGCGTCGGAACGACTTATCCGCCGACTAAGTGTTAGGCTGCGTTCAACATGACATGAGGACGTCAACAGATCGGTCCTTAAAGCGACAGACGGAGTCACTATGTTCAAACCTACACAAGACTCGCCCGGTCTTAATTCATTATTCACATGGTTCTTTTCCACGATAGCAAATATAGCCAACCGTGATCCACCTCATCCTAAATCTCGCGGTGACAGGAAATCACCGACTTCTACCGCACTAAGCATGGCTAAGCATTTAACCCGTTCTGAACTTAAATAGGATTCGGTGCGATATCCGGACAAGGAGGATATATAATGCAGCAATTGGTTCCAACCAATTCCTATACTTAATGCATCATCAACAATAAAGATACTCAATATATTTGTAAAGACATGGGAGACTTATAATGCTCGGGGCTTGCCTTTTCGGGAAAGAGGAAGGTGGTGATCGTGGCACTCGGGCAACTCCTCGGCGACGGCTGCTTCTTCGACTTCCTGCACCTCGGGCTCCTCCTCCTGGTTGGCTCCCTCGAACTCCAGCAACGTCACTCCCTCCGGCACACCTATTGCATGAATGCGCAAGATAAATATCATGGATGCATATGTACGAATGTCAGGGATGCTCGGGGAATGCACATGTTCGCTGTAGTTTGCATATTTCAACTTAAGCCCTATTCAAATCACTTTACTTACCAAGTTTATACAACCTAATGTATAATTGCTCATCTTCAGTTAATGACCTAGCACCTGCACCTAAGCATATTCTCAAGTTAGGCTAACCCCCAAACAATTAACGATTACGTTGCAACACATTCAATCAAGCATTTGTATTTCAGCAAATGAAGACTATATATATATCGGTACATTAAACTAGCCATAACTGGAGATGTATAATTCCAAATGACATGAAACAAGACAATCTGGAAAGCTTATGAAATTGTCTACAATTCATTTTAGACCTCAAAGCATGATTCAAACCTTTACCAGGTCGAATTCATCAATCAACAGAAGTCTATCCACACAAGGCAGAGAATCAGCAAAAACTGCAACCTAACTTTAAACAGCTGTAGTTTCTAAACTACTGGGCCAAATGCCCTCAAATTTTGACAGGAGCTAGATACATAAGTTACCTACAACTTTTGTATTCAACACAAGCACAGAAAACCACATTATCATGGGGAACTTTCCAAAGTCCCCAGATCTGTCCAGAGGGACATAATGCCAACAAATAATTAGCAACTTATGATGTAAACATATAATTAGACAAAACCAACTTTACTATCTTATCACACATATCCTAAGAACACCAGAAAGTAGGATGCCCATTACCAAAACATTTCTTTTAATACCTTTCTTAATTTATTTAATTAATTAGGGGAAATAGTAAACCTATATGAAAACTGCCCCATTAATTCTACAAAAATTACAGTAGACACTACATACTCTAAGTAGACTACCATAAAAATTTCACACCATTTGAGCAAGTATAAAAGCCTACACAAAATGATGACAAGGCATAATGGCTTAAAATGGCATAATTAGGAAACCCTAATGAAAAGTGTCAAGCAACAGATTTCATATTTTTCCTTGCATTCTTAAGGTACTGGGATACTCTCCAACAAATTTCATAGTCAATGGATTCATAAATAAATTACTAAAATTCCCACAAGAATCATCCAATGATAAAGGAAAATCTATAACTCAACAACTACACATGCAATGACTCTCAAATTTTAACCAGAGCTTCTACTAAGCAATACTAGCTTACCCACAAAATTTCACAATTTTTGGATCACAGAAACTCAAGATATGATTTAAACAAGTTTGCATGCACTCAAAAACACTTTTAAAGTTCCTATTTAATTCATCCAAAATTTCTACACAATGTGCTCAAGATATATTTTTCTTAAATACTAGACCTAACTGTGAGTCTAACAAAATTGGAATCACTCAATTTGGATCTACCAATTAGGAGTTACAAAAATCACAAATCGGCATTCAAAAACTGTCTTTTTGAGCTAGCTTACTTTGGTCTCGACTCACTTACAACGGGACCCACGTGGTGGGACCCCCCTGTCAGCGAAACCCGAAAGGAGGGGACGACGCGGGGACGGTGCAGAAGCGGCGCTTAGCTTCGCCGGCCGGCGTGAACTCCAGCGAGGCCAATGACCTGGCGTGCTCCTAGAGATGATACGCACCTACCTATACCTTTTCCCCAACCGCTACCATGCTCTAGCTATGACGGCGTCGACAATGGCGGACGGGCGGCAAGGTCGCAATGGCACCCGGCGACGGCGAGCCCCCATTGCCCCACCCAAGCTCGAGTACGAGCTTCACGGTGTCACCACAGAGCTAGAGAGGTAGGAAACAGAGGGTGGGAAGAACCCTAGCTAGCATGACCACGGCGAGGTCCAACTCCCATGAGCCTCGGACGGCGGCAGAATCGACCAAGCGGCCATACCAAACGCCGAAGCGGCTGCGCGGAGATGACGACGAGATAGAGGGAGCTCAAGGCCGAGCTATGAGCGAGATAGAGCGAGGTGAGACACGACGGCGAAGCGGCGAGAGCTCGTCGGAACCAACGGCGGCAATGGAGCTCCGACGCGGGGAAGGAGAAATGTGGCCTCACCCTTGACTCACTGATACAACGGCGAGGTGGACGAGCACACAGAGGCTATGGTGGAGCTTTGGGTGGTTCGAATCGAGCGGAGACGCGACGACGACGAGACGCGAGCTCGGCGTGGGGCGGTGGCGATGGCGGCGTCGCCCTCGATCCGCCTCGGCTTGCACGGTGAAGAAGAGGAAATGGAAGTGGAGTGAGCTGGTGGCGTCGTCCATTTCACTCCGGCCAGCACACGGCGCGGTCAGGCCAATTCGAGCGCGTGGCGGCCACGCGGCGGCCGTCCTCTGTCGCTGGTCGGCCATGACCGGTCGGTCAGAACGGCCATCAGGCCTGATGAAGCCGACTGACAGGCGATATTTGGTGGTGATTAACTTCTAAACCGTGATGATCTAGCTCAAGAGGTAAATAACAAAGATGGAGATCTACATGTGGTCTACAACTTTCACAATTGGAGCTCGAGCTGGTTCGGCTTGGTTTGCAGGCTACAGAGCTCTCAACTATGGTACATGAAACTGAAATTGCACTTAGGACTTAGAAATAATTTCAAGTGTTGAATCCACCTTCAAAGCTGACTTGTGGGACCTTTTTGGGCATGTTGTGCACATTTTCACGAGTTGGTCACAAAATAACTTTTGTTCCACATATAATCCTCTACAACTTTTCTTTAGGTTGCTCGGACATGCAAACATCCTAAGCTACACTTTTTAAACAGTCAAACACAGGAGCTCTAGGGTCCAAAATTGGTCAACCATGACTTGGAAACCTAATTAGGCAAAATGATCAACATGAACATTGTTCCTAATAACATTCTAAGTATAACTAAGTTACTTACAAGCATTTCTAGCCACACCATGCATTGGTCACACAAGAATCAATCAAGGTATACACTGAAACGATGAAAAACACAAGGAATGTTGCAAATGTTTCATAGTCATGTTTCACATATTTCATGATCTTGTTGCATCGTATTAACTAATCTTGTTTCACTAAGTGAGTGGCACAGGTTGCACTTAAGTGTTGGACACTTTACATTTCATAAAGAAACAATACACAGGAAATACACAACATGTTGCAATGTTTCGAAATCATGTTTTATGTGATATAAGTTCAAGAATGGATGCATGATGCTCATGTTCATGAAATGTAGTGCAAATGTGGAAGCCAAACACCTGGGGTGTTACATTTGCTATCGTGGAAAAGAACCATGTGAATATTGAATTAAGACCAAGCGGGGTCTTGTGTATGTTTGAACATAGTGACTCCGTCTGAGTCGTTTAAGGACCGATATGCTGTACGTCTTCATGTCATGTTGAACGCAGCCTAACACTTAGCTGGCCGGATAAGTCGTTTCGACCGCGAAGCCTAGTAGCTCGACTCAGGCCAGGGACGCGAGCAGTGGCGGCATTCTGGAGGTAGTAAGGATGTGCGGAGAGCCATTGGCATAAGTCCAAGGCGGGTTAGAGTCCCGAACAACCTTGGCAGAGTGGTTCTCTGAGAATGTCGATCTGATCGGACTCGTGACTCCTGAATCATACCAAAGGTGACTTGTTTGCGACTCCGACGGGAGAAGCAGGGTTTGTGTTTAGGAATACCCCTCCAGCTGGATAGGAATCGATTCGAATCACCGTCTGTCCCGGATAGTGAGAACTTGACTGAGCAGCGGCAACGTAGATTCCATTAATTTAACGATATGGTTAAATGGATGATGATGATAAGGTTGCCACAATGAATACCTGATATGGTTATTAATGTTTGCACCCTAATAAAATGATTGCTTAGTACAGGTGCTAATATAGATGACAGGTTAATGGCTAAAAAGTCACTACTAGTTCAGGCTAAGAGTTGATCATCATTACTTATGCTTTTCTAGAAAAAGAAAGTGTCAGCCAGATCTACTACATTAAGCTATGCATAATCCTTGGTGTCATTTATTTTGGTTTTCATCGGGTAAGTCTAGCTGAGTACATTCCCGTACTCAGGGTTTATTCCCTCTTGTTGCAGATGACCTTCTATATCAGGGATTCTGTAAGTATTGTCTCCACCCGGCGGGTGATGAAGACTAGATCATGGGCATGATCAATGTTCTCTTATCTGAATGCTTTTGCGGGCTATGATCAGCAAACCAGTATGTGTGTTTGAACTCGGGTGTGTAAGTTAAACTATTTGCTTCCACATGTTTTACAAGACTTGTTTTGTAATAACGAACACTCTGTGATGATGTAATCTATTTGCGAACGTCTGCAAAATGTTGTGACGTACGATATGTTATGTTGAATTACTGTGATCTTGGTTGTATGCAAGTTGGTTTGAAATCCTTCGAGATTTTAGTTGACTACCGGGTTTATATGGGCTCATGTTCGAGAATTTGATCGTTTTGGCGATTATTTTTGTACTTGTGCTCTTATAAATTGGTCGGTTCTATGACAGACTGGGACCAACCGACCGGGGACACCCACTCGGTAAGGACCAGGGAACGTACGGAAAAAGTAAAGCAGGGCACCCAAGTCAACCGCAATATCGAGGAACGTACCCTATACACCTGCAGGACAGTACCCTGCGACCTCCCTGGCATAACAGAACCCAAGCAGTGTTGTAGGTGCCGACATTTTCCCTACAGTGTTGTGGGCGCCATCAACTCCCATACCAGAGAAACACGGTAAGGCTCCCTCCACATGCCTCTAGGCATCAACAGTGTTGTGGGCGCCGGCATTTACTGTACCAGGCGAACATGATAAAACCCCCTTTATGCCTCTCGGCATCAACAGTATGGCAGGCACCGACGTCTGCCAAACCAGAAGAAGAAGACGCAACCTCCCACGTGCATCTAACGTTAAACAATATTGTGGGCGCCTACCATCATCTTGTACCCGTCGACATGGGCAACAAGACTTAGTAGCAAACGTGCTCTCTCCCTCTCACTTGTAAGGCCATCCCCTTCATCTATAAAAGGGGATGCGCTCCCTCCCAACAAGGGGATTGATCAGTTCACCTACATTAATTCACCCTCTGTAACTTTAGACACTCTAAAGTTATACCGAGCACACGCTCGAACACTTAGCACATAGCGGGGCTCCCGTCACTCTCAGCCCTTTAGACCAGAGTCCGACCGGACCTCTTGTACCCCCCATCTTTCTCCTTCTCGTTTGTAACCCCATAGCAAACTTTGAGCACCTGGGCTCAGGAATAAAGTCACCGACCGACTCAAACTGGACATAGGGCACATTGCCTGAACCAGTATAAACCCTGTGTCATTGAGTGCTAGGCCACCTCTGATCACAACGTACGGCAAAACTACAAATATTTACGTGTTGGTCACTTTCTACACCGACAGGTGGCATTCCTGGTAATTCTTCAGGGAACACATCTGGGTATTCACGTACAATTGGTACCTCTTCTGTACCTATTGCTTGTATGCTACAAACCATTGGTTCTGCTCTAGGGCTTGAGGGTGGCATTCTACCTTTAATCCTTGATGGTTTATTAAGGTTACTGCTCTATCACTATAGGATATAGTGCCATGGTGTCTCCTTAACCAATCCATTCCTAGTATTATATCCAAACCTTCTGTCTTTAATACTACCAAATTTGCTTGAAATTCTACTCCATCTATCATGATCTTTACTCAAGGGCACTTGAGGGTGGATTTGAGGATAGCTCCAGGGGTTCAAATTAATAAAGGGGTGGGAAGTAACACGGTTTGTAAACTATTTCTAAAACAAGCAGAAACAAATGAATGTGATGCGTCGGAATCAAACAACATGGTTGCTAGAGTGGAGTTTACTAGAAACTCATTATACACGACATCAGGTGTTGCCTGTACTTCCTCTGCATTAACGTGGTTCACACGGCCTTGCCCAAAATTTGGGGCATTCCTTCTGGGCGGTCCAGAGTTCTGAGGCACTGAGCATCCAGTTCCTGAGGCAGATGTCTTATTACTGGCTACTGACTGAGTAGGGGTAGAGTTTCCTACTTTAAGAGGGCATCGGGCTACACGGTGTCTAGGTTGTCGGCATCCAAAATAGGTATCTGTTGTTATGTTGTTGTTGTTCTTGAGCTGGTTGTTGTTGTTGTTGTTGTAGTTGGAGGTGGTTTGTGAAGTATTGTTTCTAGGTGTCCTATACTGCATAGTTGGTTGATATCTTGTGGGTGCGGCGCTGCTTGTGCGGACTCGCTGTGTTCTTTCCTACTAGCGAGCGTGTTGTATTAGAAATTTATGCTTCCGTTCTCCTTCACCTCTGACTCGTTCTTCTTCCAGTAGAATGGTGTGGTTCATCAACGTGTTGAAGTCTGGGTAGATGTGGGTGACCATCTGTTCTCTTAGTGATGCATTGAGTCCTCTCCTAAAACATTTCTGCTTCTTCTTGTTGGAGTTGACATCTTCTGGTGCGTATCGCGTTAGCTTCATAAACTTCCTAATGTACTGGTTGACTGTCATTGGACCTTGTCTTAGTTAACGAAATTCTTCTACCTTTATCTCCATGATCCCTTCTGGAATGTGGTATTCACGGAACTTCTCCTTGAATTCTTGCCAAGTGATGGCTTCTGGCGCGTTAGCTGCATCTTTGTAGTTATCCCACCATTCACCATCGGCTCCTACTAGTTGGTGAGTGGCTAGAATAACTTTCTCTTCATCGGTGGCTCTTACTGCATTTAGCTTTTTGATGATGGTACACGACTAGTCATCGGCTGACAATGGGTCATCTTCTGCACTATCGAATGTTGGCGAGTGAAGTCTCATGAATGCGGCCATCTTTCCTTGTCCATTACCATTGTCCTGTCTCCTTGCAAGATTCTCTAACAACCGGGTATGTTGATCCATTACTTCTACCAATGTTGGTGGAGCTGGTGGGGGTTCCTTCTCTTGCACTGGTTCATTTCCAATGTTTTGCTCAACTTCTTCTTCAACTTCTATAGGTGCTTCTTCATTTTGGATGTTATCTCCTTGTGGTTGTTCGAGCCCATGCCTATGATTATGATTGCCTCTATTCTGCCTGCCTCTAGGTCTAGTTGCAACTGGCTCTTCTTCCTCATGAACCTACCTTTCGGTGGCCCTTTCATGATGATCCCGTATCCCATCGGACCTTCATTCCATCTATTGCCATAGATTGGCAAAGATGAGAAGACATCCTCCAGTATTTGGGTGCGAGAAAATAAAATAACAAGCAAGCAAAGACACACATGCACATAATACATATATCACACGAAAAGTCATACATATATGATACAAGGATGCATCATACAACAGCTACTAGAGTGATGACTACCTGACTACTTGTACTTTTAATAACATCGAAGTGACTACTAGGCTTACTACGACTACTACTTGCTACTAGACTCTACTACTTGCTACTACAGTTCTCATTATTTATTTTACAAGAACTGCATTGTGTGAAGGTCCCATCATGAGGTCCACATGCATATCCTATGCATCCATTTTCAAGAATTTAGGTGGGTCCAATAGTGCTTGCATCCCTAGCGGTCTTCTTGCTATTTGTGGTAGTTGGTTTCTCAGTAAGCTCTCTTTCTTCTTTTCCTTGTCTTCGGGCTCTCGAGGGCTTTCTGTAGATCCTTCTTGCATCATTCTTTTTCTTCTCTCATGGTTGATAGTTGTGAGTTTAGCATGAGTAGCTCCTTCCTTAGCGCTTGAGTCTCAGGTTCTGCTTCCTTGAGCTTGGAGTTGCTTATTTTCAACTCTAGTTCTTGATTCTTGTATAGGGAATTTAGGTACTTGGTGGTAGACATGAGAGTGTACTCCAATGCTTGTAGTTTTGCCTTTTCCAATGCTTTAATCTTCTTGCGCCAAACAAGTGAAGTCTAGATCCATTACTGGAAAGTACTTTGCATGGGTGTCGTTGATACTTGTTTCATACTCCCGAAAAATGTGCATGAGAGCCTGGCGTGCTGCAATCTGACATGTGTCCCATAAGTCTCTTCCATAAGCTAGGATGCATCTGACCCTAAACTCTATGTTTTCTGGATGCTCGGTAATATGCAGGTGCATCTCACACTTGAGTACACCTTCCACATCACACTAACAATAGTAGTACATGGGAGGCTCAGTGTACCCCAAGTGTTGAAGTGTCCCCCAAAGGAGCGATGGGAACCCTCTAGCTGTCAAATAGTCTGAATATTCACCACAAGGGTTACAACATTTTGCAAAACAAAGGAGGAACGACAATGCAAAATGTCCTTTGCCTTAACTAGTTTTGGGTTTGCGATTATTCGTATTACTATTAAACTATCTAACGTGTTCCAATCCTAGGGCTTTGTCCAATAGTCTAGCTCGGCTCTGATACCACTCTGTCGGCCCCTCAATTTGAGAGCCCTCAGTGCTTTTGTATTTGCGCCAGGATCACGCACAAATACGCACTAATCACAGGGATGGTACATAGATATATTATAAAAGGTTCCAAGCTTTATTGATATCTAGAATAAGGTCTACCACAGTGGCCCGAAGGGCATTGTCATAGGCTACAGAGTTAGCAGGAAGCTACTGTCGTGAAGCGGCATTATTGGTGGTCTCTAAAGCAGGATTATTATATAGCAAAACGACATCCTATTCCATAGGCAACTAGAGCACGGATGAAACCCTAGCCTCGATGTCACATTCCTATGATCGAATCTCCTAACAGAAACCCTATTCCTCATGGTACACTTCATCTTCAAAGTCATAATCTTCTTCTATGCCGAGGTCTATGAGTTGACATGGGTTGAGTACATACGTAGTCAGCAAGTCCCAACCATGGGTGGAAATAGAAGTGTAGTGGTGATTATAATTTAAGGGTGGATCCTAGCGGAGTATTACCATTCCCACTAGTGCCCAGGTTAATCATCAATTAATTACCAGTTTTAGTCCACATAAAAGTAAAGCTAATCATAGTATCCCATCCTAGCATTTGCCCATTCCAAGGAAGTGGCTATTCGAATAGATTTAATAAAACTCTATAGAGGTGTACAAATTTCCCCACACAATAGGTGCAACCTCATCCATGATCAGTGGACAAAATAGACCTAATGAGATCCTGTACTCGCTTGGAAAGCTAACCTAGATTTCTATATAATCTCTACAACAGTTCCATAGGGATTGGAACACAAAACCGGGAAGATACCAAATCCACCCAAACGTGATGATACCAAATCATCATAAAAGAAAAACATGGCTCGAACACGACCATGAAAATGGGGGCTCGAGCGTGGCCTAAAAATCTAACGCTTAACGTGGAAGATCACAGAGCATCCATGCCAACCAGACACGGAAGAAAACCAATCCCCCGTGCTAGCTCCTAATCTTCCGTTGCCTACACCAGCCTTCTAGTAGAAACTATACTTCTATCTAACAGGGTGTGGGATCAAGCCTACCCATATAGACATGTGGCAGTACGAAAAGACTCAGTAGGCGAGAGGGACTACGAACCAATCCTTATGTGACCGAGCTGAGTATCTCCCATAGGAACCCTATCCAGGCATTCCTACCATGATAAACTACCTCCATAGTTTACCACCACTCGCCCCATGTTGGGGTTTAGTTCAGGTTTAATAAATTTTAAGTTCAATTATTATCCCTAATTCTAATCGTGATGTGGAGCTCATAGAATAACAAGATAACCATTTATCTTAACTATATTGCATCAACCGAGCTCATTTTCTAGGGTGATAGTCTCATAGTCAAGTTTTAGCATTTTAGGGTTTTTAAAGCAAGATGGTTGGGAGGGGAGCTAGAACTTGCCTTCATCGTCGTCAGTTTCCAGCGCATCTACGAAATTTGGGTCTTCATCCTCCTGACGATCACCGTCGTCTATCAGACATATCGGTCAAATAAGACTACCACTATTCACAAAAGAAAAAGGACCCAAGCAAACATAGACCTATATGGTGGCACTAAGTGCATATGATAGGGTTTGATTTTAGATGATTTTTAGAAGTGGTTTCATGCAAAACGGAGTTATGGTTTAAAAGTTATGAATTTTAGAAGTTTATTCTATAGCTAATTAACTAGGTAGAATTTTATATGCATTTTCTAGTGCATGAAAATGGGTGCAAACTACATGGTTAATTTATTTAATGCATCTAGTTTATTTACAAATTTTCTGGGATTTTTTCTAAGTCAGGAAAATAGTTTTTATCATTCTATGTGCAATAACGGGGTGTACCCAGTGTTTTCCTTAGTGTACCCAGCGTTGTGTGTGGTGTGCGTTTGCATGTGTGACAGGTGGGTCCCATGGCCATGTTAGCTCAGGATGGCGTCAGAACCATGGCCCACGTGATAGAGAGAAGAGGAGGAGGGGATGGCAACGGACGGGGATGGCGGTAATGAGGACACCGTTTCGCCCCGGTCCCACCCATCAGTTTGGGAAGGAAGGGAAGAGGGGAACGTCCACGGGATGGTGGCCATCGGTGTTGGCCAAAACAGGGAAGGCGGCCACGGGCTCACCAGGAAAAGCTTCACCGGCAGCGTCGTGCCTCGAGAAGGATGTGTGGTAGATGGATGGCACTCAGGGTGGCTCACCACGGCCGGTGGTGGGTTCCACGATGACTACGGGCATCCAAGACAGCGGTGATGGCTCGTTAGAGCTAGTGTGGTGGTGGTAAGAGGTGAAGGTGCTCCTAACTAGCCTAAACTACCTAATAAACTACATGTGTGGTTGCATGGGAGCGTGAGAAACGCTATGCGGGTGATGTGAGGACTAGCCAAGCCCTGCCGAAGTCGAGCCGACAGCCATGGCGGCTTGGTGGTAGATGGTGCATGTGGATGGGGCAACATAGAGGGGAGAGAAGGAAATATCTATGCCATTAGATAGAAAAGGCTATGGGGAAACTCACCTGTTGCTCCAATTGGTCGAGGACGCAGCTAGAGGGGAAGAAGAGGGAGGAAGCTCCAATGGTGTCGGCAGAGTCAGGATTGGGGAAAACCGACCCAGCACTTGACTAGAAGGGCGAAAGAGTAAATGGAGGGGGTGATGGTGTGTTCCGGCTCATTGCAGATCTCGGAGCGTAGATGGGTGAGGTGAAGGCTCATTGGCTAGCCCTTTTTATAGGTGGGCAAGGTTGGTGGCGGTGGTGGGATATTTCCCTGCCCGCCGATGGATAGTTTCCACCTCACGCTTGTGCTCAAGCTCGGTGGTGGTGAGCTAGACTCCTCCGTGTCCGTTCGTACTCTAGCAAGGTCATCACCGTGCTTGGTCACATCGGTGAGGTCTTCCCTTGCCGGCTGCCATGTCGGCATTGACGCACTGTGGGCATTGAGAGAGAAGAGAAGGAAGGAGAGGGGTGATGGGATAGCTCGAGGTGTCGTCAACTCAACGACTGTGCGCTCATCATCCCTGGCGCTGAGCTGGTCCATGGCGTGGTTGGTATGGCAGTGCAGGCGTGGTTGGCATGGGGGAGACGAAGGAGCTGACGGCTGGGTCCAACCTGTCGGAGAGAGAGAGAGACAGAGAGAAGGGCCGTGGGCTGCTGCTGCGGTACTGGGCCACGGCCGGCCCATGCGGGAAAGGGAAGAAGGGGAGGGGGAAGTGGGCCACGCTGTGGGTTGAATGGAGAGGGGAAGGGAGAGGAGGCCCATTGCCCCTTTTCTATTTCCTTTCCTTTTCTATTTTCCTTCGTTTCCTATTTAGCAATTTTGAAATGGTTTGAATGCAAATTCAAATGCAGTTTGAATCTAGTGATGCCACCATAAGTTCAACAAGCAAACAAACACCCAACCAAACAAGATTTCCTAATATTCTATTCCTCTATTGATTTATATTATTTTCTAGGTTAACTAGTTGTATGTGTGAGTTTCTATGCAAAGTTTAAAAAGTTCAAATTTTTAGTGTTTTTTAAACTAAGTAAAATTTTAGGGTGTTACATCCAGGCTTTGATTTCATATTGCTATGAGTTCCATGGTGCAGAAGTATTTTCTCATCGTATCCGTTATCTTACAATTCGTTCGAATGATCTAGAGACTGGTGGAGTTCATGCAGTTCCTTTCAACTAAGCAGTAGCAACATGGTTAGATGATGTTAACGTTTAGTATCTATGGCATTGGAGATATGCCCTTGTTCATTGTTTCTGAAATAGGTGTGATGTTCAAGTATCTCATAACTGATGTTCTGATTTGTGTTTTCAATGTTCACTGGAGACAATTGTGATGTTCTTTAGTTTATCATGTTGTAATAATATCGATGTAATTGTTGAACTTTGTATTAGGTGAGTTAAACTCTATTGACCAAATATATATAGAGAAGTATTGACAAAATGACGTTTACCTATTTCTTGTAAATCGTATGCATGCCTCATAGTCCGAGTCATGTAAATTTGACCAGCCTAGACATTTAACTCTGCTACTGAGCTGTGAGTAGAACTTTTGCCAGATCGGCTATGCTACAAATAGCAGCAGCACCGGCTGTGGCTGCATGCATGAACAACTAGCAAGGTAGTTGGATTTGAAGCAGCATCTTAAACCATAGCCGAGCGAGTGCAGACGATCAGGACCTATGAAACTATGTAGACATCTCTAGCTAGCTACTGCTCTACAAAACCAAGCAAGAGAAATTGCTCACGGAAGCAAGAGAAACTCGTCTTCACTCTTTAGTCTACCCCTCGACTACTGTGAATTCTTGGAGTGAAATAACTGCAGAGGCTTTCCTCATGCATTCAATTCACTCTTCACAACCGCGTAAGGGTTGCTTTGTACCTCGGTTTGTTGAACCAAACATCTATCAGTAGTACTAGTAGTCATGAGTGGTTTTGATCTATCTTGAACCCAACTCATGTCTTCATTAAAATTTGTTTAACTTGCAAGAACCATGAAGTGATGAGTTCATCTCAACAAGTATCGCCTAGATCTAATGCATAATGGATGAGACATAGCTGTTGAATTTTACTGCGAACACAAGAAAGTCCCGTGGTTTTATATTTGATCTTGTAGGATACAATATAAAGGGTTGTTAGTTTTAAATGTCATAGCAACCAGTCTGCCCCTCTACTATTGTGACTGCTTGGATTGGAGTCAAATAAGTACAGAAAAGACCCATCACAACCACACTAGGCATTCAAGTCTCAAGCGTGTCATGGTGGTCAATAGCTCTTTTTCTTGATTCCTTCTTGTGTCAAGCTTTCCTACTGCATTGACTGTACTCTTGTCAACCGTGCAGGGTCTATATGAAAGGAGCGTCCCCCCTTCCCTCATCCAATAGCATTGCATCAATCTACTTGCTCCCAACTTCGCTCACCCGTTTGCATTTTCCCAATCGTGTTCCCTAGTGGTTTTAGGATCTGGATAAAGGTAATGTGTTTCATATCAAACCATACTATTTGTATAAACTTATTATTATGTCTGCTAACCTCATTGCTTCCCCCCTTCCCTCGATTGTCATTTGTTCTAACCAAAATCATGTTTACAGATGGCAACTAGTTACCATACCACGGATGTGTACTCTACAACAAATGATGTGTTTCGGTAGCTAGGTGTGGAGCCATGAGAACAAAACAGGTTACTTGTGACATGGGGGCGTCATGTACATGAATGAGCTGTGCGATGCCAAATCGTTGAAGCTGCAGTTCGTGCGGTTGTTGGTCAACAACACAATACCAGAGTTGTTGAAGACCATGATTCTAGAGAAATCTTTGTGCTTTGCAGCACTATTGTGGTTGCCCATTGGCTCTCTAACTATAGTGTCGATGTTAGTGGAGACTGCGTCATTATCAAGATGGTTCACCATCTCAACTTGATCAGAAATCCTTATGACCTCAACTATCTCAACAAGACCAAACCGATTCGACGACATTAAGATTTTGTGTGCTTTGGGTACTGTTCGTTGTCCTGTATCAGTAGTACTAGTAGTAGCAGCAGCAGCAGCAGTGGCGGCGGTGGCAGCGACAGCAGTAGTTGTACCATGACTGGCTTTGATCTGTGGGATAGCATGAAGTCTTGTAGTGTATGTGTTGAGTTCATGTAGTACGAACCCTTGCTAATATATGTTGTGTTATTTGCATGTCTGTGTCAAACTTTGTTAAACTTGCCAGAACCTTGAACTGAGGAGCAAGAATGGCCTTAGTCTAATGTAGAACAGAAGAGCCATTGGTGTTGAAATGTTCCTAAACAAGCAAGAAAGTCTGTCTGCCATTTTTTGAATGCCTCAGACAGTGAAGATACTGTAGTGGATGAAGTTTCCTCAGTTGATTTTTGTTTGTTTATTTGTTGCCTTGGGTGTCTGGCCTGATGGCACAAAGTCATGTATTTTATGTGTTGAGCACATGTACTAGAAGGCAACCGCACGTTCCTCATGGTTTAGATCTATAGAGGGAATGGGAGAGCTCCGGGAAGGAAGGCAAACAAGTGGAGTTGCGAACGAGATCGTGGTGGTTAGAGCGACAGAGCGGAGATTTACTAAAGATTCTGAATTTTGACCAAATATATATAGAGAAGTATGATGCATAATAAGTATTTTATACAGCAAAAAACAATGAGCTTAATCAATAATCTTCTTCGGTGAAGTGCGAGAGGAATCTCTGCACTACTGGGTAATGATACATAGACAAATCTCATCGGCACATCGAGTAGATGGATCTCCTGCCGATCCACCTGGTGATGCACTTGCGGTGGAATGTGTGGTCGTAGCTGGGCATTTCCACAGCATGGCCGGCCGTAGGATTAAATGTTTCATCCTGCAGGCAGATACTGCAGTCCCGACACCCTGCTAGCGTCGCCTCTGCGCAGAGCATCAAGAGCACCTTGGACGCGATGAACTTGAATTATTTTTTAGCCTAAAGCTAAAGCGTCGCGTGGGTGTGCAGCCATCCTGGTAGGCCTCCTGTGCCAGGGCCACGAGTTCAGGAACCTTAGGCTCAGGAAGGATGTCCTCCCACTGCTCGTCAGTGAGGTTGAGTTGCTACAGCCGCATGAATATCCTCATCAAGCCATGGAGGACATTACGGACACCATCCTGGTTGCCGAAGATGCCCATGGCTTGATTCGCCTTCAAGATCCTGGTGGTGCTAACTCCTTCGTATAGGAGGTGCACCGGCTGCCAGTGACCGCTGGCTTTGAGGGTCTTGGACACCGTGCATTCTAGGGTCACAGAGAACGATGCTTCAACGCTGCTCCCGCTAGATGGATCCTTGATGGTGAAGATGTTCTTCAACATCGTTCTTCACTAGACGTGGTGTTTGAAAGTGGAAAACTGGGTAGCAGGATCTGTAACACCCGTGTTTTTGAATCATGTTAAAATCCACTAAAAATTTGAACTTTGTAAAACTTTACAACAAATTAAAACCTGATTAGTTTATTTTCTGCAAAAACACTTTTAAAAGAAAATGTTTGCCAAAACCGTGCATCAAAATCCACCATATGCATTAACGTGCCACGTAGGATTTAGTTGTGGCATTAGGAATAATCTCTAGGATTAGAAACATCATTTCGCATTTAAATTCCATTGCTTGCACTTTGTTGCTTGAGTGTATGTTTGAATGTTTGTTTGAATGCTTGCTTGATTGCTTGTGTGCTTTTCTGGAATTTATTTGCGGCACCAAAATAACTTCCCTTAATTTGCTATTCCATTCTTGTATTATTTAAAACCTTTTCTTTATATTATAGAGGTAGATAATACATCATAGATATAAATAATATTTTATTCTCTAGGAATTACAATAGCCATCGCATTTATAAATTATAGGTGTAATTATTCTTTTTAATATTCCCTTCTTAATTTTCATCTAGTTAATTTATAGGAAATATGAAATCATTAATTCTATCATAGTTATAAAAGATCATATTAATGCTTGCATACTTAGAAATACATCATCTACTTAGAAATGATACATGTATATATAAATATCTCAGAAATAGATCATATTAATGCTTGCATACTTAGAAATACATCATCTACTTAGAAATGATACATGTATATATAAATAAACAATACTTTGTTCCCTTCTTATAATTAACTAGAAATTAAAAAAGTTGTTTCGGAAGTACATACGTATAGGGTATATATACATGCATTGTTACATTGCCTGTTTATTATATTTACAAAAAGGAAAAGGAAATGTCTACTGTGTAGGATCCCCTCTCCCGTGACCCGGCCCATCCAGCGCTGTCTTGGCCCAAACGCACGCACGAGCACCGCGCCCGGACGCCGTGTCCGCTCCGCGTCGACGCGTTGAGCTGCCGTCTGAGATATTTTCACCGAACTGAGCTTCTTCCATGTCGTCTTCCCGGTCGATCTCATCCATTCCGAAACTCCCGTCGACAGCTCACCCGAGCACGTGAAACATGGTCGGAGATATTTGCTGGCGAACTGACCTTCTCCGGCTATAAAAGGCCGGTCATGCCTGCTGTCAAGGAGCACCTCACCGAGCTCGAGTCCCGTCTCCACCGCACCCTCCTGCTCTTCCCTTCTCCCTCTGTTTCCTCTCCACCGGAGCCCGACGCCGTGCCGACCAGGACCGCCGCCACCGGCCGAGCTCCCTCTCTCACCTTTGCCCCTCGCCACTGCTCTGCTTGCTCTCTCTCCTTCTCCGCCCTCGCTGAAGCCGCCATCATTCGCCGCGCCCTCGCCTTGCTCCGCCGCGCCACAGCAAGCACTGCCGCCGCCCCTACTCTCCCTCTCCCCTGCTTCCCCTCCACCTTGCTCCCTCTCCCCTGCTCTCTCTCTCTATCTTTCTCACTTCGCTTTTGACCGAGCAGAGGATGAGGACGACCGCACACAAGGGAAAGATCACGCCGGCCTTAATCCGGACCGAGGTGATCCGAAGCCTCCCAGCTACGTCAGTTGACCCAATAGGGAGGCACCACCTCACCTCGTGGACCCCGCACGTTATTGACTCCACTCTTCCCCTCTCACTTCCATGAACCCAGTGCACAAGAACCAGAGAGAGGAAACAAGCTGATCCATAGATCGGTGTACAGAACAGTATTGGTCCGCCTGGACAGTTGACCAGCCTGACCCACACGCCAGTCTCTATGCTGAGAGGAAAATGCTAGGCACACACGGGAATTGTACACAGGAAAATAAAAGGTAGCTTTTTAGTTATAGAAAAATTTCCAGAAAAAATTATAAATAAACTAGAGTCACCCTAGAACCTACCTAAGTATTTTCCACTCATTTTGCATTAAGTAAAATTGTAGAAATAATTTTCATGCTCCTTTCCATTCGTGTTTAGCCGATGAACTTTAATAATTTATATCTTGTCCGTCTTAATTTTGAATTCCGTAATTTTGCACCAAAAATCTTCTAAATTCAAGCTCTATTTATTCATACCCTTGCCCTATTATTTCGTGCCCATTTAAATTATAGTTTGATTGCTTTCCCTTTCTTGTATTTAATTAAATCCTAACTATAGTAGTAAACCACCACGGTAGTAGTAGTTAACTCCGTATATTCGCGTATGTGTATGAACTATGACACATACTCGAATATATCCATACCCAATCACCTAAAATAATAGGATGTTCATACATACAAGGATATGTCCGATACCCGGGTATATGCCTATGTATGGCTAACTTTACTTTCCGCCTGTTTCTATCCTAATTAATCTGGTCACATACATATGCATGCGCGTATGTGTCACTAACCTGGTGGACCTGTAGAAGTCAGTCGGGTCATCTATGATGACTTGGTCATCTTTCTCTTTCAGATTCACATAATAGTGAAGCCTAATAATGTGGTATGGTTTTCCACCAGATCACCACCACTTTAACCTAGCTCGTAGAAGCCCTACTCTATGGATAAAACCCCTTCATCCAAACCTTACCTCAAATTGACATAATAATGATAACCCTAGATAGCACCCATCACCCAATATAAAGGATCAACCCATTTAGGATCGTTTCGTTTCTTTGATTGCTTATGCTTGTTTTACATGTCTTGCTTGTTATTTTCCTTGTTTGTGTTTTCTTACCTATCGATGCTAGACCGCATAGGGTAGAAGACATGGAGAGAACCCGATGAAGTCCAGAAGGCAGAAACAGGAGACAGGAATCAAACAGGGATTTAGTCATCAACGAATGGAGGCAAGTCCTAACACCCACCTATCCCTTTCTTCGGCTTTAACTAACATCCCTAACCATTTTCCCTTCCGCCACCATATTTTGCTAGCCTCCATCGTAAACCCTCCACCCTCCATCCCTGTTAATTAATAAACTTAACCTATATTACTTAAATTCTATTTTATGAATTAATTTAATTATAATGGGTCATGAGCTCGGTTATGATAATGTGAACATTGATGATAATTACCTTGGTATGTTATAAGCTGGACTATGATATTGTGAAAAGGTAATGGTTACCTTGATATGAGATCAGCTCTATGAACCTGAGGTTAATAACTATGGAACTTAAAACTGGTAAAACTGGACTAAACCCCGACGGGGGGTGAGTGGGGGTAATTTATGGAGGTAAATTACCTTGGCAGGAGCGCCTGGAGAGGGTTCCTGTGGGAGATACTCACCTCAGTCACGTAAGGACCGGTTTGTAGTCCCTCTCACCTAGTGAGAGATTTCGTACAGCCACATGTCCGATATGGGCAGACTTGATCTCACACCCTGTTAGATTGAAGTATAATTTCTACTAGGAGGCCGGTGTTGGTAGCGGAATATCAGGAGCAGACACAGATGCTATGTGATCTTCTATGGTCCAGTTGGCGTGGATGCTATGTGATCTTCCACGTTAAGCTTTTAAGAGTTTTTGGCCACGTTCGAGCCCATGATTATTGTTTTGGCCGTGTTCGAGCCCATATTATGGTTAATTTATACGGATGCTATGTGATCTTCTGTGGTTTGATTGGTGTGCATGCTATGTGATCTTCTACGTTGTTTTCCAACCCCTGAGAAGCCATGGTAGAGTTATATGGATATCTAAGGTCGCGTACTTTCGGGTACGAGGCCTCGTTAGGCTTGTGGCACCATTGGCCCTGGTGTTGACTGCGCCTATCATGTAGGGAAATTTGTACACCTCTATAGAGTTTATTGAATCTATTCGAATAGCCACGTCCTTGGAATGGGCAGATGCTAGGATGAGATACTATGATTAGACTTCTACAACTGCGATAATCTAGTAAGATGTATTTTATTGATTTGGTAACTATAATTAACCCGAAAACAGGTGAGAATGGTAATACTCTGCCAGAATCCAACCTATATTTATAATTACTTCACCCCACCATTTTCATCTTAACCACTATAACCACCTCCACATATAGCCTTCCCCTTCCACCTCCCTTCGACCCAAAGTTTAGGGCTTGCTGAGTACTTTATGTACTCAACCCCCTCCATTCTATGTTTTTAGGAGAGAAGTTACTGGAGCACATACTAGGATGGAACTGTTGGAGCTACGCGAGGATTGGACAATAGGGGAACGTACGAGTATATATGGAGGTATTGAGGACTATGCAAGGATAGGACACCAGGAGTATACTCGAAGATGGAGCCGTATGAGTGCTCGAAGGAGCTACGCTAGGACTACGACGATTGACATATAGGAGTACGCTTAAGGATTAAGTCTAGGGTTATGTCCATACTCCAAGTTGCCAATAGGAATGGAGCCACATTGTAATAGGACCACTGTCTTAGAACTCTGATATACAAGGCCAATGTCCCAAGCTATGTAACCCGAACCATGTAATGTGTTTCCCCATTAGCAATAAAAGTATGGTTTTTAATATCAATCTTGTTTGAATTATGCGTATCAGCTACTGATCTAGGGACTGATACATGATGCACAGAGGACCCTAAAGTAGGGGCCCAATAGGATCTTCGGCGGAGCTCCTAGCGATGGCTACTCTATGGGTCTAGTGGCTTAGTTTGTGATTTGAATTGGTTTGGAGTTGGAGCAAGGACGATTCAAAGGGAACTCGGTGTTAAATAGCTGCGGGATGAATAGGGGGATAGTTATGAGATGGAATTGGAAGTGGAATCGCTTTGAATGTAGAGGACTTTAGACAGCTGCCAGTAAATGTCGTCCTAGATTCAAGGGGTTGGTCGAACAGTTTCCAATACTGCACGTGTTAGGAATATTCTAGTAGATTAATTTCATCCTCATGACCTCAAATATCTCAACAAGACCAAACTGATTGGACCACAATGAGATTTTGTGTGCTTTGGGTCCTGTTCATTGGTAGTACTAGTAGTACCATGACTAGCTTTGATCTATGGGATAACATGAAGTCATGAATTGTATGTGTTAGGCTCATGTACGATGAACCCTTGCTAATATACGAAGTATTTATATGAATGTCTGTGTCAACCTTTGTTGAACTTGCAAGAACCTAGCCGTGAGGAGCAAGTATCGCCTCGGTATAATGCAGAACAAAGGAGACATTGGTATTGAAATGTTATTGCACACATAAGAAAGTCCAACCTCTGTATATTTGAATGCGTCTGACAGTATCCTCAATAGTCTTTCTTGTTTTCCTGTGATGCATCTGACACATAAGAGTAGCGTTTCATGGGCACTATATACTTCACAGCATACAAAAGTTCTGCCCCATGTATACATAAAGCCTAGCCTCACTCCCATTGTTTGATTCCACCTTGCATTGCGCAAAAAAACCTCGCCTCGCCTCGCAAAGTCCCAAACTCCGCCTCCCTATCGCTTGCCACTAAGGTCGTGCCCATGAAGCGCTACTCGAGGAAGGGTTGCCCGGTTCCGGTCCCCGCTTTCTCTAGTGTACTGGCTCTCCCTGCTTTAGAGGAGGTGGGGTCGATGGTGCGCCCAGCTTCGGTGTCGGCAGAGGTGGCGTCGACTTCCAGTCGCGGGAGACTGGTGTTCCCATCATGCTCCCGCCCGCCCTCTCCTTGACTGCCATTGCTCTCCCTATCTCCCTTGTCGACAATGCTGGCGTCACCAGCACCGGTGGTTCCCTCGCCACCGCCACTCCCGTTGTGCTCCACTTCGCCATCGTCGTAGGCTACGTGGCCTCCTCTGCTCTTGCTGGCCCACGTCGCGAGCGGGTCTCATGTATCCTCACACTCTAGCTTGCCGTCCACCGAGGACTTGTTTGAGCACTCTCTGGGCTACATTTCGACAGACTCGGAGGACGATTGTCGGCACAGGTACACAACTCCCATCCCCGAGAGCCAGAAGTTGATGATACACGCCTGCCACTTTAGCTAGCTGGTGTGCCCCCTTTGCCCATAGAGTGCACCCCGTGGTTGGACATAGTCTTTCGTTAGGGAGCATGTCCTCGCTTGGCCTAACCTCCGCCCACACGGACGTACGCCATTAACAATAAGATTGATTGGCATCGCGTGCTGGCAAGGAACCAGGGCTGGATTGCCAATGGGGGCAGCCAGCGACGATTCCGTGCCATGTGGTGTTCGTTAGATTGGTTAATCATTTGCCTTCTAAATCTAATCGCTCTCCCCCTTATCATTTGGGCTTGAACTTGTCTTGCATTGTGCAGCGATTCCTCCATGGCGGCGTTGCCCCCTATCGTGGGGCTTCCCACTGGTGGTGCTAGAGAGTCGACCTGTCACCGTTCGCGGCACAACCCTCTGGTTCTGAAGTGGGCGAATCATCAAAAGCGGGCGAATCTTCAGGCGACGAAAAATATCGTAAGTTATTGAAGGATTACCATGAACTCCAAGCATTGTTGTGTTCATCCAGGATGCATGTCGACATGCTACGCGGTGGCTTGGTGGCCGCGCGCGCCGCAGTTGTTGTGGCCCAATAGGAAGCTGCCCAGGCACGTGAAGACAAGGCGACTATCTAAGCGGACCATCTAGTCACCTTAGAGGAGCGCCTCCATGCCTTGCCACCCCCTTCAGGCCGTGTTTGTAACATCCTAGATGTTAAAAAGCAGTTAAAACTGTGATCATGAGCATCATAAAGCATAAACATCAAGTATTGTTTCATTAATGCACCTAATGTTTCATTTATAGCATTCTTGTGTTGCATTGTAGTGTTTCATATGTTGTTTATAATATGTTTCAAGTGTTGCACGAAATGTTAACAACAACATCATTTAATGTTCTTTGTGAATTTGCTTAAACATGTAAAATTTTGTTAAAATAAACTTTTGTAGTGCATAGTATTTACTTTAATGTGGGATCACAAGTTGATGATGTTTACAAGTCAAATACGTTTAAAATTGAGCTCAAAGATTGGATTTGGTGCTGGGTTTCACACTTAGCCATTTGACTAAGTTCGTGAAAAATACTCCTTAAGCTCAATCTTTGGGGATTTATTAAGCCAATTTTCATGAATCAAACTTGTGCAACTTTTGTACTATGAATTGGTGTGAAGTGTGGACTTTGATGATATGCAATTGCTTGTGATATTTGATCCATGTTTCACCACAGATTAATTCACCTAAGATAGTTAATCTACTCTATTTTTAAACCCTAATCTGAATCTAGTGTTTTAGTTCCAAGTACCCTCTTTCTAGTTTTTGTGGTCGATCCTTGAAGAGATGTTGGAGAGCACATGTAGACGAACAACTTTTGTTCTAGGCATCGATAGAGTTGTTGTTTGGTTCATGGAGAAAAAGATATGAGAAGATGAGCTGTCAGCCATGAACAGTAACCTCGGTAGCAAGCAGCCAGGCTACTCAAGGTCGGTGGCCACCGCCGCCCCCGTTTCACCGCTTCGCGCGTGCTTGGCACGCAGCTACTTCCACAGGCATGTCACAAGTAGGAGCTGGATGCCTTGAAGCTTCGCCCTCATCCTTTTAACGCTGAGCCGGCATCGTTCCTTCCTTCTCTTCTTCCCGCCGCCACCATCGAGCTTTGCTTCACCGGCACAATTCGTCGCTCTCGCTCCACCACCGCCCAATTGCTCGCGCGCAAAACATCACTTCACCCTTGTGCTCCTCACTGACCTGGTCACCTCGCCTTTCACCACCAGAATCGCCCATGCGCCTGTTCCCACCGCTGGTGCTCTATCATGCCACCCCAAGCACCTTGCCATGGCTAGGCTCCTATGGAGTAGCTCTCGCTCTCTCGCTTGTTGTTCTAGCTCCCTTGTGCCCTAGTGATGCTCATCGGCCTGCTTGTTCCTTGTCTGCAATGCCAGAGCCACCGAAAAGTGTCTCCGCCGCCCAGCCCATGTCACCATCATCCTTCCTGATGGCAGCCATCTCTGCTCCACCTCAGCTTCAACCACCAAGCATATCTCGTTGTGGTGGGCACGCTAGAACTATCCCGGGCCATAGTTTGGTTGGTCTCGCTCTGGAATCGCTGGTTCATAGTCACACCGCCGTGTTGCGTGCCATTAAGCTACCATAGCCATGACCAAGCATGATGCGAAGTCCTAGCCGCCCAACCACCTCCTTAGATAGGTCTGTGAGGTCATCCCAAGCGCAGAGGTGGTGACCTCACCACCGGTGACCTCGCCGTCGGCAAGGTCCGCCGCACCGTGAGTCATCGGTCCACCGTGGCTACGACTGTGCAAGCCCCATGCCCTAATCCACTCATTCGAAAGCTTGGTTGTGTGTGGGGGAGGATGGGGAGCACGTCGATGTTCTTCCCCTCATCGGAGACCTCACCGGAGGTGAGCTCCGTGGCTTACTCGCCGGTTGGAGCTCGGTCAAGGCGGGCAGGGTCGAGTTTGACCTTGGCCCCACATGTCAGTGAGAGGACGTCGATATAATATCGTCGGCAGTCCTCCGAGGGGTATCCCACGAAGATAGATTGATCGGCAGAGATGCGTGTAATCGAGAACAAGAAGGCAACAGAGACACATGAGTTAGACAGGTTCAGGCCATTAGGATGGCATATGTAACAGAACCGACCAAATCATAAGAACGTAAGTACAAAAACAATCACCGAAGCGATCAAATTCATGTACTTAAGCTCCCATAATCCCGGTAGTCTAGAAATCACGAAGGATTTCAACCAACTCTCGACATACAAACCAAGATCATAGTGATTCAACACAACACATCATCCGTTACAACATTTCATAAGTAGCATTCGGATTACATCCATCAGAGTTCAAATAAAATATTACAAACCAAGTTCAAATGTGCGGAAGCAATATAGTTTAGTACATAACTTCATAGATTCAAATACATTGCCAGATCTTAGTCATGTCCCACAAAAGCATCATTAGGTACGAGAACTAGTAGAGACCGCGCCCAACGGTCTAGTCTTCATCCCCAGCTGGGAGAAGGCAGTACTTGCAGCAACCAAAGTAGAACTGGTCATCTGCAACAGGTGGGAGATAAACCCTGAGTATGAGAAGGTACTTAGCTAGACTTACTCGACAAAAACCAGAAATAAAAGAAACCAAGGATCATGCAAGGCTTTTGAGGTGGGCTAGCTTGACACATTTGCATAAAATAGCTTATGAGCATAGTAACCAATTTAAACTTAGCATCAAGCTTATCATCATTTACCTGTCCACTAGATTAGCACCTATACTAAAGCACTCACTTATTAGGAGCAATCAATATTAACCATAGCAGGTATAATAAGGCTGTCATCATCATATCATCATTTCCGAACCATTATGTTATTTAGTGTGTCTACATTGGAGATAAGCCCGTCAAGTTCTCACTAACCAGGGAGAGACGGCGACTCGAATCGAATTACAACTCAGCTGAGGGGGTATTCCTAACTCTCACCCTGGCATACTTTGCAAGGGTAGCCGTGGGTCACCTTTGGAACAACTCAGGAACCAAATTCGTGGGTTCGATCGGCCTTGAGACTCTCGAGGATTACCCTTCCGCCAGACGATCGGGACTTTTAAATCACCGCCCTTGGACTCGCGCCTACGGCTCCCTCCGAGGCGCACTTTATACTTATCGACTCCCAGCTTGAGGTGAGCTTCTCGGCTTCGTGGTCGGTCATCGGACACGGCCAACTAAGAGAGAGGCATGCGTTCAACATGAATAGGAAAGGCTCCAAGATTCAGTCCTTAATCGACACAGACGGAGTCACTACAAACCAAGCAAGCAAGCCTCCGTCCGGTCTTCATTTCAAATTAAAGGTGATTCTTTTCCACGATAGCAAATATAGCCAACCGTGCCATATGTATCTCCCTATATCTCGCAGTGGTGAGGAAATCACCCGACTTCTACCGTGTTTGAGCAGGGCTAAGCACTACACAAGCCCTGAGCTACATATGATTGAGTTCTCAATATACGGACAAGGATTGGATAACCAATGCGACAAGTGTTTGCATCCAACACCTAAACTTAATGCAACAATATATATATGTAACAATAATATCAGAATCGCATTTCGAAAATTAGAAGGCTTAATATGCTCCAGGGCTTGCCTTTCACAAAGTTGCACGGACGGTGATCCGGGCACTCAACGCGCGACCTCGTCTGGCACTTCTTACGTAGGTGCACCTCCACGAACCTCGGGGTAAAGGGGCCGCTTGCTTTGCTTCTTTCAGTTCTTGAATTCCAAAGAGGTCACTCCTTCCGGTACACCTATTGCATGCCGATGCACGAGATAAATATCATGGATGCATAAGGAATGACATGATGCTCATGATGAATGAATCACGATGAAGTGTTTAACGAAAACATTTTTGGACACTCGTTTACCGATTAAGAATAGCTATATTCAAATCACTTTAAAACAGGTATCTAACTTAACTTGAAGAACAAGATCAACTTACCTAACTTGCATAACCTAAGATAAAGATGCTCATCTTCAGTTAAAGGCCTAACACCTAGGAACATTACCACAAACTTAGAAATAGTAAAGGCATACTTAAAACAACAGTTAAAGCTTCATATGCAAACGGGTAGTTCCTTAATTCAATCACAACAAGAGTTCTACAAATCCAAATGACTTGCAAGAGGACATTCTGGAAACCTTATGAAATTCTCTACAATTCATTTGTAAACATCAAAGCATGATTCTTATGTTAACCAAATCAATTTTCAGTAAACCTAGAATCTGTCCAGCAATGACAGGGTTACTAACTTAATTATTTAATGATGATGAAAAAGCCTAATTTGACCAAACCAAGTTTAACAACTTGTTGCACATACCAGAGGAACACTAGAAAGTATAGTGCCAACTTCTAAATAAATCATTTAATACCCTTTTCTAATTTATTTAGTTAATTAGGTGATTAAAGCAACATATAGTAAAACTATTCATAAAAATCTACAAAAATTATAGTAGCTATCTCATGCTTCACATAGACTACCATAAAAATTTCAAAGCCATTGAGCAAGCATAACTTGCTGTACCCAAAATAATAGGTGGCATGCCTATTTTTAGCATAATTAGGAAACCCTAATGAAAAGTGTCAAGCAACAGAATTCATATTTTTCCTAGCATAATTCTAGCATAAGAACCTTACTCACCAAATTTTACCTATACTGGATCTATAGAAAAATTATGAAAATTCACACAAGATCCATCCATTGATAAAAAGAAATTATATAACTCCAAAACTATACATGCACTAGCTGTGAAATTTTAACCAGAGATTCTACTAAGCAATAATAGATTACCCACAAAATTTCATAATTTTTGGAGCACAGAAACTCAAGATAAAATTCAAACAAGTTTGCATGCATCTAAAATCACATTTCAAAGTCCTATTTTATTCATCCAAAATTTCTAAAACATGTGCTCATATAATATTTTTATTAAATACTAGACCTTACTAGGAACTCAACAAAATTGGAACCATAACATTTGGATCTACCAAACTTGAGTTACACATTTTTGAATCTATACATAAATCTTGTGAAAAACAATTAAACAAGACAAAAAGGAAAACCTAACTCTACTGCTGGGCCGGCCCGACAGATCCGGCGGCCCACAAACACGCGCTGGCGTGGCCCAAAATGCGGCTCAGCCCAAGCTGGCTCCCGCCTGAGCCTCAGCGGCTGACAAGGTGCACCTGCGCGTCAGCGAGAGAAACAGGGGAGGAAGAACGGCCGGTGGCGTAGTTCGTCGCCGGTGGCTTCTTCGGCCAAGGCAACGGTGCCAACATGTTCGCCTCACTCAAGCGCACCTAGAGGAACCCTTTATTGCAGCTAACGACTCAGCTAGAGGGGGTGGTGACTAGCACGGTGGCGCACGGCCACGGCAGGGCCGGCTCCGACGATGCTACGGCGTCGCAGCCCAATAAGGCGACCCTACGAGCTTTGGCAGCACTCCTAGAACCTAGTGCGAGATAGAGGAGGGATGGCAAGGGCGCGAGGACCGCTGGCCATGTGGAGCGCCAACTCCGGCGAGGGCGGCCATGGCGGCGGTGGAAGAAAACCGACGATTCGCCCTTACCGAGGCTCGATTGACCCGACGGTGAGGTGGAGAGGGTAGAGAAGACCACGACGAGGCTACAGATGGACTGGGCAACTTGTTTTCATGGTGGCAAACGTGCACGACGACGGCGACGCGCGGTCGGTAATGGAGGAGCCTGCTGCGGACACGACGCTGCGCGCGGAGAAGGCGAGAGAGGGAAATGGAGCAGTGAGCGCGTTCGGGCAGGCGCTGGCCCTCTTCTGGAGCGCAGACACGCGACGTGGAGCCTTCGGCAGAGCCTGCGCGCCACGCGGCGAGAAGCTCCTGCGTTGGTCGGCCATGACGATCACTGACCGTTTTCTGAAAACAGCGATTCAGTGTTTGATGACCATGACTGACAGCGCCATTTCATCGTGTCAACACGGCTCAACCAATGATCCTTTGCAAAAACTATGTACATGAAAAATGTAGACCTACCATCCATCTATAATTTCTTTTCAAGGACCATCATCTAATTTGCCATGGATCAGAAGTTACATCAAGCCAAAGATTGCTCAATCACACTGAAATTGCAGTCATGACTTAGAATATTTTTCATTGTTGAAACCAGCATGTAATTCTGACTTGTGGGCCATGTTTGAGCATGTTCCACAGATTTTCATGAGTTGGTCATAAAACAACTTTTGTTCCTTGATAAATTAGCTACAACTTTGGTAAAGAGTGCACAGCCATGCAAGGTTTCTACGTTGGTCTTTTGAAACAGTCAAACCGTGACACTCCAAGGGTCAATTCAAGTCAAACCTTCACTTGAGGGCATTTTGGTCATTTTGATCTACATGAACAATGTCCCAACAAGTAACCTAAGTGTAGTTAAGGTGTAATAGACCATGATCAACCACTTTACAAAATTGTTATACCTCTTCTAATGATCACATGTGATAAAGCAACTAAAACAAGCAATTCACTCATATGTTGCAATGCAATGTTTCACATGTTGCATGACTTTGTTGTTATTCTATACTTGTCACATTACTACCAGGTTGCCATGTTTCAAGGTATAAGAAACTCAGGTTGCATTCACATGTTACACCATTACTATTCACAACACTCAAGTAGGAAACATACACAATTGGAAAATGTTGCATATGCATGTTTCAGTAACAAAGGCATGATGAGATAGATGATGCACATGTTTATGAAATGAAATGCAATTAGTGGAAGCCAAACACCTAGGGTGTTACAGCCCTCCCCCCTTAGAAAAATCTCATCTCGAGATTTGGAAAGCGTACCAATCAGTATAGAAAGCCGGATAGTTTTCTTTTAAATAATCTTCCCGCTCCCAGGTTGCATCCCGTTCACTATGATTACTCCAAACTACCTTGTATAACTTAACTACTCGCGTACGAGTCACTCTTTCTTGAGTATCCAGAACTTGCATGGGCTTCTCCTCATAAGAAAGATCAGATTTCAAGTTGACTTTCCTTGTTGCTATTCTTTCCTCGGGAATATTGAGACACTTCTTCAGCTGGGACACATGGAATACTAGGAATATAGCTCCCATTTCACGTGGTAGATCGAGTTTATATGCTACTCTTCCACTTTTCTCGATAATGCAGTAAGGTCCAACATATCGAGGCTCAAGCTTCCTTTTAATTCCAACACGCTTGACTCCTTTCATAGGGGATACCTTCAGATAAACATGATCACCTACTTCAAACTCAATAGGTTTTCTTCTCTTGTTAGCATAGCTCTTTTGTCTAGCCTGTGTGACAGTCATATTCTTCTGTATAGTTCGGACTTGCTCTTCGGCTTCTTTTACAAAATCAATACCATAGAATCTTCTTTCTTCGGGTTCCACCCAGTTCAAAGGAGTTCTACACTTGCGGCCATAAAGAGCTTCAAAAGGAGCCATTTTGATACTCTCTTGATAACTGTTGTTATAAGAGAATTCAACGAGAGGTAACCAGTCCTCCCAAGAGCCTTTGCAAGATATAAGACAAGCTCTAAGCATGTCTTCAAGAATTTGATTAACACGCTCAGTCTGTCCTGATGTTTGCGGATGATAGGTGGAACTACGGATTAGATGAGTGCCAAGATTCTGATGTAAGCACTCCCAAAAGCGAGCCGTGAATTGCGGTCCTCTATCTGAAACAATGGATTTGGGTACACCATGGAGACGTACCACTTGTTGAAAGTAGATCTCGGCATAATTGTGAGGGTGATAGGTAGACTTGACCGGAATAAAGTGAGCGGATTTAGTTAGACAATCTATGATAACCCAGATGGAATCACAACCCTTTTTGGTAGTGGGTAATCCAACAATAAAATCCATGCTAATTTCTTCCCACTTCCAGCCAGGAATACAGAGTGGCTGCAATAATTCGGGCCTCATGTGAATAGCCTTGACTCTGCAACAGTTATCACACTTTGCCACGTAAGCTGCGATTTCTTTCTTCATCTTGGTCCACCAATAATACAGCTTGAGATCTTGATACATTTTACTGCTACCAGGATGGATGGACAATTTTGAAGAATGGGCTTCAGCCATAATTTGATTTCTAAGTTCTTTATCTTTGGGTACCACAAGCCTATCATTAAACCAGAGAATTCCTTTGTCATCGACCCTAAAGTGCTTGGTCTCTTTCTCTTTCATCTTCCGCTTGATGTGAAACACACCCACATCAGTCTTCTGGAGTTCGATAATTCGACTTCTAAGAGATCAATCCACAGTGATATTGTGGAGTACTACCGGATGAAGGAGGTGTGCCAGATGAAAGTCTTCACTAACTAAGGAATTGCAATGGGCCTTTCTGCTTAAGGCATCAGCAACCACATTTGCCTTACCAGGATGGTAGTGCACTTGAAGGTTGTAGTCTTTGATTAATTCTAACCATCGTCGTTGACGCATGTTCAACTCGGGTTGAGTAAAGATGTACTTGAGGCTTTTATGGTCAGTATAGATGTTGCACACATTACCCAGCAAGTAATGTCTCCAAATCTTCAGGGCATGAACAACCACGGCTAGCTCTAAGTCATGGGTAGGATAGTTGACTTCATGTTTTCGAAGCTGGCGCGAAGCATAAGCAATTACTCGGCCCTCCTACATAAGAACACACCCCAAACCGGTGCCACATGCATCACAGTAAACATCAAAAGGCTTCTCGATGTCAGGTTGTGCCAATACAGGGGCAGAGGTTAGTAAGGTCCGCAAAGTGTGGAAAGCCTCTTCACAATTCGGAGTCCACACAAACTTCTCATCCTTTTGCAGTAGTCAAGTCATGGGCTTGGCGATTTTTGAGAAATCCGGGATAAAGCGACGATAATAGCCAGCCAATCCCAGGAAACTTTGGACTTCTGTGACCGTAGTAGGTGCCTTCCATTCTAGGACTTCTTGCACCTTAGTAGGGTCAACCGAAATTCCATCACCAGATAACACATGACCTAGAAAAGGTATCTTGTTTAACCAGAATTCACACTTGCTGAACTTAGCATAAAGCTGGTTGTCACGCAACCGAGTTAAAACAATTCTCAGATGTTCAGCATGCTCTTCTTCATTCTGAGAGTACACAAGGATATCATCAATGAACACGACGACAAACTTGTCCAATTCCAGCATGAATACAGAATTCATCAGGTACATAAAGTGTGCCGGAGCATTTGTCAACCCAAAGGACATGACAAAGTACTCGAACAAGCCATAACGAGTAGAGAAAGCTGTCTTAGGTATATCTTCAGGACGAATTTTGATCTGATGGTAACCAGACCTTAAATCGATCTTGGAGAATACCTTAGCCTTGGAGAGCTAATCAAACAGAATATCGATGCGAGGAAGAGGGTATTTGTTCTTGATAGTAACAGCATTAAGGGGGCGATAATCCACGCACATGCGCAAAGATTCGTCCTTCTTCTTCACAAAGATAGCCGGACAACCCCAAAGAGAAGAACTAGGCCGAATCAAACCTTTCTTCAGTAACTCATTCAACTGACTCTTCAGCTCAGCCAACTCATTGGGCGGCATTCTATAGGGCCTTCGAGAAATAGGAGCCGTACCCGGAATGAGTTCTATCTTGAATTCTACATCACGGTCCGGAGGTAATCCAGGCAAGTCATCAGGGAAGACATCTAGAAACTCACAGACAACCGGTAGATCCTCAATGGCTTTGGCTAGGGTAGCATTGGCTGTATTGTGGATAGAGATATCACGAGGTAACTGCACTAGAAAACCCTTCTTATCCATAGGATCCCTCAACATTACCACACGGGTTGATGTATCGATCAACACTCCATTCCCGCTCATCCACTTCATTCCTAGGATTACATCGATTCCTACCCCCGGTAGAACTACAAGATCTGTAAGGAACTCTCGATCCCCAATCTCAAGCTTTACATCTTTAACTACTTGGTTAGTCAGGATATTATTTCCAACAGCACTAATACAATAACCACCCTTGACAATTGTAATCACATTCATCTTATGCTTAGATGTAAAAGTAGAACTCACAAAGGAATGTGAAGCACCCGAATCAAAGAGCACAACTGCAGGGTGATCATTAACAAGGAACTTACCAGCGGTGACCACTTCACCAGCAGGAATTTCCTCCACAGTAGTGTAGTGAACACGCCCCTGACGGATGTTTCCCTGAGCATTCTGCTTGGAAGGATAGGGGCACTTATTTGCCCAATGACCAGGCTGGTTACAGTTCCAACACGGCCTATTAGCTGGTGGAACATTGGAGCTGCCCTGCCCAGAGGTATTCTTTGGCAAAGAAATTGTGTACCCCTTGCGGAAACCGGTTTTAGCTTGGTTCTTTTTCTGAGGTGGGCGGTACCGGACATTCACATTGGGTGGACAATATGGGGTCTTGGATACCACTGGTGCCTTAGACTGAGAAGCACCAGCCTCAAAGTTTCTTTTACGAGTCTTGGAAGCAGCATATACCTTATCATTATTCTCTTGAGTCAGGGTGTCACTAATAAACTCATTGAAGGTGACACACTTGCAGTTGCCCATAGACTTCATCAGTTTAGGGGAAAGTCCCCTCTTGAAGCTAGCTATTGTCTTGGCGTCAGTATCGACGAACTCGGGAGCATACCTCGCCAGGTTGTTGAATGCCTGGAGGTATTCATTAAGACTCTTGTTGCCTTGGGTTAGCTTCATAAACTCGGTATGCTTAATGGCCATGAGACCCGGAGGGATAAAGTGTCCCCTGAAAGCTGCCTGAAACTAACCCCAAACTATCTTGATGTTTGCAGGGAAGGTGGTCCTATGATGGGTCCACCAGATGCCTATAGGGCCTTGGAGCTGGTGTCCTGCATACGTGGCCTTCATACCTTCAGTCAAACGGAGCAATCCAAACCTTTGCTCTATCGTGCTCAACCATTCATCAGCTTGTAATGGTTCCTCTACCTAACGAAAGATAGGAGGCTTTGTGTCCATGAAGTCCTTAAAGCTGCTGTACTGGTTCGGCTCGGGTCCCTAGCGGACATGTCGATCCTCGCGGTTAGCCATTTGGCGCATAGCCTCAGCTAGCATGCGCTGACTTTCGACGACTATCTGCATTAGCTCAGCTGGGGTGGGCGGTGGCGGAGGTGGTTGTTCCTCATCTCCCACTCTACGACCGCGACGAAGGTTATGAGCCATCTGCAAAATGTATAGCCAATGAGCACTGACGATGTGGAAATTTTTGTAGATGAATCGTATAATTTTGCCAAACTGAGTCCATTGAAGGGAATGCATTTATAATCAACAGAGGCACAATCATTCATCACAACCACACAACTCATCAAGCGCATCAATTGACACATAAATGCGATGAACTTAACCAACAACGAGATCCATAGACCGCAAAGACGAAATTCATCACAAGCTCACATACGTGGATCATAACACGTTCGATAGGTTACATCCAAGCCATAGTGGTTCCAAACTTACATCCAAAGATAACTTAAGGTTCGACATTACATCCCAATGATTAACTTATTACAAAGCTACTCGTTCATGCATGAGGATCAACAAAAGATTAGCTCTAGCGCATTAGCTAAGTAGTAAGCTAAACTACGCATCATCCTCGGAGTCAGTGTCGAAGATCTCTTGGTCCCTTGACTGTGTTACTTGCTGCAAACAGTGCTGAGCCGCATTCCTCTCAGCAGTCACCCGAGCTAGCTCTATCCTCAGCCTTTCCGCCTCAGTAGGCTCAGGACGGGGCTCACGAGGAGCTAAATGGTGACGAGGCGCCCTGCCTCCAGCGGACTTGCGAGCAGTGAGTTTCGTGCGTGCCATCTGTAGCAAAAAGTTACAACGTAAGGGGAGAATCATTTAAGGGATACAAAATTTAATTAGTCGGGACAATCATATTTTAAAGGAGGGAGTAATGCAAGAAATGCCATGTATGCTTGAGCATGATGCATGCACGATCCGTACGTCCTCACAAACCTAGAAAAATTTAAAGGCTAGCGAAATATACGGTGGCATACATACGTTCTCTCGTATACGGTAGCTAGTCGATCTACAATGATACGTTGTTAGTGTACCTGAAGAAAATTTCATTTCAGCCCAGTAATTTCCCAAAATGCATAAAAGCAAGCAGTAAACTAAATACTTTCATACATACATCCCCCGATGCATATACTCTAGTATCACAGCTACCTGTCAGAGATACCCACATTTAAGTACTCTCATAGATACATGATTGAACATGTAAGTATGCGAGCAACCACAACTACTCTCCCCTAGACCGACGGTTGGACGGTCATGCTCTCACAACTCCCACTTACCAGAGCATAGAGGTATTTCGATCCATACATTACCACCCAAGCGGATGACATCCATACAATAGCACGCCGTATGGACGACGAAACAGAAACAAGAAGTAACCCCCAAGTTAGTACTTAATAAGCCACCTAAGAGTCCTTATTTGGGCATAAGGGATATGACCACTGGCAATACTTAATATTGATTTTAAGATTTTCGCAATACTTTTGTTTTAAATACACAAATGACATGTTTTTAGTGTCGAATTTTGCTCTGATACCAGCTGTAACAGAACTGACCAAATCATAAGAACGTAAGTACAAAAACAGTCACCGAAGCAATCAAATTCCTGTACTTAAGCTCCCATAATCCCGGTAGTCCGAAAATCACGAAGGATTTCAACCAACTCTCGACATACAAACCAAGATCGTAGTGATTCAACACAACACATCATCCATTACAACATTTCATAAGTAGCATTCGGATTACATCCATCAGAGTTCAAATAAAATATTACAAACCAAGTTCAAATGTGCGGAAGCAACATAGTTTAGTACATAACTTCATAGTTTCAAATACATTGCCAGATCTTAGTCATGTCCCACAAAAGCATCATTAGGTACGAGAACTAGTAGAGACCGCGCCCAACGGTCTAGTCTTCATCCCCAGCTGGGAGAAGGCAGTACTTGCAGCAACCAAAGTAGAACTGGTCATCTGCAACAGGTGGGAGATAAACCCTGAGTACGAGAAGGTACTCAGCTAGACTTACCCAACAAAAACCAGAAATAAAAGACACCAAGGATCATGCAAGGCTTTTGAGGTGGGCTAGCTTGACACATTTGCATAAAAGAGCTTATGAGCATAGTAACCAATTTAAACTTAGCATCAAGCTTATCATCATTTTACATCCACTAGATTAGCTTTTTGTACTAGAGCACTCACTTATTAGGAGCAATCAATATTAACCATAGCAGGTATAATAAAGGCTGTCATCATCATATCATCATTTCGAACCATTATGTTATTTAGTGTGTCTACATTGGAGATAAGCCCGTCAAGTTCTCACTAACCGGGAGAGATGGCGACTCGAATCGAATTACAACTCGAGAGGGGTATTCCTAACTCTCATCTGGCATACTTTGCAAGGGTAGCCGTGGGTCACCTTTGGAACAACTCTCAGAACCAAATTCGCGGGTTCGATCAAGCGCCAAGACTCTCGGGATTACCCTTCTACCGGGACGATCGGGACTTTTAAATCACACCCCTTGGACTCACGCCTCGGCTCCTTCCGAGGCGCACTTTATACTTATCGACTCCGGGCCTGTGGTGAGCTACTCGGCCGTGGTGGGTCATCGGACAAGGCCAACTAAGAGAGAGGCAGGCATCGTTCAACATGAGCAGGAAAGGCTCCAAGATTCAGTCCTTAATTGACACTGAGACAGAGTCTTTGCAAACCGGCAAGCCTCCGTCCGGTCTTCATTTCAAATTAAGACTGATTCTTTTCCACGATAGCAAATATAGCCAACTGTGCCATATGTATCTCCCTATATCTCGCATGTGACAGGAAATCACCCGACTTCTACCGTGTTTGAGCAGGGCTAAGCACTACACGAGCCTGAGCTACATAGGATTCTGGGGTGTCAATATACGGACAAGGAATGGATAACCAATGCAGCAAGTGTTTGCATCCAACACCTAAACTTAATGCAACAATATATATATGTAACAATAATACTGTAACTGCATTTTGAAAATTAGGAGGCTTAATATGCTCCGGGGCTTGCCTTTCACAAAGTTGCACGGACGGTGATCCGAGCAATCAAATGCGACCTCGTCTGGCACTTCTTCTATAGGCTGCACCTCCTGAACCTCTGGGGTCAGCTGCTGCTGCTCGCTCGGTTCTTTGAATTCCAGCAGGGTCACTCCTTCCGGTACACCTATTGCATGCCGATGCACGAGATAAATATCATGGATGCATAAGGAATGACATGACGCTCACGATGAATGAATCACAGTAAGTGTTTAACGAAAACATTACTGGACACTCGTTTACCGATTAAGAATAGCTCTATTCAAATCACTTTAAAACAGGTATCTAACTTAACTTGAAGAACAAGATCAACTTACCTAACTTGCATAACCTAAGATAAAGATGCTCATCTTCAGTTAAAGGCCTAACACCAAGGAACATTACCACAAACTTAGAAATAGTAAAGGCATACTTAAAACAACAGTTAAAGCTTCATATGCAAACGGGTAGTTCCTTAATTCAATCACAACAAGAGTTCTACAAATCCAAATGACTTGCAAGAGGACATTCTGGAAAGCTTATGAAATTATCTACAATTCATTTGTAAACATCAAAGCATGATTCTTATGTTAACCAAATCAATTTCCAGTAAACCTAGAATCTGTCCAGCAATGACAGGCTTACTAACTTAATTATTTAATGATGATGCAAAAGCCTAATTTGACCAAACCAAGTTTAACAACTTGTTGCACATACCAGAGGAACACTAGAAAGTATAGTGCCAACTTCTAAATAAATCATTTAATACCCTTTTCTAATTTATTTAGTTAATTAGGTGATTAAAGCAACATATAGTAAAACTATTCATAAAAATCTACAAAAATTACAGTAGCTATCTCATGCTTCACATAGACTACCATGAAAATTTCAAAGCCATTGAGCAAGCATAACTTGTTGTACCCAAAATAACAGGTGGCATGCCTATTTTTAGCATAATTAGGAAACCCTAATGAAAAGTGTCAAGCAATAGAGTTCACATTTTTCCTAGCATCATTCTAGCATAAGAACCTTACTCACCAAATTTTACCTATACTGGATCTATAGAAAAATTATGAAAATTCACACAAGATCCATCCATTGATAAAAAGAAATTCTATAACTCAAAAACTATACATACACTAGCTCTGAAATTTTAACCAGAGCTTCTACTAAGCAATAATAGATTACCCACAAAATTTCATAATTTTTGGACCACAGAACCTCAAGATAAAATTCAAACAAGTTTGCATGCATCTAAAAACACATTTCAAAGTCCTATTTTATTCATCCAAAATTTCTAAAACATATGCTCATATAATATTTTTATTAAATACTTGACCTTACCAGGAACTCAACAAAATTGGAACCATAACATTTGGATCTACCAAACTTGAGTTACACATTTTTGAATCTACACATAAATCTTGTGAAAAACAATTAAACAAGACAAAAAGGAAAACCTAACTCTACTGCTGGGCCGGCCCGACAGATCCGGCGGCCCACGAACACGCACCGGTGCGGCCCAAAATGCAGCTCAGCCCAAGCTGGCTCCCGCCTGAGCCTCAGCGGCTGACAAGGTGGACCCGCGCGTCAGCGAGAGAAACAGGGGAGGAAGAACGGCCGGTGGCGTAGTTCGTCGCCGGTGGCTTCTCCAGTGAAGGCAACGGTGCCAACGTGTTCGCCTCACTCAATCGAACCTAGAGGACCCCTTTATTGCAGCTAATGACTCAGCTAGAGGGGGTGGTGACTAGCACGGCGGCGCACGGCCATGGCAGGGCCGGCTCCGACGATGCTACGGCATCGCAGCCTAATAAGGCAACCCTACGAGCTTCGGCAGCACTCCTAGAACCTAGCGTGAGATAGAGGAGGGATGGCAAGGGCGCGAGGACTACTGGCCGCGTGGAGCGCCAAGTCCGGCGAGGGCGGCCATGGCGGCGGTGGAAGAAAACCGATGATTCGCCCTTACCGAGGCTCGATTGACCCGACAGTGAGGTGGAGAGGGTAGAGAAGACCATGGCGAGGCTACGGACGGACTGGGCAACTCATTTTCACGATGGCGAACGCGCACGACGATGGCGATGCGCGGTCGGCAATGGTGGAGCTTGCTGCGGACACGGTGCTGCGCGTGGAGAAGGCGAGAGAGGGAAATGGAGTGGTGAGCGCGTTCGGGTAGGCGCTGGCCCTCTTCTGGAGCGCGGACGCGCGACGTGGAGCCTTCGGCAGAGCCTGCGCGCCATGCGGTGAGAAGCTCCTGCGTCGGTCGGCCATGACGGTCACTGACCGTTTTCTGAAAACGGCGATTCAGTGTTTGATGACCACGACTGACAGCGCCATTTCATCGTGTCAACACGGCTCAACCAATGATCCTTTGCAAAAACTGTGTACATGAAAAATGTAGACCTACCATCCATCTATAATTTCTTTTCAAGGACCATCATCTAATTCGCCATGGATCAGAAGTTACATCAAGCCAAAGATTGCTCAATCACACTGAAATTGCAGTCATGACTTAGAATATTTTTCATTGTTGAAACCAGCATGTAATTCTGACTTGTGGGCCATGTTTGAGCATGTTCCACACATTTTCATGAGTTGTTCATAAAACAACTTTTGTTCCTTAATAAATTAGCTACAACTTTGGTAAAGAGTGCACAGCCATGCAAGGTTTTTAAGTTGGTCTTTTGAAACAGTCAAACAGTGACACTCTAAGGGTCAATTCAAGTCAAACCTTCACTTGAGGGCATTTTGGTCATTTTGATCTACATGAACAATGTCCCAACAAGTAACCTAAGTGTAGTTAAGGTGTAATAGACCATGATCAACCACTTTACAAAATTGTTATACCTCTTCTAATGATCACATGTGATAAAGCAACTAAAACAAGCAATTCACTCATATGTTGCAATGCAATGTTTCACATGTTGCATGACTTTGTTGTTATTCTATACTTGTCACATTACTATCATGTTGCCATGTTTCAAGGTATAAGAAACTCAGGTTGCATTCACATGTTACACCATTACTATTCACAACACTCAAGTAGGAAACATACACAATTGGAAAATGTTGCATATGCATGTTTCAGTAACAAAGGCATGATGAGATAGATGATGCACATGTTTATGAAATGAAATGCAATTAGTGGAAGCCAAACACCTAGGGTGTTACAGCATAATACCCTACTCCTGTGGTCTGTTGGATTGTATTGGCTATCGTATGATATTGCATGAGTTTGGAGGGGGTCCCTGCCCGCCTTATATAGTCCGGGGGTAGGGTTACAAGTCGGTCAGATCTAGGAGATAGCCAGAAAGTAATAACAGATTACAAGAATCATGGGATCATACGTATCGTAACAGATCTCGTAGTATCTTCAGGATATCTTCCCGTTGTCTTGCGGGAGGCCCCGAGCAGTGTTGTGCCCCATAAGGCTTCGTCTTGTGGGCTAGGCCGCCCCTGCGGGCACAACCCATATGGTCTGCCATGGGTATCCAGGGTCATACCCCCCATAGCTAGTCCCCAAGCGCCTTGTACCCTTTGTGCAACACCATCTTGAGCTTGTCCGAACAGGTGCAAACAAAGCTGAGCAGTCAAACTCATGGTCCGACCACCGTGATGAGTTGCCGAGCAGTTGTGAGCAGTTGCCGAGCAGCATGAACTGTTGCTGAGCAGGGTGAACCATCGCCGAGCAGCGTAACCCAAGTATGGCTTGCCATAAGGGTGTAAGGAGCTCAAGTTCAGAATCGAAAATTTCTTCGCAGTGGACCAAGTGTGCCCACTTAGAGTCCGACCACAAGAAAGGGAGATAGTCTTCTTCAACTTCAAGAGGTGCGGAGTCCTCTAGAATAAAGCAAACACACTCACCACGAGGTGAAGTGTGCCCACTTATTCCCCGAGCCTGACAATAGGTGACGTAGTCACGTGATTCTAGGGTCCAAAGTTGAAGAAAAGTAGAAGACCAGCCGAGCAGGTAGACAGTCCTCGGGCATAGCCCCAAAATGAGAAAAAGCACATTCACCGCAAGGTGAAGTGTGCCCACTTAGTCCCCGAGCCTGACAGTAGGTGACGTGGTCACATGGTGCCAGGGTCAGAAACAGCAGTCAACAGAAGAAAATCCCCAATGCGGTGAGGAACCGAGACGTAATGCTGACGCAGTCCCTGAGCCACAAGAGGAAATCTTGGAGAAAACAAATCATGGAAGAAAATACCGGAGTAATGGCTATACAGTAGTAATTACCGAGCCGTAACGGTTGGCGGAGAAGTCAGCGAATATTCGGTGAGCAGTAACAAATTGCGGAGATTAATGGGCCATACGGGCCGTGGTTGCGCGAAAGCCCAAGTAACGGCCCACCTTGCTGTTGCGGAGAATTCGGAGAGGCGCAAATCCGGGAGCGGTTTCCCAAAAACCCTCGAATGTGAAAGGTGGGGGGAGTGCTTTATAACTGCGCCGCCGCACCCCGCGCTCCCACATTTGCCACTTTGCCATTTCATTTTCCTCCTCAACCCTCGCACCTCCAGTTCATATTCACCCGCATTTCCGTCACCACCCCAGACCAGATCTGAGAGATGGCGCCGAAGAAGGGAGCTGGTAACCCGAAGAAGGTGAGTGCTAGAGCCAATCGTGACGAAGAGTGGGTGCCATCGTGCACGGGGGAGGCGAAGCTTGACAGATTGGTGGAGGCGGGCATTCTTACTGACCACATCACCACCGGATGGCGGCCGGCCCTTGGTGAGCCCTATCCAATGCCTCATACCGATGACGTTGTAGTATTTGAGGACTACTTTTGGCGTGGATTAGGGTTTCCTGTTCATCCACTATTGAGGGATTTGTCATAGTTCTAGAGGGTTAGTCTGTGCAACCTCCACCCAAACACCATACTGCATATATCTATCTTCATCTATTTTTGTGAGGCGTATCTTAGAATCCTTCCCCACTTCAGCCTCTTCCGTCATCTATTCTAGCTGAAGAAGAAAGGTGGCGGTGGTTCCAAGGTGGTCGGCGGAGTGTATCTTCAGCTACGCGATGGAATGGTGGGCGAGTACCTTACTGTGCCACTGAACACGTCGCTGAAGGGGTGGAACGCCAGGTGGTTCTACATGAAGTAGAGCCAGGTGGTACCTTTCTGTTTTGGGCTCGTTAAGGACCTCACTGATGAAGTAGACCGGATGTTGTACCTTATAGGCGTGCCTGACCTCCTCGCGTTCGACGACGATAGTTGTGCTAACGAAGCGAGAAGTGGCGGCAATGTAGATCAGCAGAGTTTCGTCTGGTCGAGGCGCCGTCATGATTGGAGGCTTTGTTAAAAACAACTTGAGCTGCTCGAAAGCTATATCTGCCTCTTCCGACCAGGAAAAGCGCTCAGAGGCCTTGAGGAGTTTGAAGAACGGTAGTCCCTTTTTGCCGAGGCACGATATGAAGCGGCTTAGAGCAGCCATGCGGCTTGTAAGCTTCTGTATGTCCTTTACGCAGGTCGGATGTTTCATGTTGGTGATAGCGGAGACCTTGTCGGGGTTGGGTTTGATGCCGCGGGCACTAACGATGTTGCCTAGGAGTATACCGGATGGAACTCCAAAGATGCACTTTGAAGGGTTCAACTTCCATCGGTACCTTTTGAGGTTGGCGAACATTTCTTTGAGGTCGGTGATGAGATTATCGGCGGTCTTGGACTTGACGACCACATCGTCGATGTAAGCTTTGACATTGTGGCCTATTTGTGGATCGAGGCACATCTGGATGGCCCTTTGGTATGTCGCCCCGGTGTTCTTGAGTCCGAAGGACATGGTGGTGTAGCAGTACGCGCCGAAAGGCGTGATGAATGATGTCTTGATCTGGTCTTCTTCCTTGAGGGAGATCTGGTGATAGCCGGAGTAACAGTCGAGGAAGGAGAATAGTTCATAGCCAGCGGTAGAGTCTACAATCTCGTCTATCCGAGGCAGACCGAATGGGTCTTTAGGGCAGTGTTTGTTAAGATCAGTGTAATCAACGCACATTCTCCATTCTTTATTCTTTTTTTGCACGAGAATAGGGTTTGCTAACCACTCAGGATGATACACTTCTTTTATGAATATGGCAGCTAGGAGCCATTTTATTTCTACCCTAATAGCCTCCTTCTTGTCTGGCATGAATCATTGGAGTTTTTGCTTGATCGGTTTGGTAGTCGGCGAGACATTCAAAGAGTGCTTGATCTTCTCCCATGGTACCCCCAGCATGTCTACAGGTTTCCAAGCAAACACATCGACGTTGGCATGTAGGAAGGAGACGAGCACACTTTCCTATTTGGGTTCGAGGTGGGCCCCAATCTTCATAATCTTGTAGGGGTCGTCGAGGCCAAAAGGCAAAGGCTCCAGCGATGGGATATCTAGGTCATCGGTGGGCACCATCTTAGCGTCGGTGACCATACTGGACATCTGGATGGAGAGGTCAGTGGCTTTGGTGAGGGCGAGACTCTCTGTCTCAGAGGCATAGGCGATGTAGAGGTTGGCCCATAGGGTCAGGACTCCTGCAAGCTAAGGCATCTTCAGCACCAGATAAGCGTAGTGCGGTATAGCCATGAACTTGGCCAGAGCTAGCCGAGCAAGTATGGCATGGTAGGCGGTGTTGAAGTCAGCGACGTAGAAGTTGATGTGCTCGACACGGTAGTTGCTTGCCGTGACGAACTACATTGGTAGGGTGATCTCTCCAAGTGGTTTGGATGCCCTACCAGGTACCACACCCTAGAAGGAGGAGTCAGAGGGTGTGAGATCTATTATCCAGAGGCCTAGCTCCTTTAGGGCTCCAGCGAAGAGGAGGTTCAGAGTGTTCCCACCGTCGATGAGCACTTTTCTGAAAAAGCACTTTCTGGACGATTGCATCAAGGACGAGGGGGAAACACCCTATGTAGGGGATGTCTGCACACTGGTCGGCCCTACTAAAGGTGATAGGGACCTCGGACCAAGGGTGATAGCTGGGGTTGGTAGTGGCGTCTTCCGTAGTGACGATGAGCACCCGGCGGGCGGCGAGCTTTCGTTCTCTTCTATTCTCGATGGAGGTGAGGCCCCTAAAGATGGTGGTGACCACCTTATCGTGATCCTGGAAGGCATTGTTGTTGCCCCCAGGTGGTCGGCGGCCTCTAGCTCCATCGTTGTTGTCGTCGTCCGGCTTTTTGGCCTAAAACTCCATAGCCAAGCCGAGGCAATCCTTCATCTTATGCTTGGCGTTCTTATGGAGAGGGCATGGGCCATTGAGAATCTTCTTGTACTGCTCATCGTAGTTGTGCTTGGCGCGAGGTTCATCAACGGCGCGATGATGTGGTCTAGCCGGTGGTGGCGATATTGACCAGACTTGGATCCTTCTGGCCAATCACGGCCACTGTCTCGATGATGACTGCGGTCGTCGTAGCGGCGGTCGCTGTGGTGGCGGTCGTCGGGGCAATCATCGCTACGGTGAGTTAGGCGATGAGTGCCCGCATCCTCGCTGAAGCACACCTCGGCTTCCTCGGCGTCGGCGTACTAGTTAGTGGTCATAATCATCTCGCCAATCCGTGTTGGTGGCTTGCAGTTGCACTTAGAGCGGTGATCGCAGTGATGGAGTCCTCAAACGAAGGCGGTGATGACCTCAACTTCCATGATGTTAGGAATATAATTCCTCATCTCAGAAAAGCATTTGATGTAGCTACGGAGGAGCTCGAATGGCTTCTGGTAGATGCGGTTCAGATCATGCTTGGTGCCTGGTCGAGTACACGTAGCCATGTAGTTGTCGGTGAAGACGTTTTTCAGCTCTTCCTAGGATCCAATGGAGTCTAGGGCAAGGCTTGTGAACCAGTTCTTCGCGGTTGGTGTGAGCATTACCGGAAGATAATTTGCCATGACACTGGTATCTCCTCCAACGGCGCGCACAACAGTGGCGTAAGCCTATAGCCACTGTGTGGGGTTCATCCTTCCCTCGTATGGCTCGACCCTAGTGATTTTGAAACCACGGGGCCACTAGAGTGTTCGGAGTGCCCTCGTGAATGCCCAAGGCCCTTTGGGGTTGTCGGCATCGTGATCTGTAGCGTTGCCAGCGTTGAGTAGCTCGAGAGCTGAGTTCGGGTTACCGTACTCTTGCTCGTACACTTGATGGCGGCATACTTCTTCTTCATGGCGACCAAAGCGGCGCTCGTCGATACTTCATCATGCATCTCGAAGATTATTAAGGTGCACTCGGACGTCCTGGTCGACATCCTAGTCATGTTGGTGAAGGTGTTTGATGCGGTTGCCCCTAGCCCCCCTAGAGGGGTTGTCTGTCATCGCGGTGCTGGTCGGTGAAGCGACTTGGTGGCGATCGGATCTTGGCATGGCTGATCGGCGAATCAAGCTTGTGGAGTATGAAGGTTTTCTGATCCTGGTGGATCTCGTTGATCTAGTAGTGTGTCGCTTTAAGCATGGCGGCAACCTTGGCGACCTCTGGTGTCTGCGAGAGCCGGGCGAGCTCATTGGCGGCCATGGCCATGTTGGCACTTAGGGTCTTGTAGACGTTGTGTCCATCAACACGGACAAATTTGTCATCGAGGTTGTGGTGGAGTTGGCGTGGCCTTCCCTATGAGTCAAGCTGAGCCTCGGCCATCGCAAGGGTAGCCTTATTTGCTCGGCGTTGTGCACGATTGATGTTCCTGTTGAAGCGGGCGGTGCGGTCCTCGGTTTCCCATTCCCACAGGGGGCTATCGATGCTGACGTTGAATATTGCGCCTCCATGGAAGGGCAGGAAAGGAGGTTGCATGGTGGTGGTTTCGGCGATAGTCTCCATAGAGCCCTGGGACTCAGAGTCCGGATTCTACTCCAAGATGGTTTGGAGGGATGCTTCGGGGCATCGGCCAATGTGCAGCATGTTGACGGCCGGCGGAGGCTGGTCGACGGGAGGTTGATCATCTCCAACCTGGTCGGTGAACTTGCCCCTTAGGGCATCTTGGTAAGTGGCTGTGACATTGGTGAGCCCGAAGGGCAGAGTTGCAACCCCTAGAGTTTCCTGAGCAGCCTTCGATAGATCTGGATCGGAGGATGGTCGGCGCTGAACCAGAGTGTCTAGAGCCGATTCGGCGATGGAGAGGCAATCGGTGAGCTTCTGACCAACCTGATCGATGGATGCGATCAGATCGTCGTTGTTGATTTGCCTCCTCTGGTAGCAAGGAAGCGGGCGGCGAGTTGTCGATGAAGGCAACCTCGGAGGCAGTTCCGAGATCAGATCTGTAGTCGCAGGTGTTGGGGTGATCGGCGTAGAATCGATTTGCACCGGCTCAATGAGCTCTCCGACTACATCAGCGTTGATGATCCATGAGATTGATCCGACCATGAAGATCTGGCAGGGCTATGGGAGGGACAAAGAGCCTGCGGAACATACCATCTTGTTCGATATAGAAACAGCATGCACACCCCTACCTGGCGCGCCAACTATCGACATAATGTCATCGGTAGTCCTCCGAGGGGTATCCCATGAAGGTAGATTGATCGGTAGAGATGCGTGTAATCGAAAACAAGAAGGCAACAGAGACACACGAGTTAGACAGGTTCAGGCCATCAGTATGACGTAATACCATACTCCTGTGGTCTGTTGGATTGTATTGGCTATCGTATGATATTGCGTGAGTTTGGAGGGGGTCTCTACCTGCCTTATATAGTCCGGGGGCAGGGTTACAAGTTAGTTAGATCTAGGAGATAACCAGAAAGTAATAATAGATTACAGGAATTATGGAATAATACGTATCCTAACAGATCTCTTAGTATCTTCAGGATATCTTCCCGGTGTCTTGCGGGAGGCGCCGAGCAATGTCGTGCCCCGCAAGGCTTCGTCTTGTGGGCTGGGCCACCCCTAGGAGCGCAGCCCATGAGGTCTGCCATGGGTATTCGAAGTCGTACCCCTCACAGAAGGGGTAGGGGAGGAGTGGGTGAGAAAATGTTTTGGCGCTGAAAATGATTTTTGTTTTTCAGAGAAATACTTTATGTGTTGATTCTTGCTAAATTCATAACTAATTATAGGATGATGATACAAATATGCAATTTGTTGTGTAGCCCTGTCATGAGATGATCTACCATACAAAAATATGAGTTGGTCATTTTTAGTAGTTTTCGTATGCTTAAAATTACCCCTTTTAATTATAAAATGAAGCTTGTATGATTTTTTATAAATAAAAATATTAATCCTGTGATGCTGAAAATTTTTGTGTAAATGATATGTGTTAATATCTACCTTCACAAAAAGTTTGGTATTGTTTTGATAATTCAAAATTGGTCAATTAATTTAAGTGTGTTTAAATAACTTTTCCTTAATTAATAAAATACTAAAATGAATTAGGAAAAATGCTTAAATAATCTTGGTGTGTTTTGGGCATTTATTGAAGACCTTGGAACACTCAAACCCCTATTGTTCCTTGGCATGTTAGTTTCTTCTTTTATAGTAATATAATCAACTTGTTAATAATTAAAATGATTTACTTAATTGTTTAGTTAGTTAAATGCATCTATATAAGTATTGTGGTTGTTTTTGTATGCAGTAGTCTAAGGTAGTGGCTCAAGTATGTAGATGTTCATTTAAACTTTTGGGTAACATATATGTATGATCTTTTATGATTAGTTTATTAAGGAATAAATGTGTTGCTTATGCAAGTTTGTTAATGGATGAGTGTAAGTAAGTCATGATGTGATCTTGCCCTTGTCTTGCTTAACTAGTATAACGTGATAGGTGTTACTTAATTGTTATCCACATAAATGACTTAATGACCAATTAATTAAAATGCTTTGTGAAGCGAAACCCTAGTTGTACAATGAAGGAAAGTTGTATTCAACTTTCTTAGATTAGTTTAAGTTCTACTATGCACTTATGTGTCTTTCATCATGCATCATGCCATGTAGTCCATCATGTTAAGCAAGGCATCATTTATTATGTGTAGTGTTTATGAGAGTGAGAAGGTTCGTGTGATCAAGCTTCAGAGAAGGTCCATCCATCGATGGTGTTGGTGCTAAGTCTAACTCCTATGATCCTCTGTGGAACTAACCTTCTCTGCAACGTAGGCAAGCCCCGAAGCATAAACCCTCTCTTAGTATTTACAAATCTTTATTACACCTTAAGTCTTGTGATATGTGCATTAAGTAATTAGGAGTTGGTCGAATACCGTTGCTGCATGATTACCTTGAATTCAGGTACCCTTAGTTTACCCTGCTAGATGAATAGGTCGATATCTCTTATGCTTAGTAATGCTTAGACTTTGATAGAAGTCAAATGATGGTTTCATTGTTCTCATAGAATAGGTTTTACCTTGCTCTTCTCAACTTTGGTTATGGGTTGTGAAATACCGTGGTTATGATAATGTTAAATTGAGACCAGGCGGGTAGCTTGCATCGAGAATGGAGTCTCAATGTAGTGCTTCCACCTGTGTCGATTGAGGATCGTACCATTGTAGACCTGTGTGAGTCGAGACTTTGCAGCACTGGCCACATACTCTAGTAAGCCTAATACCTTGAATATTCCATTATGAGAAAGGACAACTGTGCACTAGGAGTGGAGAGATGGCGAGAGTAGCGTGTACCCACCCTACGTAAACATCTAGGCTGGCGTACGGCGATGGAGTCCATGCTCTCGGGTGGCGCGAACCCGTTCTCGTTTTGGATGATCCGAGTGAGGGTTGATATATGTAGGTCTAGGACCGACATATGTCGTGTGCTAAGAAAACCCTAGCTGGACTTAATCCATTCGAATCGCCGTTGCTTCTCGGAGAAGGAGACTCGATTCCTTGGTCTACATCGTAGTTAATCAATGGAACATGGTTACTTGTGGATATAGTATAAGATGAGATGAGATGTTTAATGAAGTGATTGAATTAGATCAGGTGCAAATTGTATACTAATGATAACTTAATATGAAGCTAAAACACTGAAAGTAAGGATCCACTTTAGTAAGCTTTTCTACAAAAGTTATTCTTGCTTCAAACCTTTCCTTAAGCTTTCATACCCTTAGAGTCTTTTATTTTAGTCGACTAAGACTTGTTGAGTACCCTCAATTACTCAGGGTTTGTTAACCCCTGTTGTAGGTTCTGACTTGTGCTGCTAATTGAGGTCATGTTAGTGGACTCGGCATGACCTGGCTCTCTCTTCTACTTTAGATATTTTACCTAAGTCGCTTCCGCAATTCTTCACACCATTTGAACTTAAGTTAAGTTTTGACTCAAACATGCTTTGAATCTAATTCTGTAAATCTTTCATACTCTGATGTAAGTTATTTTTGTACCAAATGTTGTAATGTTGTGGTAACTCCATGCTAATCCTGTATGAGTTGTAAAACGTGGATGATTAAGAGTTCTCCGAGGACACCCGACAGACTACCTAAATTATCCGGCTCTTGTGTGCAGCAGTCAGAGGTCTTTAAGATAATGACAGGCACATTTGGGCCATATAATTGGGGTGGTTCTGCCATAGTGGTGTCCAAAGCCGTTCGTTAAGTGGCTGCCACGGCACTGGCCACTACCTAGCTTCAGTTTGGCGAGGCGATGAATGTCCGGGTGGTGGAGCAGGGTTTTCCACCGGGATCAGACGACAATGAGATCGATGATCTCATTGAGAGCCTCTAGCCAGCTACCAATGACATCTTACCAAAGTTGAACATGGAGCAGATCCTGCACTCCTACCTTGACCCTTGATCTATGGGATGTATCAGTAGTACTAGTAGTCATGACTAGGTTTGATCTGTGGGACGCCCTTGCAAATATGTGAACTCTTATTTGCATGTCTGTGTGAACTTTTTCGACACTTTGTATTAGGTGGGTTAAACTTTGTTGAGCATGGTCTAGCCCCTTTTGGTTGCTTTTCACTGCAGATTTCTTTTGGGCTATTTTTGATCTGATCTATAATATGCTAAACATTCATGAGTGCCTTTGATCTTTGTTGAAGCCAACTCATGTCCTTGATCAAATTCGTTGAACATGAAAGAACCATGCAGCGATGAGTTCATCTAAACAAGTCTCGCCTCAATCTAATGTAGAACAATGGAGCCATTGTTGTTGACTTTTACTGTGAACACAAGAAAGTCCGCCCACTATGTATTTGATCTCGTAGGATAGTATATAGTGTCGTAGCAATCGTACTGCCCCATGACTACTATGACTGCTTGGATTGGAGTGAAATAAGTATAGAAAAGACCTATCACAATTGCACCAGGCATTCAAGTGTCAAGCATGTTGTGGTGGTCAAAAGCTCTTTTTCTCGATTCACTTCTCGTGTCCAGCTTTCCCGCCGCATTCGCTTCACTCTCATATTTTACTGCACTCACAAGAAAGTTTGAATGCGGCACATTTGATCTCTTTGGATAGTGTATAGTATAGAGCTGTGAGTAAAACTTTGCCTACGGAGTGCACTTAATCACAACATTTGTATTAGTAGTAGTACTAGTCATGAGTGGCTTTGATCTGTGTTGAACCCAACTCGTCTCATTTTAATGTATTTGATTAGATTTGTTGAACTTTACCTTTTTTTGAGTAATTAAATTAAAAGGCAAACAGAAGAAGGTACATGTGACAACCATTACAATTTCAGCTAAATCAAGTCTAACCATCACATTTACAATCAGAAGAAGGTACATGTGACAACCATTACAATTTCAACACTAGGAGCAAGCATCGCACTTACAATCTGTTGAGCATGGTGTAGCTTAGGTCGTTTGGTTTCTTTTTTTTGTTGCCTTGGTGTCTTTGTCAATCTTTGTTGAACTTGTAAGAACCTTGTAGTGAGGAGCAAGTCTCGCCTCAGTCTAATGCAGAGCAGAGGAGCCACTGATATAAACAGGTATGGACTAATAACACAACTAATTGGCTAATTATTAGAAACTCTTAGAGATTGCCTTCTTTATTCCTTCCAATACTTTTTTAGGAGTTGTAAAACTTCATGTTTTTTATAAGAAAATATTGGGTACTCTTGGAGATGCTCTAAGCACCCAATCTTGAAGAACGAGCACCTCGCAAACTTGAAGCACCCATAATTGAGTATGGAGCCCCTGAACAGGAGAGAACCAGATGATTACAAATCTTCTATTAACACAAGATCTACAAGAAGATCTACAATCATCAAGGTCAAGCTCCGGTTCTATGGTAGCACCTTGCAAAGGATGGAGAAGGAGCACCTCACAAAACTTGCACCAGTGTCTCAGTAGGGATGAAAATGTATCGGATATGGATGGATATCACTAATATTACATTTGTTTTCATATTTTTGGTTGGATTCGGATTCGAATACGGATAGTGTCAGCCATGCCGGATAGGATACGACTGGATGTCGATATCATATATATGCGATTTGAGTATTCAGATATGGATACGGTATTGGATGTTGAATATCCGGACTCAGATATGGACAGATCTAAACCTCTCTAAATGGATTCGGTCTCGAATACGGCCAAAAAATATCTTTCACCCCTACATCTCAGTGAGGTGCTTTATATTCCATAATCTTGCAACCTCTGAGAATCAAGGGATGCAGATCTACATCTCGATGCTCAAGTGCAACAAGATTATGGAATCTAAAGCACCCAATCTTGAAGGCCTTCTCCAAACACTAGCATCCCTTTGAGGTGCTTTATCTCCATCTTGCACCGAGAGGTGCAAGGAGGAAGACAAAAGCATCTCTAGGCGATGAAGAAAGATGATTGGCTCATGAGTGTGTGGATTCAAGAGTGTGTGGATTGAACCCAAGAGGTGCATCCAGACCCAGGTTAAATAGGGCAACCGAAGATGGTGAAGTGCAGGTAAAAGTGACGCAAGTAGTTAGGAAATAACTCACGCTGACTTTCCCACTGATAGACCAAATCTTCAACTTGCCTTGCCCTATAGTCCCTATGATGGTCCGAGCATTGTAAATCTGACCGAGCCGGACACATCTCACTCTTCACTCTTCAGTTTGCCCCTCGACTGCTGACTGCTTGGATTGGAATCAAATAAGTACTGAAAAGACCTATCACAACAAGTAGTTGGGAAATAACTCACGCTGACTTTACCAATGATAGACCAAATCTTCATCTTGCCTTGCCCTAGAGTCCCCATGATGGTCCGAGCATTGTAAATCTGACCGAGGCGGACATGTCTCACTCTTCACTCTTCAATTTGCCTCGACTGCTGACTGCTTGGATTGGAATCAAATAAGTACTAAAAAGACCTATCACAACTGTGCCAGGCATTCAAGTCTCAAGCGTGTCAAAAGCTCTTCTTCTTGATTCATTTCTTATGTCTAGCTTTCCTGCCGCATTTGCTTCACTCTAATATTTTGCTGCGCTCATAAGAAATTCTGAATGCGGCACATTTCATCTCATCGGAGACTACATTACATTATAGAGCTGTGAGTAAAACTATTGCCTACGAAGTGCACTGGGTCAATTTGTATCAGTTGTAGCAGTTGTCATGAGTGGCTTTGATCTGTGTTAAACCCAACTCATCTTATTTTTATATTTGATAAGAATTGTTGAACTTGCAAGAACCATGTATCAAAGATTATTTTTATTTAGAAATTTTATACTTCACAGGATCACACAAGGTCCGGCCATCTGAAATCTTGACAACCCAGATAGTGTAATTGATGAACGACATGCTCCTCCATTCCCATGTAGGCGCACGCGCGCGGGTGGCGTCAGCAGCCTGTTATAGCAGGCGACGTCGCCTTTTGGCCCTGTCGCATTCACATGACGAGGCAAAGCCCCACCACCCACCCACGCAAACATCTTGGTCATGGGGTGATCGACGGCCCTAACCTATAGCAGCAGAGACAAGGGGTGAGAGGGAAGGTTATACATCTATTGCCTTGTCTCTATAGAGCTCCTGATTCCATCCCAAAGCTTTTGCCTTCCACCCTACTACGCCGCCGACACCTCTAGCTAGGACCATGGCAGTGCCAACGAGATCATCTATCGATGGGGAGGCCTCAGAGGCCTTTCGCGCCGGTAATCCTCCACCGATAGATGGCCCTCTCATCGGTGTGGTCTCTCACCCGTCAGTTCCCCCTTTGGAGGTGGATCATCACCGTACCGCTGTTCATGTTGTTTATCTTCATTTAACTAGAGTATGCGAGCAATGCTCACACTAATATTTGTGTTCATGCTATTTGATTTAACTACTATTTGGAATTTACCTACTATCTCAATAGGTGAACGTGGGCATGATGGTGTCCTGAGCCTCATTGGCCCTAGAGCCTGGTTCTTTGTTTGCAGTCGCGCTCGGAAAAGTGGCCCCGCGAGGCATCCCCCGATGGAGGCAGCCGCTCGCGATTTTGTGCCATGCTGCGCCGATCAGTTTAGTAAAAGTCATTTGCCTTCTCAATCAGATCGCTCTCCCCCTTATCTGATATGGGCTTGAACTTGGCTTGCATTGTGCAGTGCTTCCTCCATGGCAGTGCCATCCTTGGTCATGGGCTTTCCCCTGGTGGTGCCAGAGAGTCGTCTCATCATCGCTTGCCGCCGCTGAGCCCCTCTGTCCCTGCACAGCCCTCTGGTTCTAAATTGGGCGAATCATCAGAAGAGCATGAATCCTCAGACGACATAGACTACCATCAATTATTGAAGCATTACCGCGAGGTCCAAGCGGTTTTGTCATCGACTAGGCTAAACGCTAAGATGCTGCACGGTGAGCTAGACACCACGCGCGACGCACTTCAACCTCCCATGACTGAGCTCTCCAAGGTGCTAGTGAACTGGGCGATCCTCAAGGAGCAAGGCCATAACATGATGAACCTTCTTATAGTACTTAGGACACATGTCGAGACCCTACAGCTGTGCGTGCAAGCCACCCGTAGCACAGGCTTCCCCATGAGAATAGTGGATAATATGTTCGCCGTTCTGAGCCCTACTAGCCCACCTTCAAGCAATGGTGACCGAAGCCATTCGTTAGGGGGCTGCCACGGCGCTAGCTACTGCCCAGCTTCAGATTGGCGTAGTGGTGAATGTGTTGGTGGTGGAGCAGGGTTTTCTGCTAGAATCAAAGGACAATGACATCGTTGATCTAGTAAAGAGTTTCGAGCTGGCCGGGAACACCGTCTTAGCAAAGGTGGACATGGATGATATCCTGAACACCTGCCTCGACCCTTGATCTATGGGACATATCAGTAGTATTTGTAGTCATGACTAGGTTTGATCTGTGGGACGCCCTTGCAAATATGTGAACTCTTATTTGCATGAATGTCTATGTGAACTTTTGCATCACTTTGTTTTAGGTGGGTTAAACTCTATTGAGCGTGGTGTAGCTCAGGTAGTTTGGTCATTTTGTAGCTGGTTTGTAGCCCCTATTGGTTGCTTTTCACTGTAGATTTCTTTCTGGTTGTCTTTGGTCTGATCTATAACATGCTAGACATTCATGAGTTCCTTTGATCTTTGTTGAAGCCAACTTGTGTCTTTGATAAGATTTTTTGAACTTGAAAGAACTATGCAGTGAGGAGTTCATATGAAGGTGTGAACAAGTCTAAAATATTGTTTTTGCTTTTGCTTTTCTGTGTGTTTTGTTACAAATTTATTTGTTTCCTTTAGGGATTTAATGAAAGTACTTGTACAAAATAGCTTTCCTATGTAATGTGAGATTTGTCCACCCCAGTCAGATTTATAATGCTTGAACTTTCTTGCGTGTGTAGTAAATTTGAATAGCTATGTGGCTCCTCTATTAGGCATTAGATTGATGCGAGACTTGATCGTATGAATTCCGTTATGCATGTTTATCATACTATAGATCAGCAAGAGAATCAGATAGAAACCTATAGGCAAAACCAACCAATAGGGGCTAGAAACCGGCTACCAAATGACCAAAGGACCTGATCTACACCATGACCAAATGACATAGGGAAAGAGTAACAACATGTACTCCCTCATACTCCCAACATAAGGAATCGAAGATACATCAAATGCAACGTGAGATGCATCAAATGAAACTTTATTTACTCCTCTACTCGTCGTTGGTATCATTGTCCTCATCATCATCCTCGTCATTGGTATCAACGTCGTCTTCGTCCTCATCAGCGGTGATGCGGTTGGCCACCTGCTCAGCATTGGCACGAACCAGGTTATGCTAGTGCTTCTCGGTGTTATGGGCGGTGCTGATTCCCTGCATCGCGACGCTAGTGTCAAAGCCATCTATCAAGCTCCGGTAGCAGGTGAGGATGTACTCTGCGTTGTTCGCGCGATTCTTATTCAAGTAAACTGGTAGTTCTTTCCAGGACATCGGTGAGTTGGTGAAAAATGAAGACATAACTGCTCACCTTTTCCTCCAGAGGTGGGTTGAGGGTGCCTGGATTGGTGTTTTGAACCACATGCCTGATCTTGAAGAAAGCCATACTCATCTTGATTCACCACAGGCACGGCGTATCCTCCTTCACCACGAGCATGGCGTCATCCCCTCCGTGCGCGCTTTAGAAAAGGCTCACCCTTCACCATGGGCATGGCATCATTCCCCTCCCATGCGCACTTCCAGAAGGCTCGCCCTTCAACATGGCGGTGGCTAAGAGTGAAGTACATTTGGAGAAGGCAACCACAGGTTTCTGGTGATTTTAGATCTGCAGTGGGAATACGAGGGCTCCGAGAAGGAAGGAAAACAAGCGGAGTTGCGAAAGAGATCATGGTGGTTAATATATCACTACTACAAAGGAGCCATTGGTGTTTTTTTGGGAATAAAGAGGAGCCATTGGTGTTGAAATGTTACTGCGTACGCAAGAAAGTCCAACCTCTATAGGTTTGGATGCGTCTGATAGTATACTATATCCTCTGTGGCTTTGAGTGCTGCAATAATTTGTGTGGATTTGATTATATAAGAGATAAAATTAATCTCGGCCTCCAATCATACATTATTCCTAGACCCAAGTTATAGGAGACAAAACTTTCCCTTTTTTTTGAGGTACATGTGACAACCATTACAATTTCAACACTAGGAGCAAGTCTCGCATTTAGAATTTGTTGAGCATGGTGTAGCTCAGGTCGTTTGGTTTCTATTTCTTTTTTGTTGCCTTGGTGTCTTTGTCAATCTTTGTTGAACTTGCAAGAACCTAGTAGCGAGGAGCAAGTCTCGCCTCAGTCTAATACAGAGCAGAGGACCCATTGGTGTCAAAATGTTATTGCACACATAAGAAAGTCTGACCTCAAGTCTCACCTCAGTCTAATATAGAGCAGAGGAGCCATTGGTGTTGAAATGTTATTGCACACATAAGAAAGTCTGGCCTTTGTGCATTTTAACGCGTCTAACAGTATCCTCTATAGTTTTCCTCATTTTCCTATGATGCTTGTTACTATGGCGTTTACAATTTTAAGTTTGACTAACTTAATAGGAAAGAGTACCAACATCTATGACATTAAATGCAAAGGGAAGATACATAAGGAAGAGTAACAACATAAGGAAAGAGTAACAACATGTATGTCCCAACTCCCAACTACCAACATAAGGAAGATACATCAAATATTACGTGACATACATCAAATGGAACTTTATTTTCTCCTCTGCTATTTTTTCTGAGAACAAGGGAACATAGGGAAGATAGTAAGGTCTGCTGATGAAGTCCTCTGGCAGGACGCTACATCTACCATACTGAATGGCAAGGGCAGGGATGACATGAACTTTTTTGTTTTCCATGTTATATGCGATGATGGTTCTTTCCCACCCAACAAAGAAAATCAAATTCCATTCTGGATGAACCGCAATCACCGTGTAGCCCTCATCAACATCCAATTAATTAAATTGAATCATAGTATTTCCAAACACCTTCATCGCGCTGACAGTATGCTTCAATGTCCAATTATTAGTACCATAGTCTTCAAGGATCTAGATTAAAAGCTTGCACATCTTGCGAACCTGAGCAGTACATACACACAAGTGACCCTAAGCTTGATGGATGGAGGGTGAAGAACCACTAGGCATAGGAATTTTCCTCCATGTCTCTCCCTCCATATCCATAGAAAGTATCTGAGGAGAGTACTCCGAGTACCCGATAATGTGCAGACAACTGTTAAGAAACAAAGTTGCTAATTTAGAATATGTCACATCAGTACCCTCGCCCCATTTAGATTTCTTAGAGATCCATGCTGCAATTTTAGATGAGTAGATATCCACACCAACACAATTACCATCCTCCACCACATATTCAATCACATGGAAGTGCAAGGAGGCTGTTGGATCGAACCCCAATCGAGCCAAACCAACATAATGGATGGTAGATGGCAGTTCCTTCAACTTCTTAGTTGCCGAATTGCAGACGACATAGCGGTATGATCCATTAGCCCTTGGCACCATCATAGGATGAGACCGTTGCAGCAATCTGAGATAGCTACATTGTCCAAGGTGAAGGGCAAGAGTTCCAAAGAGGGGCGTTGTCTGTTGATGCTGGTGAAGTGTCGATGGACGTTCTCACTATCGTAGTAGAAGTCGGCCAAAGTCTAGGGCAGCACCTTATGGATGTTAGGGTCTGAGATGAGGTGTTTCCAGGAGTGACAAACACATTTGTAGCAGAACAAGGAGTGGGTGGGGAGGCAGTAGAGGATCTCAACAATGACATCGTCTGTGAGGCTGGCTAGTGCGTTCCTCTTGTTGGGGGCCACCTCCATTTCATTAGTGTGTAATAGAATGAGAGCTTGCTCAGTAATGAAATCAGTGAAGAGGAAAATAATCCAACTAAGATCCATGAGTGAAGTCCACAACTCATACCAAAGTGCAACTTTAACAACCATTAATAATTTTCATGGTACGACCTCATCTAAATTTAGAGTAGCACCACATAGATATATATAACTCAAACTAGAGTAGCAGTTAATGGAGCTGTAACGATTACAGTTTTAGCTAAATCAAGTCTAACCATCACACTTACAATCAGTACACAAGCTCAGAGCTTCTTCCATAGGAGACAAACAAAGATTAAGAGGACTACAATTACAACAATTTTGAAGGAGAAAGAGGGTGGAGCAGCTGTTGGATTTTGAAGAAAGATGTCATCATCATGAGCTAAGGGTGGATTTGAGTTGGTTGTTGACTTGAAGGCAGCAATTCCATCTTCATAGGAGTTGTACTTTTTATAACTAGCACCACGAAACCTATGAACTTGTTCCTGGCAGTCAGGCCAGTTGTAGTAAACTCCTGGCTGATGGCCATTAAACACAACATAGCAGGGACTCATCTCAAATCTGCACAACCTAAATAGGCCACCTCAGTTTTCACAAGTTCAAAATACCATAAGGACTCAATGGTGGCACTAGAGCATATGAAACAGAAAAATAGAATCAAGCAAGCACTGGATAGAAAAACTAGTTCAAGGCAGAAGCAAAGGGCTTGTTTGTTTGCCTAGATAGATAGGTATAATCAAGCAAGCACTTGACAATTAACAGGCCTAGTTGCACACAGGCATTTATAGTTATAAGAACACTGAATATATGCAGAAAACCATGACATCAGCAGAAAACCAACCAGTGCCACCTCCTAGTTCTTTTTCGTTATCATTGGCCTAACCAGATCTCGGATGCTAGAATGGTTCTTATATAGCTCATGTTCAAGCAAGGACTAAAATAGTGAAGCGAACAGGAAAAGGCAAGAAAGGGGACCTACGGATCGGATCTGTTGCCTCTACTGCTGCACATAACGGACACAGACGCCAATGCCACCGTGCTCCACCGGGATGCCCTACCACCTAGCCTCCAAATGGACACCTGAGCTACCACAGCACACCGGGGATCCTCCACTGCCACCACCGCAAGTCCAACGGGCATAGATTTGTTTCCACTTGCAAGGGATATCCAATATATAGGTCAACCTGTAGGGCATCCACATAGACAATATATAATACTATAAGGACTCCAAAGATATGTCAACACAACTAGGCATCCAGCGTAATGGTGAAGACGGTCCATTCCTTGCTTTAGGTCCTGGGTTCAACTCCCAGGTCTCATGGTTTTTTGAATTAGATTTTTTGAAACCCCGGCGACACACAAGGTACAAGTGACATGCAAGCCGTCGGGTCCCATAGGTTGGATAGGGATGGAGAAAGGTCCCATAGGTACACATGACACGTAAGCCGTCGAGTCCCAAAGGTCGGATGGATAAGGGTCCACAAGTGACACGCTAGCCATCGGGTCCCACAGGTCGGATGGAGATGGAGAAAGGTCCTACAGGTACACATGACATGCAAGCCATTGGGTCCCGTAGGTTAGATGGAGATGGAGAAAGGTGCCATCAGGTCCCATAGGTCGGATGGAGAATGGTCCACAAGCACAAGTGGCACGCAAGTCATCGGATCCCACAGGTCAGATAGAGATGGAGAATGGCCCCATAGGTACATGTGACACGTAAGCCATCGGGTCCCACAGGTTGGATGGAGAAGGGCCCCACAAGTACATGTTCACATGGAGAAAGGATCGAGTGGAGACTTTTATGACAAATTGCAAGTGTCACGGATGAGTAACTGCAGGTCGCATAGGTACATGTCGGATGGAGAAAGTACCGTGTGGAGATCTATGATGAATTGCATGTGTCACGGATGAGTAACTATAGGTCCCATAGGTACACGTCAGATGGAGAAAATACCATGTGGAGATCTATGACTAAGTGTCGTTCATTACAGATCAAATATTGTTCATCACAGATGTGTAATTAGTTCAATGATGAAGCCCTGTTCGTCACAGTATTAAAGAAGATCACCACAGATGAGTCACGTGAGTGATCTGTGGCGAAACCCTGTGCTCTTCTATGATGTTTCTTATGACAATATCTGATTTCATCATTGTCAGCGCAAAAACATGTCGATGCACTGGGCACACAGCAAGCTAGAAGGATCTGCTTAGGATGAGCCTGGAGATCCGCTTGGCTTCAACGCAGGGTTAGCCGATCCTGCATATTCCTCCCGAGACGTGCCAGTCAATTTGACATGCAATTGACAAGGAGAGAAAGTTTATTAGTAATTTAAGGTGGAACATGCCGGTCTTGCCCAGACAGTTCCAAGTGTGCCGCTTTAGGAGCAGCCAGATGGGAAAATCGACTAAATAGCCGATAGGCGAAGAAATCGGCTGTTACGGACTATAAAGCTTGTGGGTCACGATTGATTTTATGTTGACAAGAACAATGCGCGTAGATGCAAATAAGATCATCAGCTTGGTGGGTATTACCAGTGTAAAGCATTGAGCTGATGAATCTAACGAGAAAGGATATAATATGCGAAGAAATCGACTGTTTAGTACAAACAGATCTACAAACGCTCTAAATCTAATATGTTACCATCAGCAGTGAGGTTTGACTGGATCGATGGCAGCTATGATGATAATAACAAACTAAAACCAAGGAATCCGTAAAACCATCTATACACTGATAGGCTTTCTGAAAGACACGCTATATGTGTGAAAGCTCGAGCGAATCGGCTGAAATAACCGATTCAGGTGAAAAGGGACTATAGTATGGGAACAATCGACTATTTAACATAGACAAACCTATGAACTCATTAGACTTAACCTGCTATCTCTAACAGTGGGGTTCGACTGGATCGATGGCAGCCGTGATAAAGACAACAAGTCAAACCTTCAAAGTAAACAGATCTATTCACATTTAACAGAATCATGGAGACACACTGTAGGCATTAAAGCATAGGTGATCTGCTATTTTGCCGATGCAAGCATAGCAAACAGTTAAGGTCATGCCTGATCAAGAACAAATCTACCGACTACCATCCTCCGATCTAAAGTGCCATCAGTGGGGATCGACCGGATCGTTGCAGCCATAACAACCAACTATAGACCAGATTCAACCAGCTAGAAAACCTCCTCAAGATGGAACATGCCTTAACCACGTACTATGCACGATCAAGATCAAAGTAGAACAACCAATGAAACATAGCCCATCGCTCAAAGTAAGAAACATCGTATTGTAACAAAGCAGACAACGGACTAAAGGATATGAGGCCGATCTAGATCGATCTCAATCGGGCAGGTTGATGTTGCTGAAAACTAATAACAATAAGAACATCAGCAAGATCGGTAACTTAATAAATCTACCCAAAGTGTGCCACTCTTAGGTAGAGCCGATAACTTGACCTTAATCTAATTCGAGCAGTGGAGGTCGAACTTAACCAATGCAGCCGTACTTGAATTAGACAAGAGTCGATAACTAGCTTATACTAGAGTTCACAGTGGAGGTCAAACTTAACCGATGTAGCTGTGCAAACGGAAGTATAAGCCATGATGGTACTTACAGACAAGTCAGAGGTCGGCCGGACCGATGCAGCCCTGCTTGTTGAAGAACTCACCGAGATCTACACTACTCCTACTCCTAAGGGTTGGCGTAAAACTAAAAAAGTAATTTGTATTGATTGATTGGATGTGCTTTTACAATAGCTGAGGTCCAATATTTATACCCGGAGCCTAAGCATGAATCCTACTCAAGTACTACTCATTACAATTTTTGGTATAAGAGAAAACATCCATAATTTAAGATAACTTGGACCCTAATCTTTCACTTTTTGTAGAGTCCGACATGTCTTTCCTGACGCCGACTATAGCTTATTGTTGTTATTTGCTGACGTCATCTGAAGAGAGCCAATTCCAGTGCCGCATCTGAACCAGCTGATATCGATCCTTATGAAATCGATTCCTTGATGACACGATCTTAGAAGCTTCGAGTTCCCATGTTCTTCTCCCAAATTTTGGTGTAAACACATGCCGCCCAATTTTGGGATAAAAATGATTTTATTCCAAAATTCCTATTTATCTATTTACCACGTCGCAACCATTTTATTCTAAGATATACACGTGACTCGTGACTTCTCGGTCCGAGTCATATATAATATCTGAACAGTATCATTTCCAACTCACTCAGCCCATTTGCTTTCCCCTTCTTTCTCAAGCAAATCTTAACAGCTGATGCCGCCATCGCCAAAGCCTCAACCCTAGCAAATCCTTGCCCTATCAAGCTTTTATTAAAGCAATCTTCCTCAGATTCAAATCTATTTTGCCTGCAATGGCGACCAGTGACCACGTCCCTGAGGTATGCTTTTCAAGTTCCCATTCTCCAAGTATCGGCCGCTACCCTACATATCCTTTCTTCGTGTTCTTACTTTATCTAATTTCTAGGAAATGAAGAATGAAATCTTGGTTCCATCGGCCGTTGCTCCCAATGTCTATTTTCTTAGGCCTATGGGTGATCCTGATCCATCTGATTTTATCCATCAAGAAACCAACCAAATCCCCTTCAAACAGTCTGTAGTAGATTTGTCCTCCTGGAACACCAAAACTCCCTTCAAAAACTAGCCCAAAATGCTTAGGGGATGGAGAGACTGGTTTCGTAGGGTATCCGAGAAAAAGGCCAGAGATTGGGAGACTTATGATTTGAATCAATGCTTGACGTTCTCGTTGTCTGGGATGGAGAGGAATGATTTACTCCTGATTTCTGCATCTTATTTCTGGTCTAACACCCTGAATGCTTTTGTTTTTGGTCACGGCCCAATGACCATCACTTTGCCCGATGTTTACATGTTGATCGGCCTTAGAATAACTGGATTAATGCAGCCTTATGATTACTTAAGTGCTGGTTGCAAGAAATTAGCCAAAATATCAGACTGCACAAGATGGGCAAGCTATATTCTAAACCATATTGGAGACAGATCAGCTGTTAGTGAAAGAGAATATGTGGCTTTTCTAAATATGTGGCTAGAAAGATTCATCTTCTATGGGTCATCTTGTGGTCCAACTTATAATCATAAATTCATGGCAGAGCACCTAGCAGTAGGTGTTGAGGTTCCCCTTGGAAAGTATCTGTTAGGAGCTACTTATCATCTGATGCACTAGGTAGCTGTCCAGTTACTGAAGAATGAAATAGTGCACACTACTAGTGGCCCTTGGTGGTTGATACAGATGTGGTTAAACTTGTATATGCATAAGATTGTAAGGTCGAATCTACAAAACTTGAGCTTTCCATCCTCCAACTTTGATGAGGAATACAGAGGCAAAGAGGGAAGAACCCGTCAGTGCATGAACTATGGTGAAGCCGCATTGGCTATAACAATTGTTGTCGATATTGGCCATCTCTTCAAAAAGTTTTATAGAGGGTTTGAAGCAGACATCCTGACTTGGCTACCCTATGATGAGGATGAGAACAGTGAGTTGGTCTTCCCGTTTAAATTTTGATTTGAATCAGGCTGTTTAGACAAAACGATAGCTGCAATCTTCAATTCCTTGATCAAACATTGCGTTCTTCCAGCTGAATTTTGTCATGGCCGTGGCAAAATGTCTATAGGTTTCTTCCTTCCAGGCAACCTTCCAACTTACGAGTTTTACAATCCTTCTTTCGTAGCCTGTCAGTTTGGTCTTGGTCAACTGCTCCCTCAACTGTTCTTCAAGAACACACTGAAGCCAAGAGCAGGTATCAGTGAAGTGATGGAAGCCTCTAGAGTCTTTCAATTGGGATCAGATCTTCCTTCCCTTTGCTTGCATGACTGGACCAGAGTTAGCTTCTCTTCCACTCTCTTTGACTACTGGTGGCAAGAATGGCACTCCCATCTCTTCTGTGGATTGGTCCATCCTAGATGCATAGCTCTGGATGGAGAGTTTGCTTCTGACAGAGAGGTAACTTACCATTTCTTTTTTTAGAAAATTATTCGACGAATTCTCCTACCAACTATTCTAACAGACCTTTTTAGGACATCGAATTTGATCCTCCAAGCTTGGACAGGAAGGGGCATCCTATAGATTATTAGCCACCATGCCCAGTTTGAAGAATAGGATCAGCTGCACCTCCATTGAAGAAGCTAATGAAAACTCATGCTGCATCCACAATCGTAACGTATCAATCTTCAAAGCGCAAGGCAGCCCAAGGGACAACCCAGAAAACCGTTACTAGGAAAAGACTCCGCAGAACGAGACCATCAGCTGCTCAGGTAAACAATTCATCTTTTCCTCAAAATGATATTCAACTTCTGATCCTCTTTCTTCACAGCTATCAACCATTGCATCCCAATCGGCTCTGGGTGCGGAACTGTTGTCCCAAGCATTTAACTCAGCATCAACTAAACCTTCATCGGCCAGTCCCCAAGAGGAGCCAATTTTGGTTGAACCAACCGATGCTCCTAGGACTACAGAAGATAAGAATCCTCCACTTCAATCCCTGACGTTGCCAAGGTATCTACATAAAGTTCTTGATTCTTATCCAATTTCACCCTTCATCTGACTATTTATCACGTTAGATACCCTCTGAGGAAACACCCACACAGGAGCAGGAGTCTAATAGTCTACTTATTGAAAATGATCCTGTTAGCATTGAAAATGATCCTGCTGTTGTCGACACTCAGACTGTCGATTCCCCAGTTCAGCACACAACTGATGGTAAGAAAATTATATATCCATTTTATCCTTCTGCAATAATTATGAACTAAAAATCTTCCTTATGTTTGCAGATACCAATGTTGAGAGTTTAGAGCCGATTCAGCCAGATACCATTGGTGCATCATCAGTCATTCCTCCTTCTCAGATAAAAGCTATCCCAAAAAAGGTACTGTACTTGCTTCACCATTTATCTTATTATCAACTGATTCAATCCTCTTAACAAGATTTTTTTATATATAGGCACTTAATCTTCTAGCTCCGAGCTACTCTTTCAATCTTGAAGAGTGTCTAGATGAAGATGAAATAAGCTCATCAGCCGCCTCTTCTAAAGAAGCTCTATCAAAAGAGACCAGAAATTGGCTAAGGGATATATTGCAAATGCTTGAGAAGAATATAGCTGATTTGGTCCGAGATGCGGATTTAATGCAAAGAGTCTCCTTGGCCTTTAAGGGTAATTCATCCTCGGTTCTTACCAAGGTCTTGTCATCTTTGTCCGTCATTGAAGATCAAGCTCCAAAGGTGAAAAAGGCCCAGAGGAGACTGTCTATCCGTGAAGCTTTACAGGCCAAGAAGTCCAATAGGCAAGAGGCCAAAGAGCTGACATAGCTGATTGATGATTTGAAGAACTCCTCTCTCAGGATCGATCCAGAGCTAACCCAACTGGAAGTCAGGCGTGCAGAACTTGAGAAGGAACTAGAGAATGTGAAAGCTGCCATTGATCGCCACAAGTCCACTCTGGCCCAAATACCTGATGCCATTAAGCAGAATAAATAGGAACTGCTGACCAAGGTCAGAGAAGGCAGGGTCATCTGTAGCAGCCTTGAGGATATTCCTAGATCAGCCGAAGAAGACAAGTAATAAATCGCAGAAGTTGATGCTATCCGGCTAGAAGTATTGAAAGCAATCTAGGATGTTCTAGACTCGTAATATGTATATCAACATGTATCTTCTGTAGAATCAATGATAACCATATTTTCTGTCACCTTATTGTATTTCTTGTTTCGGCTAAAGAGCTGATTTGAAAATAGCCGATTCCAGACTTCTATCCTTAATCCGATTAAGTCTAAAAACATGGCCTTTATTAAGAGAACCCCTTCAACCTTCTATCTTTAGTTATCAACGCCGCATTCCCTTTGGCATTAGTGTGGTGGCGCTATGGATGAGAAGTGAGCCTTGGGCAGGCATCTTTAATAATCCCTCTTATATGCTTTTGTGGATTGTGATCATGAGTTGGCACTGTATTTGAACTATGTTGACAAATGCTAGTTTCAAACTTAATTTGCTTCCGCTACTATCTATCGGACTTGGTTTGTAATAACCATCTTTCATACTCTAATGAATGGATTGTAATTGTGAACTTTATGTAATATGTGACATGTATGTCGAATCATGTACGATCTTGGTTGTACGTGGATCATTTATCGAGACCCATCGTGGTACTCGACGGACTACCGGGTTTATATGGGCTCAAGTATGACAGTGCGACCACTTGCGGGGTGCCATTATACTTGTGCTCTTATAAATTGGTCGGTTCTATGACATAAACCAGTCCAACCTGATCAATCAGATATCCATGAAACACCTCTTTCATGGTGTTATGGAATGTGTTCAAGAAAACTGTATTATGGTTCAATATGGCATCATGAACAAATTTGTTTACAGCTTCTACGAAGAAACGCCTATCTTCAGCTTCGTCTGTATTTGACTGCCCATGCAACAAAACTCTTAGTAGTGGATATTTCTGAACAACTTTATTATCATGTGTCTTGGTGTAGGACAACAAACACTTTGTTCTGAAATTCTTCTATACCTTTGCTAATGACATCTTTATCCTCATCAGGTAGGTCTTCATAAGGTACCATAAGAATGTCATTGTTGTTGTAAGTCACCATGATTGTGGTGACCCACCGAGCGTGCCACAATGTGTGTCCGCGCAAAAATGTGTCGATGCACCAGGCACATAGCAAGCCGGATGGATCTGCTTAGGATGAGCCCAGAGATCCGCTTGGCTTCAACGTAGGGTTAGCCGATCCTGCGTATTCCTCCCAAGGTGTGCTAGTCAGTTTGATCTACAATTGACAAGGAGAGAAAGTTTATTAGTAATTTAAGGTGAAACATGCCGGTCTTGCCCAGACAGTTCCAAGTGTGCCGCTTTGGGAGCAGCCAGACGGGAAAATCGACTAAATAGTCGATACACGAAGAAATCGGCTGTTACGGACTATAAAGCTTGCGGGTCGTGATTGATTTTATGTTGACAAGTACAATGCACACGGATGCAAGTAAAATCATTAGCTAGGTGGGTATTACCAGTGTAAAGCATTGAGCCGATGAATCTAACGAGAAAGGATATAACATGCGAACAAATCGACTGTTTAGTACAAACAGATCTACAAACGCTCTAAATCTAATTTGTTACCATCAGCAGTGAGGTTCGACCGGATAGATGGCAGCTATGATTATAATAACAAACTAAAACTGAAGAATCCGTAAAACCATCTATACACTGACAGGCTTTCCGAAAGACACGCTATATGTATGAAAGCTCAAGCAAATCGGCTGAAATAGATGATTCAGGTGAAAAGGGACTACAGCATGCGAACAATCGACTATTTAACATGGACAAACCTATGAACTCATTAGACTTAACCTGCTATCTCTAACAGTGGGGTTCAACCGAATCGATGGCAGGCGTGATAAAAGACAACAAATCAAACCTTCAAAGTAAACAGATCTATTCACATTTAACAAAATCATGGAGACACACTGTAGGCGTAAAAGCATACGCGATTCGCTATTTAGCCGATGCAAGCATAGCAAATAGTTAAGGTGATGCCTGATCGAGAACAAATCTGCCAACTAGCATCGTTCGATATAAGTGCCATCAGTGGGGATCAACCGGATCATTGCAGCCATAACAGCGAACTATAGACCAGATTCAACCAGCTACCAAACCTCCTCAAGATGGAACATGCCTTAACCGTGTACTATGCATGATCAAGATCGAAGTAGAACAGCCAATGAAACATAGCTCGTCGCTCAAAGTAAGAAACATCGTATTGTAACAAAGGAGACGACGGACTAAAGGATATGAAGCCGATCTAGATCGATCTCGATCGGGCAAGTTGATGTTGCTAAAAACTAATAACAATAAGAACATCAGCAAGATCAGTAACTTTATGAATCTACCCAAAGTGTGCCACTCTTAGGTAGAGCTGATAACTTGACCTTAATCTAATTCGAGCAGTGGAGGTCGAACTTGACCGATGCAGTCGTACATGAATTAGACAAGAGTCGATAACTAGCTTATACTAGAGTTCGCATTGGAGGTCAAACTTAACCGATGCAGCCGTACAAACAGAAGTATAAGTCATGACGGTACTTACAGACAAGCCGGAGGTCAGCCGTACCGATGCAGCCCTGCTTGTTGAAGAACTCACTGAGATCTACACTATTCCTACTCCATTCCTACTCCTAAGGGTTGGTGTAAAGCCAAAAAAAGTAATTTGTATTGATTGATTGGATGTGCTTTTACAATAGCCGGGGTCCAATATTTATACCCGGAGCCTAAGCATGAATCCTACTCAAGTACGACTCATTACAATTTTTGGTATAAGAGAAAACATCCCTAATTTAAGATAACTTGGACCCTAATCTTTACCTTTTTGTAGAGTACGACATGTCTTTCCTGACGCCAACCATAGCTTATTGTTGTTATCTGCTGACATCATCTGAAGAGAGCCGATTCTAGTGCCGCATCCGTATCAGTTGATATCGATCCTTATGCAATAGATTCCTTGATGACACAATCTTGGAAGCTTCGAGTTCCCATCTTCTTCTCCCAAATTTTGGTCTAAACAGTCTTGGATAGGGAGGGTTTGAGGATCGTCACCACTGATCTATGATGAAATAGAAATAATCATCATAAAAGCAATCTTCTATGACAGTTTTGGAATCATCATTAAGATTTTCGTCATAGAAGTGGATATATTCTAGTAGTGTTATCATCTATATCGACAATGTATCTCTTGAGTAGCTTAACAAAGGATCTTTATCTCTCCTAAGTAGAGGGAAGCAATACTTGGACTAGCGATTGACCCCAATGTCATAACCTCAATTCCTAGCCAAATGGGCTAGCTAGTGATTCATTGGATTGTCCGCCAAGAATATCGAACAGTTCGTTAAGACTACAGAGACATCATACTGAGTGAAAATGAGTTGTCCTTCATTTGTGAGGCATGGCTCACATGTCAGCTCAAAATAGGATATTTCCCAACAACTGAACCCCAGCTCTCCCCATTCCCCATCTCATTCCCCTCACTCCCTGTCTCTCTCTAGAATGAAGAACAAGAAGGAGAAAGGATGAACTAGAGTGAGAAAGTGGAGAAGATGAAGAAGAGAAGATGGATCAAGCTTACCAAGAGCAACAAGATCAGTTATGGATCAAGATCAAGAACCTCATCCATCTATCCCATGGTTAGCTCAAGAAACCCTCTCTTCTCATTGTCTTGAGCTCAATCATCAAACCCTAACCCAAGATCCCATCTTTGCATGGATGGATCATGAGTGTCGGATGATACTTCATCACCTCAAAGGAAAGATCCAAGTGTTGCTACAACTCAATCCTCTCAAGTTCTTCAAAATTCTATCATTTGGTTTACGGATAATTTTGGCAAGAAACTTTGGATTTCATCCCAAAGGTTTGGAAGAATGGATCTTCAAGCGTTATCCTCTGATCTTGGTAGAAAGGAACTCACCAAAATCCCCAAGCTAAGTTACCATGCTCAATCTTAATCTCTCTACCTCTATTTTCTTGGTTTACTAGGTTATTTAGTGAATCACTAGGTTGCACTTGTTAACCAAAGCCATAACCCTTGGTATTTTAAGCCTAGCAAGCTACCTAAACATTTCCAGGGATATCTTGCACATGCATAGAGCCTAACTCCCCACATCTAGAGTTACATCACCTAAGCTTATCCAAGAAAGCTAGAACACAGATTCCATAGCCCAACCAATGGATCATCCATCAGAACTAATGGGCAGTCCATCAATCCTGAAACCCAATAGCCAAAGACTTAACCTGCTTCGCTATAATTCCACGGAGCATTTGTCAGAACCAATAGAGAATCCGTTGAATTATAAATCAAACCTCAGAGAGACCCGAAAGAACCCGATCTCTACCGGAGCGTCCGTGAATCCTCATGGAGTGTCTGGTGATTTATAGAGACGAATTAATAACCAACCCAAAACATCCCTGGTATCCATGGAGTGTCCATCAATTGGTATGGAGCATCCGTTGTGAACCAACACCCCAAATCGCCTAAGTCCCAAACCACCAGAACATTCTGATACTACAATGGAGTGTTCATCAATCCTAACCAGAGTCATCACAAAGTCTATAAACTCTAGAATTGTTCCAACAGAGTATCCGCTAGGTATACTGGAGTGTTCGCTGAATAACAGAGAGAGCACATGAAGTCTAAAACCCTAACCTCTACTTGTGAGAACCGTAGTGACCTATGTACACAATAGTACAATAACATAGTCATCTTAGTACCCCTTTGTACGCTCTCAATTCAATCTCAATCTTTACCAATGTCTCTCAATTCATCAACTGGTTATCTCCAATCTTAGTCTTGTCTCTTTCAGGTTCAATCGATGCTTGAGGATCATGTATAGGTCATCATCTCAGCTTCAATTGACGGCAGCATAATCTGGCAGGCACCCCACTACTAAAAGCCCTATTTTGGATATGAACTATTTGTCTCATTATGAGTTTTGCATTGCATCAACACCCTGTTTTGTGACTCAACCAAAAATTGTTTCACCCTTTAGAATTTCACACTAAGCTAGAGCCTTTTACTACTATCATCTAGGTTGGGAACACGTTAATGCTATGCTTAGTTGTTAGCCATGGTAGAAGGCAAGTTTGAGAAGGGACTCACTCTCGCGTGTGTAGGATGTTACACTGGGATAATTAACTATTAAAACTTGCAAGGATGATAACTTACCTAGCTCTCTAATCTAGACTAAGGACACACTCCAATTCGATAACTTGCCTTGGTGGTCAGTTTGATCTTTTCACTCAAGCGAGGGGTAGGTCACTGTGAGTGGGATCTCAAGTGATGTAGCTCATGGAGGAATAAGGACCGTTCATTGGGATAGTGAGTCCAAGTAACCAATCGTACAGACCACATATCACATATGGGGGTGGTAAGCTGAGTAACTAATCTCGACCGGTTTGTCCATTGAACTGGCACAAAGGTGGCGTCGAGTAGATCATGGTAGCATTATCCGAGAACCAATCAAACCTTCCATGGACATTCTTGGCTGGATTAGGGAAATGTTGGAGATGTATGGCAACCCTTACCTCTAGTGCACGAGGTATGGTGGTTCATCCCATCCTCCGTGTGGGTACAGTTGTACGCTCTGCACAGAGTCTATTGAAAGCCTAAAGTCCCTCAGGACAGAATCAGTTGTTCCTACTTCTAGACCTATTGTAGTGTGGGAGATTTCATAAGTGAGATGAGGTGAACTCCATCGTTGATCACTTGGGTTATGCTACTCACTACTTGTTTTACACCAACATCGGTTGAACTATTTTGACCATGCATCATGAACATCTTACTCTTTAACCTATGCCATTGCTTTTCTGCAAATGTACAAATGTCTGATATTACCCTTTGCATCCACCAAATATCTTATGTTGGAATTAAGCCCTGTGAGTATGCAATGTACTTATGGTGCTGTCGTTAAGTTGTTTTGCAGGTAAATCCGTTGTGTGTGTGTAGTTGAGCCAAGCTCAACAAGATGACGGTTAGCAATCATTGGATTGGGTGAATCCAATTTGGTTGCAAGTTAACTCCGATGGTTGTCTATGAGTGAATATGAGAGAGCAACTTTAGAAAGGAGTCAAACTTATACTTGTACCTTCCTCTTCGAATACAATGAGATATTTTCAAAATTCTTTGATTTGTTGTGAGTTGCATTTGAAATATTGTACACGAGATCATGACTTAGTTTATTACTTGGATTGCCATACGTAACTCAACTTCAAGATCCTAATGAGGGGAATGCCGGTTGGCACTCCCTTGTTGGTGACCTACTATCAGTTTAACCGGTGCAAGTTGGTCAAGAGGATGACACTTGCATCGATGAGATAAAATCAATATCGGGTCATCACAAAGGCTACCTTTAAAGATCTTGCAGCTGCTGTAAAGTTGAGCTATCGGGGCATGAAACAGGGCAAGTTAGTCATTGATCTTCCTTTGTTGAGGGCAGATGAGGTGTTTGGCTTCCGCTATCAGGAGGCATCTGCTTAAATCGCATAGGGAGGCTTGAGTAGGCTCCTAAAGGTGACATATGAGATTCTGAGGTGTACCATTGTACCTTCTTCTAAGGGCGATGACGGTGCCATTGGTGGCCTTTCTTTGAGATCATCAATGCAGTGATGGCTAGTGACCCGGTCAACTTGCTGGACTGGATGGTGAATTAGATGCTAGAGTGCAAGCGGGATGTGAATGCTCCTTTGATACTACTGTCGTACATCATGGCTCTAGTTCTTCGTACTATTAAGGACTTCCATGGCCATTCCTTGGTCAGGAGAGCTACTTGGAGCGTGAGTCGTCTCCGATGGCTTGCAGGATTCCGGGGCCAAATTCCCCTTGTAAGTTCAAATTTCCTTTCTCTTTACATACCGTAATAATTTTGGAGCTTTACCTTGCTATGGTACCTTAGGTTTGTAATCAATCATGTCTTGACTATGCAGAGCCTATCTCATTGGAGGTTGTCCCTCCTGACAGTTCGGTGCCACTAGAGGTCATGCTGCCTTCATTAGGGATGTACTATTGTCCTTCCTTTGCTTCTAGCTCCAATGTTGCAAGTGACTTTCTTGCTCTAATCCTTCTTAGTTCCTATTGATGCCATTTTCCATGCTTCTGGACCTTATAATCTGATTCTTAACTTAGGTTTCAACCTTCTAACCTTCACTACTCATTTGCCATTTGTAGGTGCTTCTTCATCAGGACCTCCCACTCATCAAGGTCGAGGTCGGGGTCAAGGCGCTTCACATCGTTATGGATCTCATGGTTGATGTCTTTGCTTGATCGCAACTTCGTTGGCGCGTTAAGAGCTCTGGTGGTCTTGATTTCTATCTATCGTGTCCTGAACTGAACTCTCTATTAGCCTGTTTTGGTGACTTATGGTGATGGAACTTATGTAGTTGGTGTTGCTCTAGGGTTTAACATTTGGTTTGCCTATGGCCCATCCATCATGATGGGTGTTAGCACACTTTGAACTTATTTACTTGGTTGGTCATACCAATGTCATCTTGTGCATGTTGCTTAGTACCTATTGTTCTTGTCCTGGTTAATGCTTATGCTGCCTTGTTTATACTTTTCTGTCTCTGATATTGAGGGATGAGGCTAGGATACTGGGGAAATTCTACCAAAAAATTTCCTAGGACAAGATAAGGGATAAAGGCTACTCTTAGATTCCAGACAAGATTGGGAGATAAGGATAAGAGACGCTTCCAAAGATAGGAGAGATAAGGAACTCAAATGACTAGAGAAATAGATAAAAGGATTAGAATTGCTCTCTTCGAACTTCATAGTATAACATGCCTAGTACATAGGGTGAGCCAAATACGAACCTCAGTTCCACACATAGGTGTTTTCCTAACATTCCCTTCACATAATCTAGGCACTATCAAATTATTTCCTTTTAATTCACAAAAATAGTTTACATTTCTACTATTGGCAAAGATAAGAGGCTAGATTATCTAAGGAGTTGAGGATTACTATAACTAATAAGGTTGACACTATAGCATATAAGTTATCATATTAACTAATTGTCATGGCACAGCATCTGGGTTATATGAGGCTTGATGAATTGATTGTTCGTGTAAGTCAACCACCACTCGAGACCCGCTCTATGGGGGTCATCACCACAATCATGAGGCCCCTAGGAGTGTGCCATCCACACCTCCTCTTCAGGATCTTTGTAATGGTCGAGTGACACATAACACCCTGAATGGCAAACCAACATATAACATGAAACATTATGCCTGAAAGACATAAATTTGTTAAAGTAATTTATCAAATTAATTCATGTACAAAAATAATGAGATATAAATGGATGAATTTACATAGTTCACTATCTAGGGTTTGACTCTTTGGAAAATTCACTCAAAGCTTATTGGAGTTAACATGCAACTTATCTTGGAATCACCTGTTCCAAGGTCTACTATGCAGCGATAAATAGAGCATTGGCTCACATTGAGCAAAATGACATTACCTGCAAAACAACTTAATGGTAGCACCATGAGTACATTTGGTGAATCTGTATTTTCTATAGGGTTTAACCAGAAAACCATCAAGGTGGACCTACTTGTCAGATTTAAACCGTGAAATAGACACTAGAAGGTTCTAGACGACACCAGAGGACACCACACCGAGTTAGAGGCTGCCAGGTGGGGGGCCGCCCGGCCCTTGGGCCCACCTATCGGTCTGCGCGTTGCAATGTTGGTTCTCCACTGTCGTTCCTTTAGTCAGTTTGATCCAAGGGCTCACGTTTGATGCTCTGGGCTATATATATCAGCCCTTGCCACCCCCTGAGGCATCAAGTCATTTGAGAACACAGAAACCCTAATCATCCTCAAAGCTCCATCAATTCTAGGGCATAGCTAGTTAGGTTAGATCTAGAGGGAGGCAAGCAGGCTTCGCTTGGATTCCTGATCGTGTTAAGAGTGTGGTTTGGTATAATCCTTATACCCCTCTCTTTTGTATCTCCATTATTTTTATATGCTTGCTACAATTGTTATGACAATATTTGTATTCGTCTTATTTATGTTCTTTGTTATAATGTTCATCATCTACTTTGATTATATACTTAGTATAGCTAGTTTATCATTATGTTTATGCATAGTTCGCAAAGCGCTCACTTGAAAGTACACGGGGTGAGTGGTCGACATTGTGTAAGCGTGGTGCTTATACGTTGTTTACCTGTGGATACACCCTATATTCTGAGCCATGTGGTAGATCACAGATGTGACACTCCCGTTGAGTCCTTTGTAGTCCACTCCCTGAATATAGGTATACAAGTAGGATCTAGTTACGAAGGAAGACAAGCTCTATTCTTAATCTTCCTTAGTAATATTCCTTATGTGTAGATATAAAGATGATCTTAGCCATGATTACTAGGTGTAATTGCACTAATCAATGTATGCTTTGACTTGTAATTAGGAATGACTTAGGAATTATTCCTCTAATATTCTACCTGACCATGCTAATGCCATAGAAAGGAGTACTCTGAGTGATTTATCATTATTGATGATCAATACTTATCATATATATCTCTTTTCCTATGACTTACCCCTGTTATGAGTAGAATATTGGCTATGGTTTACTTCTCCATCAATGGTATAAGTTATCAATACATGTCCATGCTAGACCTTCCCTATGGTAAAATATAAATAACGATACCTGGAATACTCCCTGGTGAAGTGCTACAATGGTATAATTATATGTGCGCTTGCAGATCCCTTTTCATTCATATATGTTTATATTCTTTCTAGTCACATAAAATGGTAAAGAACTACTTAGTATCATTCTAGTAGTGATGCTAGGCAGTACTAATAAGTATCTCTGGCACCATCATTAGGGATGACAACCTAGTATAAGTAATGCCAAGAGATGTAGGTATATGATAGGTGGCTATTTAAACAAGTGACAAGTTAATAAGTGTAACACCCTAGTGTTAAGCATTGCATTTGGCACTTGCATTTCAGGAGCACAAGCAACATCCAAGCATTCATGAGCATGAGCATATGGAATTTCATCGTATTCTTACATATTATCACATGTGATGTTGATTATATACATGCATATGCTTGTGACAATGTGTGACCAATGCAAGAGATGGTTGTGAGGTCACAAAAACACCTTAGACACATCTAGGATGGTAAATGGAACAATGTTTGTATTCATGACATGGGCCAATTTTTCTTTTAAGTGTTGGTTTACTTTGAAATGCCTTTTACATGATGCAAGTTTGACCAAAGTAGAACAGTAGCTTAGATTGTTTGCATGGCAGTGCACCCTTAATAAAAGTTGTAGTCCATGACATGGGGAACAAACTTTATTTAAGGGTCATGAGCTAATTCAGTGCCCAACATGGTCAAAAATAGCTCCAAAGTAGCAATCAAATGCTGTTTAGAGAGAAATTTTGCTAAGCCTAAAGCTAGTTTTTAGTTACCAAGTAGCCTATTTTGGAGCATTGTAGTTTGAAAACCATTGTGAATTACACAAAACTCCTTTAAGTAATCTTGTAGTACTCATGTAGCTCTACAACTTTTACTAATACAGTTTTCAAAAACTAGCCACGGATTAGGAGGTAATTAGGCGCAAAGTTGGCCCTTTAGTCAGCCTGAATCGGCCTATCGCCGCACTGTGGTTGCCGAACATGGTCACCGTACGTCGACGTCGGCCCACCTTGCTGTGCCACAAAGGCAATCACTTGGTCGCCCTCACTCCCACGTGCTCATTCACTCTCTCGCCCTATCCATCTCGCTCGCGCATGGCTCCGGAGCAAAGCAAAGCATAGTGCCGCCACCGCTGCATCGTCACCGGCCAAGCGCGTCACAACCGCCACACCGTCACCTAATCCACCATGCACATAGCTCCACCATGAGCCGCTCCACCTTCCCGAGCAGCTGGCGCCACTAGATGAGCACCAATAAGGCCACATTATCATGCCGCCGTTGCTGCCATGGCCGCGGTGTGCCACCGACCATGAGCTCGCCCGTGGGCAGCCACAACCCGTGCATCTCCGCTCTCTCTTCCTCATCGGGTCTTCAACGTAGGTCCTAGAAGCTAGAGCCACCATCTGTTTAACCGCTACTGCCTCGTTGGTGACGGAACACACATTCGCACCGTGCATGCCCGCCATGGCCACGAGCACAAGCACGCCATGGTCGACCCCAACCGGTCACCCTTAGTTCCCTCTGGTGCCCGTTACCGAGTTGCCTTGAGCTCTAGATCCATAGCCTATGATGGAGACAGGTCGCCGATAGCCCCCTCGCAATTACAGCATGTGTCATCGCCGTGTACTAGGCGCCGCCCAGCTCTGTGCACGCGGCCAGACCTCACCGCCACTCCGCCGTGGCTTAGACCTAACCCGAGAGCTCCGCTAGAATCCATGGAAGCCATAGCCATGCTTGGCCGTGTCGTCACCGGAGACGATGACTCCACCACCGCGCACCGCCGCCGAGCCGCCATGCTCATGGGTGTAGCTCTGGTGAACCGCTGAGCCAACCAAGGGCACCAGTCGGCGTGGAATGTCAAGTAGGTCAGGAAGGTGAAGATGCTACAGTCGGCGAGCTCGCCGTCGGCGAGCTCCGGCCGGTTAGCGCGGTACTCTGCTCCTGTGTCGCTGATGGGTGGGACCCATTGACCTATAGTCCCCCACTATCAGTCATAGTGGGTGCACTAGATAGGGTGCACCTAGCAGCTGAGCTCGATTTGAAATTGATTTTCTTTATTTATTTTTACATATTTGAATGCAAACTTCAAAAATTTATATCTTGAGTTAGTAGTGTCCAAATGGAGTGATCCAAATTTTGTTGGATTCATCATGAAGTGTACTATTTGATAGAAATATGAAACCTACTGGTTTGGATATTTTTCTAGGGGAATTAAATTGGGCTAGATAAGTGCTTTTAAATTTGTTTCCATCATGTAAAATGCACATCTGGAGCTAGGGAAGTGCAAAAATTGTGATTCCAATTTTGCCAGTCTTGTGTTCGTATGCTCTAGCTAGGAAAAATACTAAAACTACATAAGACATACTTGAAATATTGTCTTCCTATTTAATCTTAAATAATTGATAGTTTCTAGTAAAAATAAGTGGGGTAAAAGTATATAACATATGATCATGCAAATTTTTACATAGTGTTCTTATGCTAGGATGAAAGTAATAAAAATATGAAATATGTTGTTTGACACTTTTCACTAGGCTAAATTATTTTTGAAAAAATAAGCCTATGCAAGTTGTCATTTTTGTAGAGATGGCTATACTTATCAAATTGGCATTAAATTTGTGCAGTAGACTTTTGGGGTCATATGTAACCTACTATAATTTTCTCAGAATTTATTGATCACTGGAAATATTTATCCTCTAAATCACCCTATTATATAAGGGAAATTAATGAATGAATATAAATAAATTATTTGGGCTTAACCATGAAAATTTCTAGGATGCTTGTGATGCATATGATCTGCTAACATTAGTAGTGGTGCTCAGAAATAATTGGTTATAGGCAACTAGTTAATTATGGCTCTATAATTCAATTGGATGACTGCATGTATAGTTTCTATTGTCATGGTGTTTTCATAATGAAGATGATGTTTGCTGTGAAACTTGTTAATAACAAAGTTGTATATAACTTACTCATCGTCCTTGTCCTAAAATTTCATGGTCGTGAGATTAATGGTTTAAGAATTATAGCTGTTAGAATTCTGCTGTCAGATTTGCTTATCCTCTAGACAGATCTAGAAGATTGAATTGATTGACCTAGATAGCTACTGAATGACCTTAAGATGATGAAAATAGAGTTGTAGGCAATTTCATAAGATTTTCATCATCTTAAGATGATGAAAATAGAGTTGTAGGCAATTTCACTAGAGGGGAGGTATACACCTACTCAGTAAAAGAAAAAATTATCTTGTTATCACTTTAATGCATTGCTATTAGGGACACTAATGAGTATGCATTTTATCATATCATATCATATCATCCATGTCATTATCTATGCACCCTTGATATCTTATTCAAGATCATGCATATAGGCTCCTTCGAAGGAGTAACCCTACTGGAATTCGAAGAAGAGGCAGAGGACAATCAAGGGAAACCCCAACCCACAGCTCTCGAAGGAGAGGAGCCGGCCACTAATGAACTTCCAGAGTGCCCTGACCACCGACCCACTTCGTTCCTGAAAGGCAAGCCCCGGAGCATTTTAAGCCTCCTATGTTTTACAAAATATCACTTGAGTCCTTTATGTTTGATGCATTAGGTTATAAGAGTTGGTTGGAAACACTTGATGCATAGAACTACCTTGTCTAGAAATATACCTTGAACCCTATGTCAGTCCAGGATTGAACATATGCTTAGCCATGCTTTGACTGGTAGAAGTCGGGTGATTTCCTGTCACGTGCAAGATATAGGTGGATATCGGAGCACGGTTGGCTATATTTGCTATCGTGGAAAATAATCAATTGGTGTTATTAAGTGGAGACCGGACGGGAACTTATATGCAATGGTGTTGGTTTGGCTATGTTGGTCCCGTTCGTGTCGATTAAGGACCGTACCATTGTTGGCACTTCTGTCGAGATTGAACGCATGCCTCTCACTTAGCTAGTCGGATAACTCATTCCGACCGCAAAGCTGAGTAGCTCAACTTAGGCAGGGCCTCATTCCATTAGAGTGCGCACTCTAGATGGTAGTAAGGATGTGCGGGGAGCCAGACATGAGCCCAAGGGCAGGTCAGACCTGAACATCCTGGCAGCTGGTTGTCCCTGGTTGTGCGGCGCTGATCGAACCCGTGAATTGGACCTGAGTTGTACCAAAGGTGACCCAATGCGACCCCAATGGGGGAAGTGTGGATTTGTGTTAGGAATAATTGCCCAGCTAGTTGCAACCGATTCGAATCACCATCTCTCCTAGATAGTGAGAAACTCGACTTGTCCCAGCATCATAGTAACTAGACTATGGAATTTGATGGTTATATTGGACATGGGAATGCTACAATGGCTATGGTTATTATTGTGATGCTACACAATAATATATCATATGTTTGGCATAGGTTAGTTGTAAATCTAGAGGTGAATAGCTATAATTAACTTGATACCCAAATTATAAAATGTATAGTTGAACTAGTGGCTTTTTATGCAAAATATTGTCAAGCTAGCTCCACTTATAAAGCCTTGCATGATCCTTGGAGTCACATTATTTTTGGTTTATGACGGGTAAGTCTAGCTGAGTACCTTCTTGTACTCAGGGTTTATTTCCCCACTTGTTGCAGATAATATAGTCTATCATGGATATTGTAAGAACTGCTTCTGTCCCATCATAGATGAGGAGTAGGCCCTAGGCAAGGCGCTTCTATATATCTAATCTATGATGCTTTTGTGGGATGTGATCACAAAGTGGCAAGTATTTGAACAATGGTGTGAGATGTTAGTTTCAAAACTACCTTTGCTTCCGCTACTACTTTATTTGAACTTAGTTTGTAATAACTTTAATTGTACTCTGATGGATGGTAATGTAATTGTGAACTCTATGTAATATGTGGCATGTATGTTGAATCATGTACGATCTTGGTTGTATGTTGGCAATTAATTGAGATCCTTCGTGGTACTCGATGGACTACCGGGTTTATATGGGCTCAAGTATGACAATGTGATCGTTTCGGTGGTTGCCATTGTACTTGTGCTCTTATAAATTAGTCGGTTCTGTCACAGCTAGCATTGGAGCAAGATTTAACATTATTTGCCACATGTGTTTTTAAAACAAAGGTTTTTGTTTTCCAAAACCCATTTTTGGCAACTTATAGTTATATATATAGGTGTTCAAATCTGAAATTTGAATCTAAAGTGTGCCGGTGATAATTTCCTTTATGCCCAATTAAGGATTTTAGATGGCTAAATAAGTACCAACATAGGGGTTTCTATTTTCGTCGTCCATACGGTGTGCTATTGTATGGATGCCATTCACTTGAGTGGTAATGTTGGATCAAATGCCTTTATGCCCAAGGTAAGATGATGAGTGGCATGACCACAAGATGTGAGCATGCGGTCTAAGGGGAGAGGTAGCTTTGATACTAAAGTATATATATGTATCATATATATATACAAAGGTATTTAATTGTGGGTTAGCTTTGATACGGCTATATATGCATATTTATATGTATATATAGGACGTATTTACTTTTGGGTAGCTTTGATATGGAAGTATAGATATATGGGTATATATATGGAAGTATTTAGCTTGCAACCTAGAGCCCAGGCTTTCATTTCTGCATATATAATTGTGGGGTTGGGCTGAAATAAAATTCTTGTGTAGGTACGCTAACAACGAAACATGTAGCCAACTAGTTATGTTATTTATGAGAGAACATATGTATGCCACCGTGTATGCCGCTAGAAGTTTCAATTTTCCTAAGTTTGTGAGGACGTATGGAACATGCATGCATCATGATAAATCATTCATTACATACTTGCATTGTTCCTCCCCTTATAAGCTTCTTATTCGGTTAAGTAACTCTTTTCTACTATAACGTTGTTCTCATGAGAGTTGCACCATTTTTGCTATAGATGGCAGCCTATTACCCACTGGAAGGGAACAAGACATTCTTGGGTATCTTTGGTACACCTACCTTGCTCTAGAGAGTGTTGCATTTTGTGGGATACACAGAGCCGCCCCAATACTTTTGGACACAGAGGCATGTGTAGGAGGAACTATGGTTTGAGGTGTAAGTGTCCATCCCAGCTTGTACATAGGCACCATAGTACTAGGCCTAGAAAGCAGAATCTAAGGGAAGAACCCCTTGGGAAGGTGCTCAACTAGCAGCCTTTGAAATCTTGAGCACACTTTGTCAGCAGCATGGTGATTCACTCACCAACAGTGCAGTGGGATCTATTCCTCAAGTGGATCTAGCTACGGCAGTTTGGAGGCAGCATGACTGCGTTTCTGTGCTGCGGGACCATGACGAATGGGCACAGAGCTCGAGTCCTGCTATGAGTGCTATGTTCGTTGTGATGTAGATGTTTTATGCCCGAGAAGACACCCACTATGTCTGGCAAGAGTCTTATAACATTTGTGTGAACAAGCTCATGGAGGCTAGGGAAGTACAACAAAGGCTGAAGAAGCATGTGCATAAGCACAAGAAGACAGCTAGGGAGGCTCTTTGGGACACTGATGATGCTCATACAGTGTTGGGAGCCCTCCAGACTCAGATGGAGAATGTTGTTGTAGATAGGAACACAACACAGACAGAGACACGGGACTCTCATGCTTAGAGGGTGCAGGCCATCTAGCAGAGGGATGAGGCCTACTGTCTTGCAGAGGCTAGAGAGGAGGCTAGGACTAGGACTATGGTTCTAGCTGGGTGGCTGGAGAATGACTACCATCAGAGGGAGATGGAGTACCGGTGTTAGATTCAGGAGCACTAGAACACCATTGCGGAGGTTCAGCATGATGTTCATTGGCTCAACAACATAATTAATCCTATTCCTCCACTAGTAGCCACAAAAGAAGAAGAGGAAGATCTAGAAATGTTCATGGAAGATGACGGTTGGGAAGAGGAAGAGGAAGAACAACTTGTGCCTATGGACAATGACGAGGCAAATGCTATGTCTGGTGTTGACAGTGACAACTTCGAGGCATAACTCAGCTATAGTGCTTAGCCGAATGCGCTAGCTCCTTATCTTTTTTGATCTTTTATGCAATGGACATGTAATTTAAGTTTCAATCTTTAGATGTATCATTAATGTAATATTGGAACCCTGTATGTTGGCCCACTATGGGTCGAACTCTAATGAAATTCTAGTTTTGTTTTACTGGTAAAACATGACATGCATGCGAACGTATTGCAAGTACGATAAGAGATCAAATTAGTGATGTCATGTTGTGAGAAGGAATTATTGTGCCTCTGTTTTATTGTATGAATTTAGATTCTCTCCAGTAAATTTAGTTTGGCATGATTATACAATTCTTCTACAATTTCTTGACATCAGTCAATAATCACTTATTGTTGTAATTTTGCAGATGACTCGCACTCACACTGGGGTAGGTACCAGCCAAGGTGGCAATGATGGTGACCTACCACCACCACCGCCACCCTCCACGAATGAGTTTTTTGCGCAATTTTTTGGGAATCAGCGAGCAATGGAGCAAACACTGTGCCTCATTGCGTAGAATACTGCCCGTGCTTGCCAGCAAAATTAGGGGCTAGAACCTAATCAATACAGTACATTCAAGGACTTTCTGGAGACTAAGCCTCCTATCTTTAAAGAGGCAGAAGAACTACTCTAGGCTGATGAGTGGTTGAACACTATTGAACAGAAGTTCCATCTGTTGAGGGTCACCGAAATGATGAAGGCCGAGTATGCATCGCATCAACGGTAGGGGCCTGCAGGTATCTGGTGGACTCATTATTTTTCTGCCTTACCTGCTGGAGCAAATGTTACCTAGGAGCAATTCAAGACAGCCTTTAGGGGGCATCATATACCCCCAGGGCTGATGCCAATGAAGGCCGCTGAGTTTATGAAACTGACACAGGGGACAAAGACTATCACCGAGTATATGCATGCATTCAACAACTTGTCCAGGTATGCACCAGCATTCATGGATACCGAAGAGAAAAAGATAGAAAGCTTCAAGAGAGGCCTTGGCACCAAGTTGATGAAAACCATGGCCAACTCTAGATGTGCTACATATAATGAATTTGTTAGTGATGCCCTCATTCAAGAGAACCAAAATAACTTACATGCGGTAGCAAAGGGCCGTAAGTGAGCCACCGAGGCGGGTGCCTTAGGCTCATCTCAGTCAAGGGTTTCCATGGCAGCAAGGCCACAATTCCATCCCCAAACACCTAAGTTTAGGCCTCCCTAGAAGAACACCCAGTCTAGCCGACCTCAGAAGGTATTTCGCAAGGCATTCACCATTGCCATGCCCAAGGATAACGCAGGACAAGGAAGCTCAACAGGGCCAAGAACTAACCAGCCTTGCTTCAATTGCAATCAGATAGGCCACTAGGCCAAAGAGTGCCCCTATCCTAAAAAGGGCTATAATCAGAATCAAGGCAACCAAAAGCAAGCCAATCCTAAAGCACATCCTGGGTATGTGCATTATACAGCCGTGGAGGAAATCCCCATGGGAGAAGTTGTTACCGCTGGTATGTTTCTTGTAAACAAACACCCCGCAATTGTTTTATTTGATTCTGGAGTTTCACATTCATTTATGAGTTAGACTTTTGCATCTAAGCATGATTAGAAAATAATTGAGGTAGACAAGGGTGTCTATAGTACAAGTTTAGCGAGGGCTACTATCTCTATAAACCAATTAGTTAGAGATGTGCTTATCTCCATACAAGAGAGGGAGTATACTATGGATCTCATAGTATTGCCAGGATTAGCCATAGATGTGATATTGGGCATGAGTTTGATGAGTGGTCATAGAGTTCTCATTGACACTACCACTAGAACAGTTATGTTGAGGGAACCCAAAGGGGGTAGTGCTTTTCTAGTGCCAATTCCTAGAAGTTTTGATCTTCAAAACTTGTCTTGTGCCATCCAAGCCACTACTCTCTGTGATATTCTAGAAGTTTGTGAATTTCAAGATGTATTTCTAGATGAGTTGCCTGGTTTGCCGCATGATAGGGATGTTGAATTTAAGATTGAGTTAGTGCCAAGTACATCACATATCTCAAGAATACCCTAAAGGATGCCACCCAATGAGTTAGTCGAACTTAAAATTCAGCTACAAGAACTTTTGGACAAAGGTCTCATTCGACCTAGTTCGTCTCCCTAGGGTTGTCTAGCTTTATTTGTGAAGAAGAAGTACAAATCATTATGGATGTGTGTGGACTATAGGCCGCTTAATGCCGTAACCATTAAGAACAAGTACCCTTTGCCTTGTATTGATATTTTGTTTGATCAATTGGCAAGAGCAAAGGTATTCTCTAAGATCGATTTGAGATCAGGCTACCACCAGTTTAAGATCAGGCCAGAAGATGTACCTAAGACAACTTTCTCAACTAGGTACGGCTTGTATGAGTATTTGGTCATGTCTTTTGGACTAACAAATGCTCCTGCCTATTTCATGTACCTGATGAATTCGGTGTTCATGCCAGAGCTTGATAAGTTTGTGGTTGTGTTTATCGATGATATCCTAATTTACTCAGAGAATGAGGCAGATCATGAAAAGCATCTGAGAGTTCTCTTATCTAGGCTGAGGGAGCATAAATTGTATGCAAAGTTTAGCAAGTGTGAATTCTGGCTGAAAAAAAACCTTTCTTGGGCCATATATTATCTAAAGATAGAATCTCTATAGACCCATCTAAAGTGCAAGAGGTCATGGAGTGGAAGGCCCCAACATCGGTTCATGAAGTTTGGAGTTTTCTAGGGCTAGCAGGCTATTATCGTCGTTTCATTCTAGATTTTTCCAAGATAGCTAAGCCCATGACCAGATTGCTTCAGAAGGATGAAAAGTTTAATTGGACTCTAGAGTGTGAGGTTGCTTTTCACACTCTATGAAGCTTGTTAACCACTGCTCCTATTCTGGCACAACCCGACATTGAAAAGCCTTTTGATGTGTTTTGTGATGCATCTGGTATAGGTTTGTGGTGTCTGCTCATGCAAGAAGGTCGAGTTATTGCCTATGCTTCTCGACAATTGAGAAAGCATGAAGTCAACTATCCAACACATGATTTAGAGCTCGCAACAGTTGTTCATGCATTGAAGATATGGAGACATTATTTGTTGGGAAATGTATGTCACATATACACTGATCACAAAAGTCTCAAATACATCTTCACTTAACTTGAACTAAACATAAGATAGCGTAGATGGTTAGAGCTGATTAAGGACTATAACTTGGAAGTGCACTATCATCCCTGAAAAGCCAATGTTGTAGCAGATGCACTTAGTCAGAAATCTCATTGTAACACCGTAGAAGCTATGTTCGAAGATGGGTTTAATCTGTTGCATCCTATTGTGCTACACAACATTACTATCAGTTGCTCACTTGAGAGCAAGATCATCGAACTACAGAAGATAGATATAGGTGTGTTTCACATCAAGAGAAAGATGAAGGAATAGTAAACCAAGCATTTTAGGTTGGATGAAAGGGGTGTGTTATCGTTCAAGGACTGACTTGTGGTACCGAAATACCATGAACATAGAAATCAAATTTTAAATGAAGCTCATTCATCCAAGTTGTCTATCCATCCAGGTAGTAGCAAAATGTATCAAGATTTAAAAACTCATTTTTGGTGGACCAAGATGAAGAAAGAAATGGCCGCCTATGTTACTAGATGTGATACTTGTAGTAGGGTCAAAGCGGATGATCTGAAACCTGCTGGACCACTTCAACCGTTGTCCATTCTGGGCTGAAAATGGGAGGAAATAAGTATGGACTTTATTACAGGTCTCCCACACACATAGCAGGGTCATGATTTCATATGGGTCATTATGGACCGCCTCACCAAGTCAGCGCATTTCTTACTGGTCAACATAAAGTATCCCGCTGGAAAGTATGCTGAGCTATATGTTTCTTAGATCATGGGGTTACATGGGGTACCAAGGACCATAATCTCATATCGAGGACCACAGTTGATAGCTCGCTTTTGGGAACATTTGCATAAGGCCATGGGAACTAGACTGATCAGAAGTTCAACATACCATCCGCAAACCTTCGAGCAGACCGAGCGAGTGAACCAGATCTTAGAAGATATGTTGAGAGCACGTGTTATATCCTCTAAGGGTTCATGGGAGAAGTGGTTACCTCTCTCGGAATTCTCTTACAGTAATAGTTACCAAGAGAGTACCAAGATGGCTCCTTTCGAAGCACTTTATGGCCGAAAATGTAGAACTCCTTTGAACTGGGTTGAGCCTAGGGAAAGGAGGTACTACGGTATTGATTTTGTCAAAGAAGCTGAAGAACAAGTGCATATTATCCAACAACACATTGAAGCAGCCCAAGCCCGATAAAAGAGTTATGCCGATAAAAGAAGAAGACCACTAACCTTTGAATTGGGAGATTATGTGTACTTGAAAGTTTTGCCCATGAGGGCTGTGTAGAGATTTGGAGTAAAAAGGAAGCTTGCACCCAGAAATGTAGGGCCATATCAGATTATTGAACAGAAGGGAAAGGTAACCTACAAGTTGCAACTTCCACCAGAGAGGAGTGCTATCTTCAATGTCTTCCATGTTTCTCAGTTGAGAAAATGTCTTCACGTACCGGATGAATCCATTGAACCCACTAATGTTAAGCTCTAATTTGACTTGACTTGTGAAGAGAAACCAATCTGAGTGCTAGAAGAAATGGAAAGAGTAACCCGAAGGAAAGTCATTAAGTTCTACAAGGTGGTGTAGAATAACCACAGTGAACAAGATGCCACGTGGGAATGGGAGGATTATTTACGTGAGGTTTATCCCACCTTTTATGAAGAATGGTAGATCATTCAAATCTCAGGATGAGATTTCTATAAGGGGAGAGGGGCTGTAACATCCTTGTGTTAAGCATTGCATTTGGCACATGCATTTCATGAGCACAAGAATCATCCAAGCATTCATGAGCATGAGCATATGGAATTTCATCTTATTCTTACATATTATCACATGTGATGTTGATTATATACATGCATATGCTTGTGACAAAGTGTGACCAGTGCAAGAGATGGTTGTGAGGTAACAAAAACACCTTAGACACATCTATGATGGTAAATAGAACAATGTTTGTACTCATGACATGGGCCAATTTTGCTTCTAAGTGTTGGTTTAGTTTGAAATGCCTTTTACATGATGCTAGTTTGACCAAAGTTTAACAGTAGCTTAGAGTGTTTGCATGGTAGTGCACCCTTAATAAAAGTTGTAGTCCATGACATGGGGAACAAATTTTATTTAAGGGTCATGAGCTAATTTAGTGCCCAACATAGTCAAAAACATCTCCAATATAGCAATCAAAAGCTATTTAGGGACTTAGAAATTTTGCAGTCTAAAGCTGGTTTTTAGTTTCAAAGTAGCCTACATTGGAGCATTGTAGTTTGAAAACCATTGTGAATTAGACAAAGCTCCTTTAAGTAATCTTGTAGTACTCATGTACCTCTACAACTTTTACTAATATAGTTTTCAAAAACTCACCACGGATTAGGAGGTAATTAGGAGCAAAATTGGCTCGTTAGTTGGCCTGAATCGGCTTGTCGCTGCGCCGTGGTGGCCGTACGCCGACGCCGGCCCACCCTGCCACACCACAAAGTCGAGCACTCGGTCGCCCTTGCTCTCACGTGCTCATTCACTCTCTCGCCCACTCCATCTCACTCGCGCGTGGCTCTAGAGCAGAGAAAAGCACAGCACCGCCACTATGTTGTCACCGGCCAAGCGTGTCACCACCGCCGCACTGTCACCCAATCCACCTCGCACATAGCTCCACCGTGAGCTGCTCCACCTTCCTGAGCAGCTGGTGCCACTAGAGGTGCACTAGTAAGGCCACATTGTCGTGCCGCCGTCACTGCCATGGCCGTGGTGCACCATCGAGCACGAGCCCACCCGTGGCTAGCCACAACCCATGCATCTCTGCTCTCTCTTTCCCTCATTTGGTCTTCACCATAGGTCCTAGAAGCTAGAGCCACCGTCCGTTTACCCACTATTGGCTTGTCGGTTACGGAGCACACATCCGCACTGTGCGCGCCCACCATGGCCATGAGCATGAGCTCACCATGGCCAACCCCAACCAGTCACCCTTAGTTCCCTCTGGTGCCCATTACTGAGTCGCCTTGAGCTCTAGATCTATAGCCTATGATGGAGGCAGGTCGCCGATAGCCCCCTCGCCAGAACGGCAAGCACCATCACCGTGCACTAGGTGCCGCCCTGCTCCACGCATGTGGCTGAACCTCACCGCCGCTCCACCGTGGCTTAGACCAAACTGGAGAGCTTTGCGAGAGTCCCTAGAAGCCGTAGCCATGCTTACTTGGCCGTGTTGTCACCGAAGACGGTGAGTCCACCACCGTGTGTAGCCACCGAGCCACCATGCTCACCGGCGAGATAGCTCCGATGAACCGCTAAGCCAACCAAGGGCACCGGTCGACATGGGATGTTGAGTAGGTCATGATGGTGAAGACGCTACCGTCGGTGAGCTTGCCGTCGACAAGCTCTGACCGGTCAGTGTCGTCCTCTGCTCCTGTGTCACTGACGGGTGGGACCCATTGACCTATGGGCCGCCACTGTCAGTCATAATGGGTGCACTGGACCGGGTGCACCTAGCAGCTGAGCTCAATTTGAAATTGATTTTATTTATTTATTTTCATAGATTTGAATGCAAACTTAAAAAATTTATATCTTGAGTTAGGAGTGTCCAAATGGGGTGATCCAAATTTTGTTGGATTCATCATGAAGTGTGCTATTTGATAAAAAATATGAAACCTACTGGTTTGGATATTTTTCTGGGGAATTAAATTGGGCTAGATAAGTGCTTTTAAATTTGTTTCCATCATGTAAAATGCACATCTTGAGCTAGGGAAGTGCAAAAATTGTGATTCCAATTTTGATGGTCTTGTGTTGGCATGCTCTAGCTAGGAAAAATACTAAAAATACATAAGACATACTTAAAATATGGTCTTCCTATTTAATCTTAAATAATTGCTAGTTTCTAGTAAAAATAAGTGGGGTAAAAATATATAACATATGATCATGCAATTTTTTACACAGTGTTCTTATGCTAGGATGAAAATAAGAAAAATATAAAATCTATTGTTTGACACTTTTCACTAGGCTAAACTATTTTTGCAAAAATAAGCCTATGCAACTTGTCATTTTTGTAGAGATGGCTATACTTATGAAATTGGCATGAAATTTGTACAGTACACTTTTGGGGTCATATGTAACCTACTATAATTTTCTCAGAATTTATTGATCAATGGAAATAATTATCCTCTAAATCACCCTATTATATAAGGAAAATTAATAAATGAATAAAAATAAATTATTTGGGCTTGACCATGAAGTTTTCTAGGGTGCTTGTGATGCATATGATCTGCTGACGTTAGTAGTGGTGCTCATAAATAATTGATTATAGGCAACTAGTTAATTATGGCTCTATAATTCAATTGGATGACTGTATGTATAGTTTCTGTTGTCATGGTGTTTTCATAATGAAGATGATGTTTGCTATGAAACTTGTTAATAAGAAAGTTGTAGATAACTTACTCATCGTGCTTGTCCTAAAATGTCATGGTCATGGGATTAATGGTTTAAGAATTATAGCTGTTAGAATTCTACTGTCAGGCTTGCTTATCCTTTGGACAGATCTAGAAGGTTGAATTGTTTGACCTAGATAGCTACTGAATCACCTTAAGATGATGAAAATGGAGTTGTAGGAAATTTCGTAAGCTTTCCACAAAGTCCACAACCATATTGTTTGGATGTGTATAACTCCAATTATGGTCAAAACATGTAGTTAATGCTTTTTATGGGAGTTGTTTCAGTTACTAGAGGGGAGGTATGCACCTACTCAGTAAAAGAAAAAATTATCTTGTTATCAGTTTAATACATTGCTGTTAGGGATACTTATGAGTATGCATTTTACCATATCATATCATCCATGTCATTATTTATGCATCCTTGATATCTTATTTGAGGATCATGCATATAGGCTTGCCTGAAGGAGTAACCCTACTTGAATTCGAAGAAGAGGCGGAGGACAATCAAGGGAAACCCCAACCCGCAGCTCCCGAAGGAGAGAAGCCATCCACTGACGAACTTCTGGAGTGTACTGACCACCGACCCACTTTGTTCCTAAAAGGCAAGCCCTGGAGCATTTTAAGCCTCCTATGTTTTACAAAATATCACTTGAGTCCTCCATGTTTGATGCATTAAGTTATAGGAGTTGGTTGGAAACATTTGATGCATAGAACTACTTTGTCCATAGATATACCTTGAACCCTATGTAGGTCTAGGATCGAACATATGCTTAGCCATGCTTTGACCAGTAGAAGTCAAGTGATTTCCTATCACCTACAAGATATAGGTGGATACCGGAGCACGGTTGGCTATATTTGCTATCGTGGAAAATAATCTTGGGTGTTATTAAGTGGAGACTAGGCGGGAACTTATATGCAATGGTGTTGGTTTGGCTATGTTGGTCCCATCCATGTCGATTAAGGACCGTACCATTGTTGGCACTTCTGTTGAGATTGAATGCATGCCTCTCACTTAGCTGGCTGGATAACTCGTTCCGACTGCGAAGCCTAGTAGCTCAACTCAGGCGGGGCCTTGTTCTGTTAGAGTGCGCACTATGGATGGTAGTAAGGATGTGTGGGGAGCCAGATGTGAGTCCAAGGGTAGGCCGGGCCTAAACATCCTGGTAGCCAGTTGTCCCTAGTTGTGCGTCGCTGATAGAACCCACGAATTAGACCTGAGTTGTACCAAAGGAGACCCGACACGACCCTGATGGGCGAAGTGTCGGTTTGTGTTAGGAATAACTGCCCAGCTGGTTGCAACCAATTCGAATCGCCGTCTCTCCCAGATAGTGAGAAACTCGACTAGTCCCAGCATCGTAGTAACTGGACTATGGAATTTGATGGTTATATTGGACATGGGAATGCTACACCGGCTATGGTTATTATTGTGATGCTACATAATAATCTATCACATGTTTGGCATAGGTTAGTTATATAATCTAGAGGTGAATAGCTATAAATAACTTGATACCCAAATTTTAAAATGTATAGTTGAACTAGTGGCTTTTTATGCAAAATATTATCAAGCTAGCTCCACTTATAAAGCCTTGCATGATCCTTGGAGTCACATTATTTTTGGTTTATGATGGGTAAGTCTAGCTGAGTACCTTCTTGTACTTAGGTTTTATTTCCTCACTTGTTGCAGATAATACAGTCTATCATGGATATTGTAAGAACTGCTTCTGTCCCACTATGGACGAGGAGTAGGCCCTAGGCAAGGTGCTTTTATATATCTAATCTATGATGATTTTGTGGGATGTGATTACAAACTAGCAAGTATTTGAACAATGGTGTGAGATGTTAGTTTCAAAACTACCTTTGCTTCCGCTACTACTTCATTTGAACTTGGTTTGTAATAACTTTAATTGTACTCCGATGGATGGTAATGTAATTGTGAGCTCTATGTAATATGTGGCTATATGTTGAATCATGTACGATCTTGGTTGTATGTTGTCGATTAATCAAGACCCTTCGTGGTACTCAATGGACTACTGGGTTTATATGGGCTCAAGTATGATAGTGCAATCGTTTCGGTGGTTGCCATTGTAGTTGTGCTCTTATAAATTGGTCGGTTCTGTCACAATAAATACCAATAAGCATTTTTGGTGCCGTTGCAGGGGAAGGTAGCTAGACAAAGGAAGTATTGATAAACTTATGCTTATTGATGTGATCGAGATAAAACCATTGACCTCTGCTCAAGCAGGATTACCCTTGTTTTGTCTACTTGTTTATCTTATGCAGGGTAATGTATGAATGGTTTGGACCTTCCAACAAACTACGTTGACAATCCAGAAGCACTACTTAGGAGAACTAGAGCCAAACTCAAGAAAGTCCTAGTTTCAGAATTAGAAGACAACCAGATACGGCGAAGCTTAACACCAAAATTTGAAGCCATGGCTGACAAGACTCTTCGTGAATTTTCTGCTCCAACCACTACCAACATCCGTACTAGACCTAATGTCAATGTTGGAGACAATGGATTGGAGCTCAAACCAGCTCTCATCAACAAGGTTCAAGCTAGCTTGTTTTGTGGAAAGGCACATGAAGATGCGAGTGCATATCTCCAACACTTCCTGGAGATCTGTAGCACTTTCACCATCAAAGGAGTAACCAAGGATGCCATACTACTTTGCCTCTTCCCATTCTCACTCTTAGGGAAGGTGAAGCAGTGGTTCTATGCCAACAAAGATAGGAATACTACATGGGATAACTGCTCCACTGCCTTCCTAAACAAGTTCTTTCCCACGGGCAAGACCAATGCTCTGCGTGAGAGAATTTCAAGTTTTCAGCAACAACATGACGAATCTATCCCTGAGGCATGGGAATGCTTTCAAGACTACATTGCAGAATGTCCTCATCATGGGATGGAAAATTGGCTACTCATGTAGACCTTCTACCATGGGTTAACCAATAGTACCTATGAGACTTTGGATAATGATGTCGGAGGTGCATTTCTGTCACTCACGCTTCTAGCTGCAAGAGCACATGTAGAGAAGATGGCCTCCAACCAAGGTTTGAATGAAGAACGTGTTTAGACCCATAAGAGGGGTGCAGGTATGCATCAACTCAAGGAGATAGACATACTATCTACCAAGATGGACCTATTGATGAAGAATCTCGAAGACCGAGCTAATGAGAAGAAAGAATGTCATGCACATTCATGATTCCCGCATGACATGTGAAGAGTGTGGCAACACTGGGCATTCAGGGAACAACTTCCCTAAAACCGATGAGGATGTGAACTTTGTTAACAACAACTACTATCCTCCTCAACAACATCAAGGATGGAACCAGCAACAGAGGGCGAACTACCAAAGTAACTACCAAGCCCAGCTAGCAGCTGCTGTTCCTCTATGCGACAAAAGTAAGATTCTAGGACAACCAGAAGATCTAGAAACTGCAAATCTTATTGATATTCACAATGTAGCTTACTACTACACAGATCCATCGATGGGAAGGTGGATAGATTATACCTTGCTAGAAAAGAAGAGCGATCTAGGGAGACCTATCATCCCTATCTCCATTGGACCTCACATTTTCCAAGAAGCTATCTGTGACTTCGGAGCAAGTGTCAACATCATGCCAAAGGTAATTTATGAGAAAACCTAGGAGATACTTTGTTAAACACAAATATGTATTTGTAGCTTGTAGATCAGTTACTCTGCTACCCCAAGGGAGTTCTTGAAGATGCCATTATTTGAGTGGAACAATCATATGTTCCCATAGACTTTGTGGTTTTGGAAATAGGTGGAGATGAAAGGGCACCCATCATCTTGGGCTGGCATTTCCTAAGCACCGCAAAGGCCATCATCTATGTGGATAGTGCAAAGATCTGCTTCATAATCAAGGACAAGAGAGAGAAGTTTTCTTTCAAGAATCATATCCTACAATCTCCTGGACATCCACAGACGCCGTACCTGCCCGAAGAGACAACAGTGACCATGAAGAACAATAGGAGAAGGAGGAAGAACAAAGCTAGGTAGCCACAAGAAGAATCAGTCAACATGATCAACACACTCAGATTAGAGTATGACCACCTCCTCACTTCACCATTCCTTGCCAAGAAGGATGATCCTGGTGTACCGACGATCGAGTGTACCATTGGACAAAGAATCTTCCACAAGACCTTCTACAACATTAGATTGGGTGTTAACATAATGTCTAAGGTAACATATGAATATTTATTTGGTAATGAACCCTTGTACCCTACATATATGTAGTTGTAGATGGCGGACCAATCAATCTGATTCCTGGAAGGAATAACAAAGGACGTTATGGTAAGAATACACGACCACTTTGCCCCTGCTGACTTCACGGTTTTGGACATGGGACAAGAAGACGATACACCCATCATCCTAGGAAGACCGTTCCTCAACACCACCAACACGATCATCTATGTCGGATCTGGACAAGTCCACTTCCAATTCCCTGGAGAAAAGGTACGTTGTTATTTTAATAGTTATACTACTTATGACCAGCCGAAGAAGAACCGCTCTAGGAGGAGACATCGATCATCCCAATGTCAAGGGAACCAACCCCTATGGAATGAATGGGAGGAAGATGAACAACCTGAAGAATTTGTGAAAAAGGATCATACGCCACCTAAGTCAAAGCCCACCGGCCAAGCAAGTGTGGAAGGAGAAGGTGACATCATCAGAATTAGAAAGAGGTGCAACCATCATAGTCTCCATCATCGAGATCGGATGATGCACCCAAAGGAATAAATAAGACTGGAATAAAGTCCTGTTCGGAGGACATAAAAATCCAAACCCTCATCGTGAGGTAATATCGGTAGTTATCCATATTTATTTTCAGTATTGCATGAATTGTTCTTACTTTAGCATATGTACTTTTGTACATTAGCATTGCATTAGTTAAAAATATATGCATACATCTAGTTATATTTCATTTTTTGCATATAAAGAAAAATAAAAAGTTTTATTACTGCAGATCATCATTGCATAAGAAAAGAAAATAAAAATATTATTGTATCCTTAAGCCCCATGTGAATAATTTTCATGCTATAACAAGTCCAAGGAATATTCACCGTGGTGGCATAAAAATAAAATATATATATATATATACTATGCCTACATATTTTCTTTCTTGCATATAAAAAATAAGAAATCCAAAAATATTAGATAGACATCCTGTTAAAATTCTGCCATTAGAAAATCTATATAAACCCACAAGAACAAATCTCTAAATGGCTAACCGCTAACCTCTTATCTTAATTGAACCACGAGTTTGTTCTTGTTGGAGTATTTTGTAGGATGATTCACATGATCAAGAGCAAGTTCACTCGATTGTCTTCATCTCACTCCACTCGTGGATGAGAAGGACATACGTCGACAAACCCGCTCTGAGAAAGATAAATCAACATCAAACAATAGACCACGATAACATCTAGCTTGGGGGAGGAGCATCCCCCATGTATCTAGCTAAGTATTTCCTTTCTTTAGTTTTACCAGTAGTAAGTTTGTTTTATATTAGCTAAAGAAATAAAAAGATGCATAACAAAATAAAAAATTATCTTAGCCAGTTATATATATTATAAGGTGTGATCTTAAAACATGAAAACAAAACAAAAAGTGTGTTAGTTTTCTTTCTAGTTTGATTTTTTTAAAAAGAAAGAAAAGAACTAAATAAATAAAAGTACTTTGAAGATAATCTCTTACAATGGTAATGATGAATAGTTGCTCTATCGTAATTCCTTTCAAGTGCCTAGTTTTTAGTCTTGAATTCTCTCGAGTTTTGGATAAGACTGTTTTGATATAAGAATTTACTCTGAATTTGAAACTCGTGGGTAGCATATGCTTGATCTAAGTCTAGGTAATTGATGGATATGATATGAGAAGTTCTGAGCTGCTATTTATCTTGTTCCAAGTGATACTAGAGTTCCGGAGATTTATCTTTTGAAAAATATAAAAATGCTTCATGATGAGTTCCTTGTATGACAAAGCTTGAATTCCTACCAGTGCCATAAAATGATATTTAGACTAGGAAAACTTCTACTCATATATGTTGCTTGCTTTTGCATTGAGTTTAGTCAAGCTTTGTTGACCCTTATGATAAGTTTGTCATGCTCTTAAAATCATGATCACATACACACCACCCACATATTCACTACTCCTACAATGGGGGTAGGCGCAACAACATGCTATTCCATCTAGATCCACCCAAAAATATTTCACTCCTGCACTACAAGTAAACATAAAAAATATACCCTATAGGATATTCCCCAAATAAATGCTCCAAAGTTCTTGTTGCTATCTCCCAAAAGTTTTGTTGTAGAAAAGAAGCATGAGGCTATGCAAAAGTTAATCATAAAAAAAAGAAAGAGTATTAAAAAAATGGACAAGTGTCCGAGATATCTAAAAGAATGGGTACTCAGATGCCCGCCAGAGAAAAAAAGAGAAGAAAGAAAGAGATGAATAAGATAGCCCATGTTTTCCTAAAGGTTATGTTTCCAAATTCTAGAAAAAAAGAGGTAAGTATTCATGGAGCAAGGTAGAATTAGGTTAGCCACCATATATATACCATACATTCACTCACATGCACATCTTGATTTGATTGTATGACTCAACTCTAGTTGGATCCGAGGTTTGACTTTACAATATATGTAGTGCAAGTATGCTCTTTCATGCTTTTTCCACTCCTATGAGCTCCATACAAGCTTTAGTTGTAGGAAGAGAGAGGTATAACATCACAATTGCCTTTGGTAAGGATCCACAAATATCGCATATATTAAAAGAACTTGAGACATAGTGCTTGACTTGATCATTATGTCTTTCGATTGCTCAAGACCTAAGTGAAGGCTAAGAAGCCCCATGGTTAAAGGTAATATGGGTGAGTTTAAAAGTCAGATCGGTTTGTTCTAATCCGGAGGAGAATTCTTGTTTGAACGCATGTGTACTTTTGAGGAGTGAAAGCATTGAAGCAACTCCTAATCCAATTTTTACTAAGTTTAATTTTGCTAAGGGAAAGGTTAAGCTTGGGGGAGTTTGTTGACGGTAGTTAACAACCATTATAAACCGTCAATATAACATGCATAAGGTCATAAATATGATCACCAACAAAGGTCTACGGCTTTAAACTAATAAATTCCATGAGTTTTGGTGAATCTGTATTTTCTGCAGGGTTTAACCATAAAACCGTCAAGGTGGACCTACATGTCAGATTTAATTATGCTTATCCACCACAAAATGGACACTAGAAGGTTCTAGAGGACACCAAAGGACACCATGCCGAGGCAGAGAGGTAGAGTCTGCCAAGTGGGGCCGGCCAGCCCCACCGGCAGACCGCTCGATCCCTAGGCCCACCTGTCGGTCTTCGCGTTGCAATGTCGGTTCTCCACCGCCTCCTAGGTTGCATCTACGTCGTTCCTTAAGTCAGTTTGATCCAAGGGCTCACGTTTGATGCTCTAGGCTATATATATCAGCCCCTACCACCCCCTGAGGCAACAAGTCATTTGAGAAGACATAAACCCTAATCATCCTCAAAGCTCCATCAATTTTAGAGCATAGCTAGTTAGATTAGATCTAGAGGGAGGCAAGCAGGCTTTGCTTGGAATCCTGATCGTGTCAAGAGCATGGTTTGGTATAATCCTTGTACCCCCTCTCTTTTGTATCTCCATTATTTTTATATGCTTGCTACAATTGTTAGGACAATATTAGTATTCATCTTATTTATGTTTTTTATTATAAGGTTCATCATCTATTTTGATTATATACTTAGTATAGCTAGTTTATAATTATGTTTATGCATAAGTTCACAAAGCACTCACTCCAAAGTACATGGGGTGAGTGGTCGACATTGTGTAAGCGTGGTGCTTATACGTTGTTTACCTGTGGATACACCCTATATTCTAGGCCATGTGGTAGATCGCAGATGTGACACTCCCATTGAGTCCTTTGTAGTCCACTCCCTGAATATAGGTATACAAGTAGGATCTTGTTATGAAGGAAGACAAGCTCTGTTCTTAATCTTCCTTAGTAATATCTCTTATTTGTAGATATAAAGATGATCTTAGCCATGATTATTACATGCAATGTAACACCTCGGGTGTTAGCCTTGCATAACTTGACTTGCATAACATGAGCATGATCATCAAGCATTCATAAACAAGCATTTAACATTGAAACATTAGATTTAAATATCTGCAACGTTTGCTTGTTATCGCATGTTTCTTAAACATATGCAACTTTTCTCGTTATTTCATGTCTCCATGTATCTATGCATATGATCATGAGTGTACACATGTACTTGGTGGATGTGAGTCACACAAACATGTAGCAACACCTAGGTTAGCAAATAGGGCTTAGTCATGGCCACATTTCATGAACCAACACTTAAGCTTTCTTGTGATTACACTAACTAGCTCAATGAGTGACTACTACATGAAATGATTGAATGACCTTGCAAATTGCTTAAACATGTTTAGAATATCTTTATGAACAACTTTGATATTCATGGTTAGGGGTAAAAAGGTCATTAAGCCATGCTTTGATGTGTATCATCATTTAAAAGTGACATGTTTGACCAAATTTGAACTAGGTGTTAGAGACCTTGCATGGAGGAGATCACTAAAGCAAAGTTGTAGTATTTGACATAAGGAACAACTTTTATTTTTGGGTCACTAACTGATTCAGCTCCTAACATGTGTGAAATTGGATCACAAAAATCAGTAAAATCAACATCTCATGACTTATGAAATTTTGCTAAGTCCTGGATCACTGACAGCCTGACAAGCCGACCTTGATCATGATTTTACTCAGTTTATGTTGCGATTTAGCACGAGATCATTGAACAACATTTGGAGATGGTACTTAGCACTACAACTTTTGTTCAGAAAGAAATCACTGAATCGCTTTGCATAGGGAGTTATTTCGATTGCAAAACTCGTCGTCAGGCTCGGCATTTCGTTGCTGAACGAACTGAATCGATGGATTCAGTGGCCGACCGGTTCAGACCGTGGCCGCCATGTGGCGCGGGAACTGGCCTCGTGTCGCCGGCGTTCTGCCCAGCGCAGCAGTGACGTGCCAGAGCGTGGCCTTAACACCGCCAGCGCTCGACCGACCCATCCCGCGCTCCCTTTTGCATTTCCTCTGCTCCTCCTTCGTCCTTGCGCGCAGCCGCCGAGCTCCCGCAGCACCGAGCAGCTCCGCCGTCGCCGTAGCCAGCGCCAGCTCGCCCTCGTCGCTTCTCCACCACTGCAACACCTCCACTAGAGCTCCCGTGACTCACCGCCTCGGCCCGCGCTCACTGACCGCACTTGGTAAGCAATAGCGCCGTGCGCTAGCTCGCCCGAGCATCCCCGCCACGCCCGTCACCGTGGCTGGGGCACCTCCCTCCACCGTAGACCGTGCAACCTTGCGCAATAGGTTCGCCTGAGCCCATGGAAGCTCGTCTACGCCTTTTAGTGCCTCGCCGTGGTCTCCGTCAGCGTACAGCCGTTGTTCCGCCGCGCCGATCCACCATGGCCGCTGCCGTCGTCACTGGCATCGACCATAGGGCCGGCCAAGTGGTGCGATAGATGCGCTAGGTCGCATAGGTCACTGGGTGATGATGTCACTACCGGCGGACTCGCTGTCGACGAGCTCCAGCCGTGCAGCGTCGAGCGGCGCCGTCGTGCTCTGTTTTGTCTCGCTGACCGGTGGGGTCAACTGAGCGGCGCCGTCGTGCTCTGTTTTGTATCCGAGTGGCACTACTCTCCCCCTCCATGGCGGCAAGGGTGGTTTGGGAAGCAGCCAAGGCGGCCTCCAAGCACTCAGTTTCTTGGGTTGCCACCCAGTGATGACCTAGCACCTCATCCCATTCATGAAGATAATACTGGGCACCATCTTCATTGTATGAATCGGTGGAGTCGATGGAGGAAGCTGCAGATGCCGCCGATTGGGCCTCAAACCTCGCTAGAAGATTTTGGATGGTGGCCTAGGTGACGTTCCTGCGATACAAAATCACCAAGGTCAAATGATTATTAGGAAATCAGAGATGCAAGTCTGACATACTCTGGGATGTGGAGGCATTGACACGGAGGGAGATGCTCTTCTAGAATGTTGCCAGCAAGACGTTTGTCGTCCGCCATTGCTTTTGGCTAAGATTGGGTCTTTTGATCTCAGGATGAAGGAGGAGTTGTGCAGTGGCAAGAGTAGAGGCGAGTGTAGATGTGTCCTCTCGGGTATCCCCTTGAAATATGCATTTATAGCCAAAGTTGACACGGTAGGTTTACCGAGCTGCACCGAAGTAAAGTGTAGTTAATGGAAGGCGAGAGGCCATTCCAAGAATCGAGGAGGCCATGCGTAGCCAAATGAGAAAGCAGCAGTTGGACATGAGAAGTTGCCATTCTACATTTTCGTTCGGTTCTGAGCTGTGGATTTGAAAATCCATTTGTTGTAGTTTTGTGTTACAACCCGGACCTAGAAACTAGTTCTGAGAGTTGATCAGTTGAAGATGGTTATGAGAAGCCAGTTTCAAAATCTTGGAAGGATCATTGAAAGTCGATCGGTAAACCGCGGAAAGCTTATACAAGGTGGAAAAACACATCGACTAAATATTTACACCTGGTACCTCGGATCAGGTCTCATAAGAGGTGGAAATTATGAATTTGGGACCACTCAAGTTACAATTGAAGCATCTCAACAAATAGCGCCGATTTTGGTGACTGCATTGTCATTCAAATTCTAGAACTCAAATTTAGACAGGATTTTGCTCAGAGAGATTTTGATATTTGCGCTTGACCACAGATGGTCTGGCCCCAAAGAGTTAGCTGATTTGATCCAATCGGCTGTTTTCGGATCAAGGACCTAAGTTCAAAGTGTTCTAGTGGGATCTTCGTTATCAATTTGAAGGCTATCACTAAAGGAAATTGGTCACAATGAAGGAAAGCGATCGAGACAAAAACACAGAGAACAAGTACAAAAGAATTTTTTATTCATTTTTCAACATAACCCCTAGTTACAAACTAAAGGCCAAGGAAGATGTTGTTCATGACTTCCTTGGTCGAGGTTATGTTTGCCACAGCGGCGCTGGCTCCCTCGAAATCATCCACCAGGTCTTGGTAGTCATTAATGTTCTCCTCCTCTAGGAAGCCGGGCTCCACCAAGCGAATATCGTGCCCCAAGCGCACCTGGGCTATTCCTAGGGCAACGGTAGCACAACGACGGATGCCATGAAGGGCCACCTCCCTGGCACGCATAGGAATGTCTTGGAGGTGAGCCTCTAGAGTGTTGCCCCGGGCATTCAGGGCACTAGAGGCATCGCCTGCCGCCAACTGAAGGGCTTCCAATTGCACCGTCAGAGCTAAAAACGAAGGAATGCAAAAAGTGTTAGAAGATCAGCAAGATGGGAGCATCAAAGGAAATCAGCATGTTGAAGATCTTACCGGTGACCCTAGCGTCTGACTCCGCCAGTTGTGCCTGGGCCACATTCGCTTGGGAGGCAGCTTGGGAGGCGTTCACGGCAAACTCTAGTTGCCCATTACATCGGGTGGCCTCGGAATAGCGGTCGACCGCCACATTCCACTTATGACAGAAGCGCTGTGCGTCATCTCCATCGTAGGAGTCGACAGAGTCAGAGGAGGAAGCCACTTGCGCTACCGATTGGGTATCATGGGCGGCGCCAGAATGATCACCACTGCAAAATCAAACGGATCAGCAAAAGGAGATGAGAGATCAAGAACTGATTCGATCTTACACCTAAAAACAAAGGCACCGGCGGGGAGGAAGGTTCTCTTCTGGAAGATCACCGGTGATGTGCTTGTCGTGGTCCATGCTTCTCCGAATGTGGTTTTGGATCTAAGGGCAAGGGGAAGAGAGGTTGCGCGGCGACGAGAGCGGAGGTAGAGTAGATATTATCCTTTGGGGTATATTTATAGCTAGAGTGGGTCACTGATAGATATTTTTTGAGTCATGGAGAAATAAATTTGGTTCATGGAAGATGGAAGGCCATCTCGGATATCGAGGAGACCATGTGTAGCCTAATAAGAGGGCAACAGTTATAGAAATAGCGAACTTGAAAGTTTTATTCATCAAGGTTGTTTATAGCTTTATTCAAGTTTGAGGTGCGGACGTGAAATGTTATCTGTTGTGTTTTACATTTTCACACGTGTCCGAAAGCAGGCCCTGGAAGTAGATCAAACTAAAGATCAATCGGTTAGCTGATGGACCAAGTTTGAAGAGATGATGAATCAAAAAAGGATCACCAGTGCAGCAGTCGGCAAGGGTAGAAGGATTTGAAGAACAGGTATCAGCTGAACTCAAGGAATGATCAAAGATTGGCTATGAGCATGAGTCAGAAGGTGAGAAGAATGGCTCAAAAGGGTCAAGATGATGATCACCATCAGGTGACCAAACATCATAATCTTTGATATAATCCTTGATCGAGAAGAGCCAATGGGATAGATCTGTAAGGAGGCCAAAGAAGTTGGCATGAGATTAGAGTAGATGGTTGGAAGTGCGGCGCATGCAATGGTCACGGGAAGTAGTTTTGGAATAAAATCATTTTATCCCAAAATTGCGGGGCATGTGTTGACACCAAAATTTGGTTCGAAATAAGAAGGCCAAAAGGTTGGAAACTTATCAAGGGAAAGCTGAAATATTCAACGAGATCGGCTAACCAAGTTGCCGTCAAATGAATAAGATGACGCCATCATTCTAAGGGAATAAGCCCCATTGGCAAGGACGGCAAGGCGTAAAGCAAGAAGACACGTCAGACTTCATAGAAATGAAAGAATGAGGTCCAAGTTATCATAATTTTGGAAACTTTCATTTTCTTTTCCAAGATTGTAATTGGTCTTGTTCGACCAGGACTCATAGTCTAAGCCTCGGGTATAAATATTGAACCCCAGCTTGTAATAGACATCTCTCATCGATTAACCAAAACAAGTACCTTTACTTTTTGGCTGAGGCCACCCCTTAGTAGTTGGAGTAGAGTAGATTTCGAAGAGTTCTTTGGGCAAGCAGGGCAGCATCAGACGATCTGACCTCCGACTTGTTTGTGAGTATCCGTCATGACTTATATTGTTACTTGCAAGGCTGCAATAGACGACTAATCTCTTTTGAGTCACGGTATAAGTTAGTTATCGATCTATATTGTTATTTGTAAGGCTGCAACAGACGACTGATCTCTTATAAATCATGGTATAGATTAGTTATCGATTCGTATCAACCTTTGCAAGGCTGCAACAGATGACTAATCCCTTGTAAATGTTGGTATTAATCAAAGTTATCGATATTGTGTTAAATAGTTTATTGTTCATAAAATATCACCAATTGCCCGGTCTAGATTGAGATTCGTTGGTCTTATCTATTTTGATCTATCGTCTATTGATTACCGTCACAGTTGAATTCAATTCTTGACATTAGATCCTATTTTGATGACTAATCTATCTCAATCCTGATCCTACATGGTGGGTGTTTTAATTCGTGTTCTATTAAGAGATAGATTCATTGATCGTCAGTATCCGGTACGCTTCCGCTATCAATGCTGCATTAGCCAACTCGATCTATTGATAGCGTGTTAGATTGGACACTGTAGATTAATAGATCTATCTATTAAGAAGAGCATGGCGTCAACCACCTGCTATGTCTCCATTGGCTATTTAGTCGATGGCTTGTGCCTCCACGCACATAACATGCTTTCATGAGCCGCTGGTCTCTGATCTAGGGTCCTACTATCAATGCTGCATCAGATGACTTGACCTGTTGGTGGTACAATAGATTGAGTCTAGTTGTTTGTAGATTTATTTGTATCCAACGGATGAGCGATCGTATGTCGTGCGACCTGATCACTGGAATCAACTATTTTCGCCAATAGCCCACTTTGTTGAGGATGTCCTGGCTATTTATATGCTTTTACTTGTTTTTGTCCTGGTTAAAAGCTAGTATGTCTCTCACATGTATGCTTACACGCCTATCCTTACATCTTTCGTATGTTTTCATGATCATCGGCTAAGTTAGATTCATTCAACTAAGTAAATAATAATTGTCGATATGATTGTCTTGTTTACAATACATCATGAACATGCTGGATATCGACTCTCTAGATGATAGCCTTATCATGCTGGCCACTTGGCCGTATATTTGGAACTGTCTGGACAAACACCGGCATGTTCCACGTTAAATTACTGATAATTTTCTCTCCTTGTCCATTGGAGGGTCCAATTGACTAGCACGCCCTCGGTCAAGACCATTCAGTTTAGCGCCCTTCCTAAGCCTGGAGAGAGCTCAGGATCTACTCGACGTGGTTTCTCTCAGCTTGCTATGTGTCGGCGGCTCCCCGTCGCTTTTTTGCCATCGACAGCAGGGACGTCCTGGCCAAGAGAGCACCGATAACCCGAAAGCTCCTTAGGCGCCAGAAATCCCCCAACAACAAGGCTTTGATGTCCTCCTCTATCACCATAGACACCTCCCATGGAGAACTAGGGATGGGACACCGTCCCCCTTGTTTTTTGAGCTCATATCTTCTACTGAACTAATGGTTTTGGTTTTCTTGGCCAGGGTCTTTCTCGGTGCCATTACTGTAACAACCTAAACTCGCTACAACCACCTAGGCTCTCAATTTTGGATGGTTGGAGAAGTTTCTGCACAAATCCCTATGGGCATTTGGATACCACAGAACTCGTGGATATATTGCTTTTCTACTTCACCAGACGATCCGCAAGTCAAAAGCGCATAAAGTTGACAATAGTCAACACAACCACTGAGGAGCATGTCATCTCAACCCAGGATGTCACTGGTCAGGTTATTAACCCTTGGAACAAGTGAGTTGGCCCCAATGCAAAATCTCAAGTGTTTGGATCAATTCCATGAGTTCAGAGACCATCGAACAATCCGATGTGATATCGGATCATCCGCCAGTAACTAAACTGCATGTAGTGAGTGGGGAATGAGATGTCCTCCACTCAACCCTTGGCCCCACTTATCATATGCACAAAATGGATACACCAAACATCAGCTGAAGCAGCACCAACCCATTTCACTCTCCCATTTCTCACCCTCTCCCTCTCTCTCTAAAGGAACAAGAGTGAGGAAGAACTAGAGAGAAGATGAAGGTTGGAAACGGAGATGAAGGTGGAAGATGAAGTGAAGGGATGCAATCCAAGATCATCATCTCATCAGGGTCGAGCCATCCATATCTCATGATCATGGTTAGCTCATGAGTCCTCAACTCTTTAGTTGAAGATTTCTCTCAAACCCTAATCTCAACCTCTCATGTATGTATGAAACATGGAGTGTGGTGACCTATCATTCATCACAAAGGCAAGGTGTGTTCAATCTCTTTTCATGAAGTCTAGCATCTCATGATCCCCAATCTTGGAGTTGAGCCCTCTTGCTCAATCTCATGTATTTATCACAAGTAGTTCATGGGAAGAGACTTAACCAAATCACTACATGGACTAGATAGCCAAAGCCAAAGACTCGGCTAACCTTACCCTAGCATATCCCCAAGGTCATCCTAGGAGTCTAGGGCACATGCATGGATGTTCACCACTCTAAAGTAGCAACTAACCAACACAAAAAACATAGAGCAAAGGTTTTGTTGCCCGGTTGGCGTAGTGTTCGCCGATGCGATGGAGTGTCCGATAAACCTCCCTAATTTAGTAAACCTCCTAGCAGAGGCACCTAGACCACTATGAGTGTGAAACATGGAGTGTTTGACTATCGATCGGAGTATTCGCTGAATTATAAAGACTCATAGCCAGAAGAAACCAAGAGCACTTAGTTCCTACCAGATCGTCCGTCACTCACTTCGGAGCATCCAATAAATTATATATAGAGTAACCCAGTAACCCGAGAGTGCCCAAAACCTATCAAAGCATCCATGAATACTGTAGAGCATCCGCTAGAGCCTCAATAGGGACAACCAGAAATGACTCACCTCGACACCCAGCACATTAGAGTGTCTGTCAGTTGGAACAGAGTATCTGACAGTCACAGAGAGTGTGAGTTTAATTAGCAAGCTTACCTAGACAAGTCAATAATACTATTTAGTATCCCAAGCCAGCAACACAATAGTAGACTCTAGCGGTGAATCTATCCATATTCCTTATCATCATTCTGAATCACCGGTGAATCTCTCCAATCGGATCTCTCTCGCTCTTTTTAGGCATCGTCTCGATGAGAAGCGCGTATAGGATGTCATCATTAGCTTCTAGATGTCCGAACGACAACACCATCAGGCAGGCACCCCACTATTATGAACCCTACTTTGGATACTTATCAAGTCGCATTATGAGTTATGCATTGCCTGTAGAGTTGGATAATAAACTCTTTCACATAACACTTAGAGTTACCCTTTAATCTGTTAGAAGCCTCTCACCTTAACAATGGGAATGGGAACACTTAATGCTTATTGCTTAGTTGCTTGGGCAATAGTAGAAGTCGAGCATGAGAAGGGAACTCATACTCGCGTGTGTAGGATGGTACACCTGGATAAGTAACTACTAAAACCAATGAGGGTACAACTTGACCTATCTAACCAACCTAGTTAAGGAACGATATTCCTAATATGATAATCTTGATGACAACTTGGATATCTTGCTCATGCGAGGGGTTGGTCATCGTGAGTGTGGGATCTTAGATGACATTGCTCATGGAGCAGTAAGGACCATGTATTGGGATACGTAAGTCCAAGTAACTACCCGTACAAACCACATGTAGCGGATGGGGTCGACAAGTCGAGTAACTAGTTGTGACCTGTTTATCCGTAAAACAGGCAAGGGGGTGGCGTCGGCTGGGAATGTCCGGGACATTGACCAGGAACCTAGTCAAACCTTTCATGTGACACTTGGGCCGGATTAGGGAAAGGTTGGAGAACATGTGGCAACCCTTACTACCGGACCCGGTGTATGGTGGTTAGTCCCATTTTCCGTGTGGGTACAGTTGTACACCTCTACAGAGTCTTGAAAGCCCGGAGTCCTTCGGGATGGAACTATTCGGTTGTTCTTTCTTTCAATACCCATGGTAGAATGAATGATGGACTATGAGCACTTTTGCTATAATGATAAATACTATAATTCTAATGTTGAGCATAGCATGTCATACTCTTAATGAATATCATTGCTTTCTACAACCATACAAATGCCTGATAATTACCTTATGCATCCACCAAATCTTATATGTTGGAATTAAGTCCTGCGAGTACGCAATGTACTCACGGTGCAGCCGTTAAGTTGTTTTGTAGGTAATCAGGGCATCTCCCTGAGACTAGCTACGGTGAATGCAAAGGTTAGCAGACCTTGGAACATGCGTTCTCTAAGATGAGCTGCATGTAACTCGATGAGTAGATGAGCAACAAGTGTGGCAACCCAGTGCAGGGATAGAGTTGATCAAAGCATTAGACATAGTTGTAACACTATTATCTTAAATCCTATTTTGTTATCAACAATGTTTCAGGAACAAGCGTGAGACTAGAGCGTGTATGTGATTGAGTTGCCTGGTATGCATTGCATTGGGTATGTGTGTAACTCAGCGCAAAGATCCTGAAGAGGAGTTGCTATGTGCGCTCCTAGGGACCTCGTGATGTTGATTTGCTTAAATTGAGGGGTCAAGTGGTCGACACTCAATTTAGGTGAATTAACGTGATGGGTACCCCATAGGATGGGTATCGGAGCAGTTGACTGACTTACACCTACAGTCCTCATACAAGCAATCGTTCAACTCACTCAATATGCACTTTGGCCTTTGACTTTAAAATTTTAGTCGATGCTATAGGTGAACCCTAAGTTGTTTTCACTCTCTTATCTAGCTAATTCTAGCCTCTTCCCCTTGATATTATAAGTTGCAAAGCTGTCCAAATGAGTTGTTTTGGAAAGAAATGGTAGAAAGTTACTTAGTGTTTGTTTACACCAAAATTTAGAAAGGAGAACGCGAGAACTCAAAGCTTCTAGGATTGTGTCATCAATGAATCGATTGCGTAAGGATCAATATCAGCTGATTCAGATACGGTACTAGGATCGGCTCTTTTTGGATGACATCGGCAGATAACGTCAATGAACTATGTATGGATGGTGTCGGGGAAAAATATGTCATACTCTACAAAAAGGAAAAGATTAGGGTCCAAGTTATCTTAAGTTAGGAATGTTTTCTTTTATTCCAAAGATTGTAATAAGTCGTATTTGAGTAGGATTCATGTTTAGGTTCCGGGTATAAATATTGGACCCTAGCTATTGTAAAGGACATCCAATCAATCAATACCAATTACTTTTTTGGCTTCACGCCAACCCTCAGGAGTAGGAGTACTATAGATCTCGATGAGTTCTTCAACAAGCAGGGCCGCATCAATCTGGTCGACCTCTGGCTTGTCTGTGAGTACCATCATGGCTTATACTTTTATTTGTAAGGCTGCATCGGTCCGGCCGACCTCTTATGAGCATTAGTATAAGTTAGTTATCGGTCTATATCATTATTTGTAAGGCTACATCAGCTGATTGATCTCTTATAAATCATAATATAGATCCAAGTTATCAATCTTGTGTTAAATAACTTGTTGTTTAATACAATATCACCAGTTACCGAATCAGCTAAGATTAGTAAGATTTTCCTTGCTGTTTTTTGGTTGATTCACCAGTTATCGATCTTGGTATAATTAATGTTCTATTAATCATAACAAGTCATCTGATAGAGATAGAGATAGATCGGCATCATATCATCACAATTGGCTATCTTCTAGTCTGGTCACGCTATGAACCCCATAATTGATGGCTCAATTCTACTAGATCAGCTATTTTATCTCTATTCCAATCCAGCATAGTATGCATTCAAAGGCATGTTTTGATCTTGAACAGACTCGCTAGTTAATGAGATCTAATCTAATGACACCACTATAATTGCAGGGATCCAGTCGAACCTCACTAGTAAGACTTTAGATTAGAGATTATTGATTAGTGGTCTTGTTCATCATCGGAATATGTACTCTGTTTGTTTGCTACGCCTGCATTGGCTATTTTAGCCGATTCGCCTACACTTTCACAGATATGGCACGCTTTCATGAACCTGTGACATATAGTCGATTTTATGGATTTTTTGGTTCTAGACTATTGTCATCATCATGTTGCATTGATTCGGTCGAACCTCACTGTTGACGGTAATAGATTAGATCTAGACAGTTCGTAGATCTGTTTATATCAAACAGTCGATTGTTTGCGTGGCATATCAAATAGTTCATTGGCTCTGCAGCATGTATTGATTAAATCTAATTTAGCCAATGATGTATCTTTGACGCGTACATATTAATAGCTTAAGGGAAAGGATCATTAAAACTAGGTGGTTTGTATTCTTTATTATAAATCAATCATGCCCACAAGCATCATAGTCCTTAACAATCGATTTCTTCTTATATCGGCTATTTAGTCGATTTTCCCGTTTGGCTGCTCCCGAAGCAGCACACTTGGAACTGTCTCGGCAAAACCGGCATGTTCCACCCTAAATTACTGATAAAATTTTGTTCTCCTTATTAATTGTAGGTCAAATTGACTGGCACGCCTTTAGGATTCATAGGATCGACTGGTCCTATGTTTAAGCCAAGTAGATCTCCAGATCGTTACGGCTTGCTGCATGTCCTCGGTGCGTCTCCCATGTTTTTGCGCCGACACGCGTTCTGGCACACTCGGTGGGACCCCACAATCATCATGGTAGCTCACAGTAATAGTGACATCCTTATGGTGCCTTATAAAGACTTACCTGATGAGGATAAGGACGTCATTAGCAAAGCTATATAATAGTTTTAGAATAAGTGTTTGTTATCCTACACCAAGACACATGACAATAAAGTTATCCAGAAATATCCACTACCGAGAGTTTTGATGCATGGACAGTCAGATATAGACGAAGCTGATGATAGGCATTTTCTTCATAGATGTTGTAAACAAATCTGTTCATGATGCCATGTTGAACCATAATACTACTTTCTTGAACACATTCCACAATACCATGAAGGAGGTGTTTCATGGATATCCAATTGATCAGGTTAGACCGACTTATTACAACATTCCACATCCATTGACTCAGGGGACTAATCAAGTAGGTACTAGCCATCAAGAAGTAGCACTAGCTGGCAATGATGATGTCTAGGTAGTTTAGAGCTCATCTGAGCAAGTTCATGGTACTACTACTAATCAAATACAGTATACTCCTAGATCGTTAGTGCAGTATGTGCAACAACCAACAAGGCAAGTTTAGAATCAAATGGTTAATTTTGACACATCAGGCCAAATACCATCGTCGGCTAAAAAAAATAGCGCCATCAGTTCAAAGGATTCGTAGAGATACTGATGCCAACATTTATAATCAGAGACTTTAAGCAACAAATCAACAAAGGACTCAACAGATAGAAATTACACAAGGATATCGTTATGGTACAGATTACAATACCCTTCATATGATTCCAAATCTAGGGTTTCAAGGTACCCAAAATTTTAATCCGTAGATGGGTTAGCAATTGCAAAGAAATCTAGATTCAAGTGCTGATGAATTATTGCTCAGAGTAACCGAAATGATGAAGAATCAATTCAGTTTAAAACCAAAAGGGCTGACCTTTTTGTACAAACGTCCATATCCAGAGTGGTATGATTTGGTTGCTCTTCCTACAAATTATAGGCTCCCAGAATTTGCTAAGTTCACTAATCAAGATAGCACAAGTACAATAGAACATGTCAATCGGTATGTTTCACAGTTGGGCTAAGCATCCATTGAAGATGCTCATTGAGTTTGTTTCTTCTCCTTGTCCCTGTCAGGACCAGCTTTCACCTAGTTTTCATCATTGCCAGTTTATTCTATTACCAATTGGACTGACCTAGATAAGAAATTTCATACATATTTCTATACTGGGATAGGAGAAAAGAAAATCACAGATTTGACGACCATAAGGCAAAGAACTAATGAATCGGGTGCTAAGTTTCTTCAGAGGTTCCGAGAAACCAAAAATTTGTGCTTTTCATTGAATCTGACTCATGATTAGCTAGCTATTTTGGCTATTCAAAGAATGTAGCCAATGTGGAGAGAGAAACTGCTTGGGCAAGAGTTTGACAATTTAGGTCAGTTGGCTCAATGAGTGGCAGCACTCAATAGCCAATTCCAGAATATGCGCAGAGATACCCGATTCTAGAAGAGTGCCGCAATTGCTGAAGCTTATAATCCATATTCAGTTAATGATGGTGATGAGGATGATGAATAAGAAGATATTACTGTGGCTGAATGGAATTGGGGTAAGAAGACAGTGATGGTGCTAAATCCTTGGGGAAAAGAGTTGAAGAGAGCATTGATTTCGACGTCACAAAATTAGACAAGCTCTTTGATTTCTTGCTTGAGAGGGGACAAATCAAATTGCCCGCCAATCATGTTTTGTTACCTCCTGATCAGTTAAAGAATAAGAAGTTCTACAAATTTCATAACGCTACTTCTCATTCTACTAACGAGTGCAGAATTTTCCAGCAACATATACAGAGGGCTATTCAGCAAGGGAAGCTTAAATTTGATGCACCTCGAAAGATAAAAGTTGATGATAATCATTTCCCAAGAGATCAGGATATGGTTGATGCTAAATTGCTCAAAGGGAAGACTAAAGTTCTAACATCAATAAGAGCAAAAGAAACTAGAACAGTCGATTTAGAGATGCAAATATCGGCTAATGAATATAGAGAAATTAAGAGGCGTCATGACCAACAGAAGTGTCGATATGAGCAGGTGAGACATCAAGAAATGGGGCGATAAGGCCACGTGTTACATCTCGAATTTTGTTGAATAAATGGCAATGGTACAAGGAAAAGGATTATCAACGTTGGTTGGAAGAGAAGGAATACCAGCGTCGACAAGAAGAGGAGAGGTATGAAAGAAATCAAGCTGAGTCACATTGGATTTGTCCTTTCTTCAGACATTGTTGGAATGAAGGTTTGAAATTGCCTACCAGAAATAATTGCCCAAAGTGTAGTGAACAATATTGGGAGTTTAGGCAATCTCAAGCCAACTGCCGGTCTATCCATGCTTGAAATGAGTATCATCATAATAATATGGATCGGTGCTTAAAAAATAGAAGTGTTCATGATCGGCTTGGGAAGAGAGTTGTTGATCAAAATTGGGTTGATTATGAAGAAGAAGGTGATGAGGAAGAGTATGTTTAGCAGGAAGGGCAATAGTGTCAAGGAGGTTTGACAAGAAGTCGGAAAAAAGGATACAACGTTTAAGAAATAGAGAGCTAGAACAGGCTCAGAAATCTGGTAAATCTCAAATGTGGTGTGCTAAACAAACAACCGATAGGGGTCAACCATCGGCTAATATTCAAATGGCTTTTCTTTTACCGTCAGAATTTAGAGCTCCAGCAGATCAAGAAGTCTATTCCGATTTTGATGAATCAGAATATGAGGAGATAGTTGCCCAGTTGATAGTTATACAGCAAGCTATATTTGATAAGCCAGTCAAGCATCGGCACTTAAAAGCTTTATATGTAAAATGTTTTGTTGATGGGAAGTCGATGAGCAAAATGTTGGAGGATGGAGGTGCTTCTGTCAATCTTATACCTTATACTACTTTTCGTAAGCTTGGTAAGGGACTAGGAGATTTGATTGAGACTGATATGATGCTTAAGGACTTTGGAGGTAATGCATCCCAGACCAGGGGGCAATAAACGTTGAATTGATAATTAGAAGTAAGACTTTGCTCACTACATTCTCTATCATTGATGCAAAGGGTTCATACAGTTTACTCCTTAGTCGTGATTGGATTCATGCAAATTGTTGTGTACCTTCGACTATGCAGTAATTCCTAATTCAGTGGCATGGAGATGATGTTGAGCTAGTTCATGCTGATGATTCTGTGAGTATAGCAATAACCAATCCAATGTATTGGGAACTAGAAGACTTTGAGTGTTTTTCTAGCAAGCTATGGGAAGAAGGCTTCATTAAGATCAATGATGAAAGCCAACAGCCGATCCAAGCAGTCGTCTCTGAGAGTTTGTTTTAATGGATAATCCAATAGATGGTGTAGATGGTGAACTAGGGCATGGCTTTACGTCAGCCGATGAATTAGAGGAGATAGATATTGGTCCTGGAGATAGGCCTAGGCCGACGTATGTAAGTGCTAAGTTGGATCCTGAGTATAAGCGAGAATTGATAGATTTATTAAAGAAATTTAAAGATTGTTTTGCTTGGGAATATTATGAGATGCCTGGTCTAGATCGATCAATTGTTGAACATCAGTTGCCAATCAAACCTGGATATCGGTCGTTTAAACAAGCTCTGAGGAGATTTAACCCAAATGTTCTTGATGATATCAAAAAAGGAGACTGAAAGATTACTAGAAGAAAAATTTATCCGACCGTGCCGTTATGCACAATGGATATCAAGTGTTTTCCCTATGTATAAGAAAAATGGGAAGTTAAGAGTTTGCATCGATTTCAGAGATCTGAATAGGGCTACACCCATGGATGGTTATCCGATGCCAATAGCTGATATGTTGGTAGATGCAGCAGCCGGGCACAAGGTTATTAGTTTTATGGATGGTAATTCATGATATAATCAAATTTTTATAGTTGAGGAAGACATAATAGAAAAATAGCTTTTAGGTGCCTTGGCGCGATTGGCTTATTTGAATGGGTTGTAATGACCTTTAGTTTAAAGAATACTGGTGCAACTTGTCAAGAAGCGATCAATGGGAAGTATCTAACGAAATATTATCCTAGCATTTGGATTGATGCTTGACAACCGATGTGTTCAGTCATCAGCTCTAATAGCCAGTACCGGAAGGGTATCGCCTTTAGTTCAAAATTGACCCAAAGAGGGGAAAGTCGATACGATATGTATCTCTTATAGAGCAAAAACCAACATAGAAATGATTATGGTATACGCAAGACATTGTAGGAAGTACACTGAGACAAGATCATAGAGAAATAGAGATTTTATTCATTGATTAGTTTGCCCTAAGTACAAACTAGTCAAAGACATTGTTTATCACATCCTGAGCGGATGTAATGATGGCCTTCGCTGCATCAACGAAGTCCTCGATCAATTCCTCATGCTCCTCGGGGCCATCGCCCATCGGGAAATCGGTCTCCATGGTCTGGAGCTCGTACTCGGTCTGGGCCTGCGCCACAGCCAGCGCCACCGATGCGCCATGATGGACGCCATGGAGGGCGATCTCCTGGACATAGGCCGAGACATCATGGAGGTGAGTGTTGATGAACGGGCCCCGGGCATTGACGACCGTCATAGCTATGTTCACCGCTAGCTGGAGGTTCTTCAACTATATCGTCAGGGCTGGCGATCACAGAAATAAAGGAGCTATCAAGACAAAGACAGTGGAAATTGAAATAATGGTTTTCTTAGAGTTCATCTTACCCACCACCATGGCGTCAGACTCGGCCAGCCACATCCGAGCAGTGCTAGCCTCTTCCTTGGTGGTGAGCAGGGCGGCTTGAGAGGCCCCGAGGTGGATCTCAAGCCTCGGAGTAACGGTCCTGAGCCGCCCTCCACTCCCGAAGGAAACGCCAGGCGTCGTCGCCATTATAAGAATCAAAGGAGTTCGACGATGAATCTGGTGTGGAGGCGGCATCAGATGCAGCGTTGGAGGGCTCGCCGGCCCTAGGAGGAAGTGGACAAAGGCTATAATTCTGGACAAACCTATAAACACGTTAGAAATGTTCATTGCCATGATTAGAAGATGTTGATCTCACCTCATACAGCGGAGGCACTGGCTCATTGGCAGGTTCTACTCCGGGACCTATTCTGTTGCGCGCTTGCCCTGGTTGTCCTCGCTAGTCATAGGGTTTGGTTGGATCTATGGAAAGAAGGAAGAAAACCACTACAGGGTTTGTGAAGGTGGAGAAGTGCAGAGAACAGAAGTAGTTGCAAGCATGGATGTGTTTGAGGCCAGAGTCCTTGGCTAGTGTTTATAGCCATGAAGCGAGGTAGTAGATATCTCGGGATGTGCAAAAGGCAACCGCAATTAATAGGATACAAAGCGCTGCCTCACTAATGCCGAAGAGAATGCGACGTTGATAACTAAGGACGAAAGATTGAGTTTTCTTAGTGGAAGCCATGTTTTTAGACTTAATTGGATTAAGGTCAGAGGTCTGTAATTGGCTATTTTCAAATCAGCTCTTTAGCCAAGATAAGAGGCACAATAGATTGACAGAAAATATGGTTATCATTGGTTCCACACAAAATATATGATACAAATGTTGGTATGCAGATTACAAGTTTAGAACATCCTGGATTGCTTTCAATGCTTTTAGTAGGATAGCATCGACTTTTGCGAGTTCTTGCTTCTTTTCTTCGGCTGATCTAGGAATGTTCTCAAGGCTGCTTCGAATGGCCTTGCCTTCTTTGACCTTGGTCAACATCTCTTGTTTCTTCTATTTGATGGCATTGGGGATCTGATCCAAGTTGGACTCATGGCAATTGATGACGGCCTTCACACTTTCTAGTTCTTTCTCAAGTTTAGCATGCGGAGCTCTCAGCTGATTCAACTCTGGTTCAATTCTAGAAGAGGAATTCTTTAGATTGTCAATTAGTTGCGCTAATTATTTGGCTTCTTGTTTATTGGAATACTTCTTGGCCATCAAAGCTTCACGGTTAGACAGATTTCTCTAAGCTTTTCTCACCTTCAGGGCTTGATCTTCAATGATGGATAAAGGGGTCAAAGCTTCGATAAGATCTAGGGACAAATTATCCTTGATAGCTAAGAAGATTCTTCGCATTGAATCTATGTCTTGGATCAAATTGGCTATATCTTTCTCAAGCATTGGCGATATGTCCCTTAGCCAATTTCTGGTCTCTTCTGATAAAGTCTCTTGGAGAGTGGCTGATGAGCTGATCTCACCTTCATCTATGTATTCTTCAAAGTTGAAGGACTAGCTCAGAGCTGGAGAATTAATTGTCTACATCTGAGCAAAAGAAATCTTTTTAGGAGGATCGAATCAGTTGATAATGAGATAAATAGTGAAGTAAATACAGTACCTTTTCTATGGTAGTTTCTATCTGAGAAGGAACAACTGATGATGCATCAATGGTATCTAGTTGAATCAGCTCTGAACTTTCAACATTGGTATCTGCAAACATCAAGAAAGATTTTTTAGTTTATGTTTGTTGCAGAAGGATAAAATAAATATATGATTTTGTTACCATCAATTGTTTGCTAAACTGGGGAATTGGCAGTCTGGGTGTCAACGTCAATAGGGTCGCCTTCTATTAATGGACTGCTGATGTTCTGTTCTTGCATGAATATTTCCTTAGGTAGTGTCCAATAAGGTGAGATAGTCAGGGTGAAATAAAAATTGAATGAAAAATCAAGAATTTTGAGGAGATACCTTGGCAGCATCAGAGGGTGAAGTGGAAGGATTCTTATTTTCTATTGTCTTAGAGGCATTGGTTGTTTCAACCAAGATCGACTCCTTTTGAGGATTGGCCGATGAAGGTTTGGTTGGTGCTGATTTAAACACCAAGGACAACAGTTTGGCACCCAAAATAGATTGGGATGCAATGGTTGATAACTATGAAGAAAGAATCAGAATTTGAAATTGAATATCATTTTGGGAAGAGGATGAATTGTTTTACCTGAGCAGTTGATGGCCTCATTCTACGAAGCCTTTTCCCAGTAATGGTTTTCTAGGTTGTCCCTTGGGCTGCCTTATATTTTGAAGATTGATATGTTACAATTGTAGAGACAGCTTGGGTTTTCATTAGTTTCTTCGGTGTGGGTGCGATTGATCCCATTCTTGAGGCTAGACATGCTGGATAATACTCTATGGCATGCCCCTTCCTGTCTGTGCTTGGGGGATTGAATTTGATGTCCTAAAAGAAGTTTGTTAGAACAGCTGGTAGGGGAATTTATTGAATAATTTCTAAAGAAGGAATGGTAAGTTACCTCATTGTCAGAGGTGAAACCTTCATCCAGAGCTATGCATCTATGATGGACTGACCCACAGAAAAGATGGAAGTGCCATTCTTGCCACCAAGAGTCAAACAAGATGGAAGAAAAGGTGACTCTTGTCTAGTCATGCAAGCAAATGGAAGCAAGATCTGATCCTAGTTGAAAGACTCTAGAGGCTTCCATTACTTCACTAATACCTTCTTTTGGCTTCAGTGTATTCTTGAAGAACAGTTGAGGAGGCAACTGACCAAGGCCGAATTGACGAGCCATGAAACAAGGATTGTAGAATTCGTAAGTTGGAAGATTTTCTGGGAGAAAAGGACCAGTAGCCATTTTGCCACGGGCATGGCGAAATTCAGCTGACAGTACATAGGGTTTGATGATGCAACAAAAGATTGTTGTAGCTATTTCATCTGAGTAGCTTGATTCAAATCAAAATTTGACTGGCAGAACCAATTCATTGTCTTCATCTTCATCATAAGGTAGCGAAGTCAAGATTTTTGCATCAAATCCTCTATAGGATTTCTTGAAGAGATGGCCTACATCAACAATGATTGTTATGGCTGATGCAGCTTCATCATAATTCATGCACTGTTGAACTCTTCCTTCTTTCCATTTGTAATCTTCAGCAAAGTTGGAAGAAGGAAAGCTTAGATTTCTGAGATCAGGTCTTACAATCTTGTGCATATACAGGTTCAGCCATAATTGTATTAATCACCATGGGCCACTAATAGTATGCACTGGTTCATTCTTCAGCAACTGGACAGCTACCTGGTGCATCAGATGATAAGCAGATCCTGGTAGGTATTTTCTAAGGAGGATTTCATTGCCAGCTTCTAGACGCTCTACCAAGTATTTATGATTGGAAGTTGGACCATAGGAAGATCCACAAAAGATGAATCTTTCCAGCCACATGTTCAAGAAAGCTACATGTTCCTTTTCGGCAACAGTTGATCTGTCTCCAATGTGGTTCAGAATGTAGCTTGCCCATCCGGTGCAGTCTGATATTTTGGCTAATTTCTTGGATCCGGCACTTAAGAAGTCATAAGGTTGCATTGATCTTGTTATTCTAAGGCCAGTCAACATATAAACATCGACCAAAGTGATGGTCATTGGGCCGTGGCAAAAAATAAAAGCATTTAGGGTGTTGGACTAGAAGTAAGATGTAGAAATTAGAAGTGAATCATTCCTCTCCATTCCAGACAATGAGAGTGTCAAGCATTGATTCATGTCATAAATATGCAAATCTCTAGCCTTTTCCCCCGATACCCTATGAAACCAATCTCTCCATCCCTTAGGCATTTTGGGGCAGTTTCTAAAGGAAGTTTTGGTGTTCTAAGAGGACAAATCTACTACAGATTGTTTAAAGGGGATTCGGTTGGTTTCTTGACTAATAAAATCAGATGGATTAGGATCACCCATAGGCCCAAGATAATAGACATTGGGAGCAATAGCCGATGGAATCAAAATTTTGTTCCTCATTTCCTAGAAACCAGATAAAGTAAATTAGAAAAGAAAAGAAATGCGGGGTAACGATCGATACTTGGAAGGCGGGAACTTGAAAGCATACCTTAGGGACGTGGTCGCTAGTCACCATTGCAGCCAAAATGGATCTAAATCTGAGGAAGGTTACTTGAATAATAGCTTGATAGAGTAGAGGATTTGCTAGGATTAAGGCCTTGGCGATGGCGGCTTTGGCTATTGAGGCTTGCTCGAGAAAGAAGGGGAAAGTGAATAGGCCAAGTGAGTTGGAAAAAATACTGTTGGGGTATTATATAAAATTTGGGGCGAGAAATCAGGAGTCGCGCGTATTTTTTGGAATAAACAGCTGTGACACGATGAGCAGGAATTTAGGAATAAAATCATTTTGATCCCAAAATTGGGAGGCATGTGTTTACACCAAAATTTGGAAAGGAGAACGTGGGAACTCAAAGCTTCTAGGATTGTGTCATCAAGGAATCGATTGCGTAAGGATTGATATTAGCTGTGGGGGTATGACCCTAGATACCCACGGCAAACTACATGGGCTGCGCTCCCAGGGGCAGTCCAGCCCACAAGACGAAGACCTACGGTGCACGGTACTGCTCGGCGTGCACCGCAAGACATCAAGGGCGATATCCTAAAGATACTACGAGATCTGTTAGGATACGTTCGATCCCATGATTCATGTAATCTGTTATTACTTTTTGATTATCTCCTAGATCTAACCGACTTGTAACCCTGCCCCCCAGACTATATAAGGCGGGTAGGGACCCCCTCAAAACACACGCATATGTTTATACAAAATAATGATCTTTAGATTTATCTTGTTCTCACATATTTATTAATATTTAAGATTTGTCTTTTTCATAGCAATTAAATTATAAATCCTGAGCATGTAAGATTTGTACAATAATCATGTTTTGTCATCATCTATCTCACATAAAAATTTGAGATCCAAATGAGATGTTTACAACATCACCTATAATTAATATATAGGTTTTTATATATAGAAAAGCTAATAAAAGTTTGTTAGTAGATGCTTGTGTTTATGCCATGTAAAACTTCTAATAATTGGTGCTAGGTAATCTTATTGCTTGGTTATAGTTAGAAGTTGCATGGAGCTGCATATATAGCAACAAAATGTTAGTTGTTAACAACATAATGATAAATGCATATAGTTGTATCTCTGCTGTTATGGCTGCATGTACAGTTTCTGTGGTGGTGATATTTTCATGATGCAAATGATGTTTTCTGTAGATATGTTGAATGCAAAAGTTGTAGATAATTTCCTTATGTTGTTTGTCCTAAAATTTCATGATTTTAGGCCTGCTAGTTTAGAAGTTATAGATTTTACAAGTTTGCTGTCAACTTTTGCATGTGCTCTGAACAAATCTGAATGATTGCTTTGGTTGCCTTATTTAAACATGGAATTATATATTGATGATAATATGAGAGTTGTAGTGCCTTTCCTAAGCATTCCAAAATGTTAGAGAACACCCTTTTTGCTTCTCTAGAACTCCAGTTATAGCTGTTCAAAGTGGAATGGTAGATTTCTGTCCTAATCTGGATAGAGATGTCTTCTTGGTGTTGTTTGACCTTGTTAGCTGTAGAATCATCTTAAAATGATACTAATAAAGTTATTGATAACTTAATAATATTTCCATAAAGCTAAGAATCATGTTTGCTGAATGTCTAGAACTCCAGTTATGCATTTCTGAAGTTAATATCAGTTTTCTGTCCTTAGTTGTATAAGCTCTGCTTCATGATGTATTTTGACCTTGTTATTTGTTGAATCAGCTTTTGGTGTTACTAACAAAGTTTTAGACAATTTCATTTGCTTTCCATAAAGTCTAGAATCACACTTTTTGCATGCCTAGAGCTCTAGGTATGATTAAAACAAGTGATTGTGGTGCTGCTGTTCAGAATATGTGTTTGTACCTAAAATTGTTTGCTTCACCTTGCCTTGCTTTGTGTGTTGCTAAGTGTGGCTCATGCCTTTGATGGTGTTAAGCTAATATACCTAAAACTTTGTGAAACTTGTGTCATGCTTGGTGCTACCTTCCTTGATATCCTAGCATGATAGGGTTGTGGGATGTTTAATTAAGTAACGTGGAGTGCTTATATATGTTCGGTGTAACCTTGTGCTCATCTTGAATACTTTTATGTGAGGCATCTCATATTGCCATTCTTCACATTCATGCACTTGCATTGTTGCATCTCATCTAGGTACGCTAGATGCACCACGTGAAGGATGTGATGTTGGAGCCGAACCCGAAGATAGAGTTTGGTGAATCCATCCAAAAGACGAAAGGACTAAGCAAGTGCCGAGATGGGAGATGCTCACCAAGCGAGTGTCATCTAACAAACACTAACCTAGTTTTGTATCCCAACCAAGCCCCGGAGCATTCTAAGCCTCCTATGTTTTTACAAATATCACTTGAGTCCTTTATGTTTGATGCATTTGGTTATAAGAGTTGATTGGAACCACTTGATGCATAGAACTACCTTGTACAGAAATATACCTTGAACCCTATGTAGGTCCAGGATTGAATGTATGCTTAGCAATGCTTAGACTAGTAGAAGTCAGGTGATTTCCTGTCACCTGTGAGATATAGGTGGATACCAAAGCACGGTTGGCTATATTTGCTATCGTGGAAATAACCATGTGTTGATAAATAGAAGGAGACCAGGCGGGATTGTGAGAGAGAAGCAACAAGGTATGAAGGTCTTGGTGCCTATTTATCCCTGTTTGTGTTGGTTAAGGACTAATTCATTGTATGTCCTCATGTCATGTTGAATGCATGCCTAGCACTTAGCTGCCTGGATAACTCGATCCGACCGCGAAGCCGAGTAGCTCAACTCAGGCCGGGACCCGATAAGTGAAAGTGCGCACACTGGAGGAAGTAAGGATGCGTGGGAAGCCAGTGGCGTGAGTCCAAGGGTAGGCCGAGCCTAAACTTCCTGGCAGACTTGTAGTATCCTTGAGGGTGGTGCGGTGCTGCTTGGACCTACGACTGTACCTGAGTTGTACCAAAGGTGACCTAAGACTACCTTGGCGTAGGTATGTCTAGGTTTGTGTTAAGAATAACTCCCCAGCTAGTTGGAATCGATTCGAGTCCCTCTCTCTCTCGGATAGTGAGAACTTGACTGAGCAGCGACAATGTAACATTAATTGATGGAATTTGATGGTTATGATGAATATGGAAATGTTACGCTAGATATGGTTACTAATGCTTGTTAGCTTAGTCACATGATTGCTCTAGTATAGGTGCTAATCTAGAGATGAATAGCTATAATTAACTTGGTTACTGAATTATAAAATGTATAGCTCAATTAGTGGCTTTTATGCAAAATTTTGTCAAGCTAGCTCCACCTATAAAGCCTTACATGATCCTTGGAGTCACTTTATTTCTGGTTTATGATGGGTAAGTCTAGCTGAGTACATTTGAGTATTCAGGGCTTATCCCACCATGTTGTAGGTGAAGTTCTCGGCCTGCTGAAGATGGTGGCTAACCGCCAGTGGACTCGATGACTCTATATTTATTTCTCATTTATATGCTTTTATCAGAGGATGTCACTTATGCTAGCAATGTATTTGGAACTTATATTATTGTAATCATTTGAAAGTTATGTTGTTTTCACTAATCAGTTTTGGAACTCAAACTTGTATTATTATTTGTGAACTCATTGTAAACATTGTTTCCGCTGCAACTCTGTGTATATGATGTGTATTTGCTTAATCATGCGATCTTGGTTATGATGTTGATTTACCGAGGTCCTTCGTGACACTCGGCGGACTACCGGGTTTATATAAGTAAAAGTATGCGCGCATCAACGTGTTAAACGGGGACAGCCGTACTTGATCTTGTATAAATTGGGCGTTTCTATCACAGCTAGCATCAGAGCAAGATTAAGCACAATACTATCATGTACTTAGTTTTCAAAACAAAGTTTTGTTTTAAAAAGTCTATTTTTACTAAAACTTTAGCTATAGGCAAATTTGTCAAAATTAATTTGCAAAACTATGCTAGCGACAACCTCCGGTTAAGCCCAATTAAGGACTACTAGGTGGCTAAGTAAACAGATACTATATATGGGGGGATGTACTTTATTGCAATTTTTATTTTATCGTCCATATGGCGTGCTATTGTATGGATGCCATTCCCTTGAGTGGTAATGTATGGATCAATATACCTCTACGCCCAGGTAAAATAGTGAGTGGCATGACCACAAGATGTGAGTGTGCGGTTAAAGGGGAGAGGTAGTTTTGATACTTAAGTATATATATCTCATATATACACAGAAGTATTTAATTATGGGTTAGCTTTGGTACTGCTATATATGCATATTCTATATGTATGTATAGATGTATTTACTTTTGGGTAGCTTTGATATGGAAGTATATATATGTGGGTATATATATATGGAAGTATTTAGCTTGCAACCTAGAGCCCAGACTTTCATTTCTACATATATAATTGTGGGGTTGGGCTAAAATGAAATCCTTCTGCAGGTACGCTAACCATGAATGCGTAGATTGAATGTAGCTAACGACTAGCTATATATTGAGAGAGTACATGTCATGCCACCGACATAGAACGTGATTGCCACAATAGGCTGGCAATTTTGTGAGGACAAATAGGACGGTCATGCATCATGATTGTGCTTGTGCATAAATATGCTTCCCTCACTTTGTTCTAATACTAAGTAACTTGTGATCATTGTGATGTTACTATCTTCCTTGTGTGAAGCTAGGCAAAATGCCTTGTTCCATGCTGCTTGAATAGCTGTGCTTGAAGATAGTGTGTGATTAGCTTTGCCTTGTATGTTTGCTTCCAATGGAAATAGATGACAAGTTAGTAGTTAGCAAAAACTTCACCCCTTTGAAAATTAAAACTGGTAGTGATACCTTGTTAGAAGCCTGCACATGCTTTTGTTTTAAATATAATGTCAGGTTCTTCCTTTCAAGTTATCTTCACATTAGTTCTTTAGACGTGTGGATGCTCGTTATCTAGGTAGTGCCATAGCTATCACCCCTTTTGTCCTCGGTAAGCATACGAGTGTTGAAGAGCGCTATTCTAGAACAGCGTCCAAGTTTTGATAATCTCATGGTTGTCGTCTCCAATTAAGTTCTCTCTTAGGAGCCTGAGGCTGTACACATGGTTGCTAGCCCTGGAGCGTTGCCCTACGAAGAACTATATCCATGCCTTTGCTTGACCTTAAGCCCAAGCTTAGTCCCCTTAGATGCTTGCATATGTCGTGGATGTCTTACTCCTATGTGGGAGGACCCTGCCCAAAAATCCTTATCGGACCTCATTGCACCTTCTCCTACAAATGATCTAGTGCAATGCTAATCGCTATCTACCCTAGCTTTGGAACCTTTTCCTCGTAGATCATGTCATTGCTTTATGAACTGAATCCCTAGTCAGTGCATTGGCTCTATCCCTCGAATCTTGTTTGTTTTGTCTCTAACTCTTTCAAGTCTCTAGATGTTTATTAGTCTTGATCTCATGTTGCTACTCCGCAAGACCAAATCTCATGTTAATCTTTACCTGGTAATCACCTTGGTGGACACAAGGTGTATATGGAAATTAAGCAAGAGTCCCCTGCTCAGTTGTCTTTAGCAATTAAGCTATGTTCACATGCACTGTGTTTTAATCTTCGGATTGCCTCCTCGTTGACTCCTGACCTTATTGTGGCAGAACCTCCTAAATTATAGGGCCCACATGCACCTATCACTGTCCGACGACCTCTGACAACTATGCATATGTTCCTGGTAACTTAAGAAGACTGTCGGGTGTCCTCGGGGAACCCCGAATCATCCACGACCTCCGCGTTGGATCACATTACAGAGTCATTGCAGTATTACAACATTTATTCAAATATCTACACCAGAGTAAATTAGCGGAAGTCTTACAATAACATAGTTTACAAAACAGTAGTTTAAAACCTTACAACTAAGTTCGATTAATATTACAAACTGTAGTAGTGGAGTGGCATTATAACATATTACAGAACAGACAAATAAGCTGCCCTGCCCAAGGGCCACACATTTACTTATCGTCATCGCATTGAACAACAGTCATGCAACACGATCCAAAACAGATCTACTCATGATGCTCACCTGCAACAAGGGTCAATGAACCCTGAGTACAAAAGTACTCAACAAGACTTGACCGAAAATACAAACTGATAGAACTCAGGAATGCAGGCTTAGGAATTCAAGGTATGGCTTTAGCAAAATCAGAGTTCTTTTGCGCAAAAGCTTTTTAACAAAATTCTTTATATCAACATTTAAAACTTCATAAAACCATATACAAAGCTAACACGACCCGTAATGAGATCATGAAACTGCATAACCAACACTTTCTCAAACCTTACTCAAGTTTCAGTTAATAAACTACGATGATGAACAGTGAGTTGAGTCTCCATAACTGAGGAGCAACGACGATTCGAACCGATTAAAACCCAGCTAAGGATTCCAGACCACACAACATATGAAGGTCCCCAACTTACATATATCAACCTACCCTCGGATCCTCCAAAACAAGAACGGGTCTGCGCCACCCGAGAATACAGTACTCCACAAATCCAACCCATTGCCACGTGGGTACACGCTATTCCCGCCATCTCTCCAGTCCTAGTGCGCGAGTAGCCATTCTCGTAATAGAATAGCCAAGTTAAGGCTTACCGAAGTATGTGGTTAGTACTACAAAGTCTCACCTCATGCAATTCAACAACGGACGGACCTTAATCGACACAGGCAGAAAGAACCCGCTCACAAGACCTCCATGCCTTGTGGCTCACACACACCGAGTCCGCCCGGTCTAGATTTATTACTCCACATTCCCATATCACATGATAACATAAGTAACCAAAGTTAAATTTAAAACTTGCAGGTGATAGGTAATCACCCGACTTTCATCGTTCTAAGCATAGCTAAGCATAACTAGGCATATACGAATTAAAACTGGTAACAAAGTAGATATGGAAAAACAAGGTTGGTAATGCACCAATTAGGTTTTCACTTAACTCCTAATCACTTAATGCAGTAAAGAAAAGCAAAAGTGAAATCAAGTTGTAAACACACAAGGTAGGTTTAAATGCATCCGGGGCTTGCCTTCGTTGACGGAAAAGTCTGGTTCCAGAGTCGTTCCACCGATTTCAAATCCAACCTCCACAGACGGACTAACCTCCTCAACCACTTGATTAACTACCACATGCTCACCTTCGTTCACTACACGTAGTAACAATGCCATGTTTAACATGATGCGGAATATAAAACATGATGCTTGACGATGGATACAAAATTAACAACTTGAATACAACTTTCCTTCGCGGTACAGTTACAAGTCAAACCAACTAAACCTTTTTTGTAACACCTAATTCAATTGCCAAGGATCATTATCAACTAATGACCCAAGGCCATCACTCAATCCAAAAATCCAAACAAAAACCTAAATCATTAAAGGTTACTATTTGCTTTTATGAATTAATTAATTAATTAAGAATTATGAAATAAATCAACTTGTTCCAATTGACCTCAAAATTTGTATAAATGTTCATCATATGATAACTAAGTGGCAAAACAATTTTCATGATTTTTGGATAAATAAATAAGCCTAGAAAAATCATGGAAACTCATTTATTAATTAATTGAGCAATTTTTATCACATTCAAAAATTACTGAAAATCAACATTTCATATTTTTCCTAAATAATATACATCACAGAGAAGTCACAACAATTTTCATAATTTTTGGAGCTCCAAATAAATATACACATAAATAACAAAAACATACACTATTCATTCATCTCTGAAAATAGAATATTTCATTTTCAAACCGCTGAGTCACTGACAGCCCGACCCCACATGTCATCTCCTTCCTCCCACGCTGACCACGGTGGCAGCAGCTTTGACCGGCAAAATCTCACCGACAGCGAGGTCACCGGCGACGGCCAAGGTACTAACATGACCACAACACCACGGCGCATCGATTTGTGACACTAACTAGACCAAACACGAACTGGACTGAGCACGACGCTGGCCATGGTGGCCACGACGGTGTGGCTGCACAACGCCAGTGAAACCAGACCAGTAGCGGTTAAACACATAGCTCGGGAAGACTCAGGAGCTCACCCACAACACTTCCGAGCAAATGGCTGAACCGGAGGAGCAACGGAGAGGCTCGACGTTGGTCACAGCAATCACGATGGCGCGAACCACGTCGGTGATGGAGTTCCGGTGGCTGCAGTGGAGGAAATGATCAAACAATAGGATACAAAGCATCACGGCAACATGGCGAAACTGATGGTATGCTCAGCAAGAGCAGGGACAGACCGTGGAGCGCTGGCCACGGCGACGCGCACTCGACGGTGAGGTTGCCGGCCGCGGGGAAGAAAGGCGCGCACAGCGGGTTCCTGGCGGAATCAGGCGACCAGAGCTGGCTGGCTGGGTGCGCAAGGAATTAGTGAAGCTATTGAGCGCTTTGCTGAGACGGTATAGGCACTAGATCGACAGCGAGAGCTCGACGGAGCAAGGCGACGGCGACTGGAAAGCAGAGGAGAAGAAAATGGCGAAGAACGGCGGCGGTGAAGACCATATAGCACGGCCAGGAAGCAAATAGAAGCCACGACGCGGCCTTCCCGTGCCAGCGTGGAGCTGAAGGCGGCCACAGGCGCGACTGGAAGACGTCGGAAGATCACCGACGATGAGGTGGCTTCCGTGAATACTATTCACCATAATTACAAAACTGCCCTTCGTTTCAAATCCCAAATTACTCCCAAATTTGTATAACAACTCAAAAATCTCCAAAAACAAAAGTTGTTCAAAATTCAAAGTTCTACAACTTTGCTTTTATAACCACCCCCTAATTCGGTCTACATTTTGAAATGCAATTTTGAATTAAAAAATGGGACATTTAAAGAATTACGCCTTTTCAAATTACTTCAATTTTTTCTAAACAACTATGAAAACTCCAAAAACCAACTTTTTACTACTCGACAAGCTCTACATTTTTGCTTTAAGGCTCAACCCCAAAATGTACTTCAATTTTGAATTAGGTTTTTGGGGAAAAACAAATCAATGGAAATCAAGGTTTTCGAAAATCCAAATCACAACAAATCTTTGAACTTGATCCAATCCATACAAGGCAACACTCATAACATAAATGTAAACTTGTTTTAGTGAATGCATATCAAAGTTTTCAATATGACCAATTGCTTTGCAATGCATATGATGACATGGCAGTTTTTAGTATTTAAACACCCGAGATGTTACAATCCTTCCCCCTAAAAGAAATCTTGTCCTGAGATTCAAAGTCATAGGATAAGTAATGGAAAAGAAAATGTGTCAATCCAAAAATATCCAAAACCTATTCATAAAACAGCTAAGGTGCCTTTACAAACATAGATCGCAACCACAGAGCAAAACTAACATTATTCTATATCGACGCAACAAACTCTGGAAATTTCTCTAACAAGTAATCTTCAGATTCCCAAGTAGCTTCTTCTTCTGAATGTTGATTCCATTGTATCTTGTAGAACTTGATTGTCCTCCTTCAAGTAACACGATCTTTCTGATCCAAAACTCAGATAGGATATTCAGAATAAGTCAAATCCGGTTCAAGTTCCACTCCTTCAACCTCAACATTCTGCTCAGGCACTCGGAGACACTTCTTCAATTGAGAAACATGGAACACATCATGTACAGCTGATAGATGTTCAGGTAGTTTCAAGCGATATGCCACTTTTCCATACCTCTCTAAAATTTGAAATGGTCCAATATATCGAGGTGCCAACTTGCCTTTAACTCCAAAACGGGTAACTTCCTTCATTGGTGATACCTTCAGATATACAAAATCTCCCTTGTTAAACACCAATGGTCTACGTCGTTTATCCGCATAACTCTTTTGTCAGGACTGAGCTATCTTCAAATTACTTTGTATTTGCCTAACCTTGTCTTCTGTTTCTTCCACAAGGTCAACTACACAGAACCTTCTTTCTCCGAGCTCAGACCAACTCAGCGATGTTCTGCATCTACGACCATAGAGTGCTTCAAATGGAGCCATTCTAATGCTTTCCTAATAACTATTGTTGTATGAGAACTCGGCCAAAGGTAAGCATTCATCCCACTTATTGGAATAGTTAAGGACACAACACCTTAACATATCTTCAAGTACTTGATTGACTCTTTCAGTCTGTCCATCAGTCTGCGGATGATAAGCTATACTATACAGGAGCTTGGTTACCAACAAAGCATGCAATTGTTTCCAAAAACTAGAGACAAACTGTGTACCCCTATCGAACACAATGGTCTTTGGTACTCCATGTAGGCTCATGATTCTTGCTAAATACATCTTGGCATATTGGATAGTAGGATATATAGTCTTGATAGGAAGAAAATGTGCTGACTTAGTGAGTCGATCTATAATAACCCATATTGAGTCAAATCCCTTTGAGGTCTTGGGTAGACCAACAATAAAGTCCATACTAATGTCCTCTCACTTCCAAGCTAGAATAGGTAATGGTTGTAATTCACTAGCAGACCTCAAATGTATAGCTTTCACCTTTTGACAAGTATCACACTTTGCTATATATCTAGTAATCTCTATCTTCATTTTAGTCCACCAAAACTTTTGTTTCAAGTCATGGTACATCTTGTTACTTCCCGGATGGATAGATAACCTAGTAGCATGTGCTTCTTCAAGAATTGACTGTCGCAACTCAGGAACTTTTGGTACCACCAGGCGATCCTTGAACCATAGCACACCATCATCATCTATGCTGAAGCATTCCTCTTTTCCATTCCTGACTCTTTCCTTGATATGGACTATACCCTTGTTTTCCTTCTGAGCAGCAATAATCTGGTCTCGAATATTGGCTTCAACAATTATGTTGGTCAAACTACCTTGTTGAATTATCTCTACATTCAACTTCTCCATCTCTTGACATAAGGTCAGACCCATTGTTCTTACTGTCAGGCAATTGCAATAACTTTTGTGACTGAGGGCATGTGCAACCACATTTGCTTTACCAGGGTGATAATGTACTTCCAAGTCATAATCTTTAATCAGTTCTAACCATCTTCTTTGTCGCATGTTCAATTCTGACTGAGTAAAGATGTACTTTAAACTCTTGTGGTCTGTATAAATATGGCACGTATTACCAAGCAGGTAATGCCGCCAAATCTTCAGAGCATGGACCACAGCTGCTAACTCCAGATCATGAGTCGGATAGTGTTCTTCATGTTGCTTAAGTTGCCTAGATGCATAAGCAATGACTCTGCCTTCTTGCATCAATACACATCCAATACCAATACCCGAAGCATCACAATAAACATCAAACGGCTTCTCGATATCAGGTTGGGCTAATACTGGGGCAGTGGTTAACAATCTCTTCAAAGTCTAGAAAGCTTCTTCACAATCAGATGACCAGACAAACTTGACTTGGTTCTTCAACAACTCAGTGATGGACTTAGATACTCTAGAGAAATCTAGAATAAAATGATTGTAATACCCCGCCAATCCCAGAAAACTCCAAACTTGATGAACTGTGGTTGGCGGTTTCCAATCAAGCACATCCTTAACTTTGCTTGGATCAACAGCAACTCCTTTAGCTGATAGGACATGTCCAAGAAATTGTACATCCTTAAGCCAAAAATCACACTTGCTAAACTTGGAATATAGTTGATGTTCTCTCAAGCGGGTCAGAACAATTCTGAGATGTTCTGCATATTCTGTCTTGTTCTTGGAATATACTAGAATGTCATCAATAAATACCACTACAAGCTTGTCTAGCTCAGGCATGAATACTGAATTCATCAGATACATGAAATGAGCTGGAGCATTTGTCAAACCAAAAGACATTACCAAGTATTCATATAATCCATATCTTGTGGTAAATGTCGTTTTGGCAATATCTTCAGGCTTAATCTTGATTTGGTGATAGCCTGACCTCAAATCAATCTTGGAGAAAACTTTGGCTCCGGCCAGTTGATCAAAAAGCAAATCCATCCAAGGTAAGGGATACTTATTCTTGATGGTCACTTCATTCAATGGACGATTGTCAACACATAGCCTCAGGGTCTCATCTTTCTTTTTCATAAAAATTGCCGGACATCCCCAAGGTGATGAACTAGGTTGGATAAACCCCTTATCAATCAATTCTTGCAACTGAGTCTTTAACTCGGCTAATTCCTTGGGTGGCATCCTATAAGCTCTCTGAGAAATCGGAGCTGTTCCAGGTTTCAACTCTATGTTAAACTGAACATCCCTATCTGGTGGTAGACCGGGTAAATCTTCAAGAAACACATTAGAAAATTCACACACTACCGGGATATCTCTAATCTCTTTGACGGTGGTTGCACAAACTTTGCCCACTGATCTTCTTAAAGTTGGAAGTTGGATGAGAAATTGAGAATGACTATCTGGCAAACTCACCCTGATTGTTCTATTCAAAGCATCTATAACAGCCTTATGCTGATACATCCAATTCATCCCCAATATTACATCTATATCCTGATCCTTTAGGATAATCATGGTAGTGGGAAAAATATGCCCACCCAGGTTTATGGGTACCTGGTATACCATTTCCTTAGTACACAGACGTCCCACGGGCGACTGTATAAAGAAATTTTCCTTTGTTGCCCCAATTGAAATTTCATGCTGTAGCACAAATGTTCTATTGACAAATGAATGAGATGCACCCGAATCAAAAAGTATAACGCAGGATGATTGGCAACATGAAACATACCCATCATCACTGGCTCTCCTTCAGGAATCTCCCCGGCTTGAATATAGAAAACCCTTCCTATCTTTCTTTCATCTTTGCCCTTCTGAGCATTCTGATTGTTATTCTTGTTCTATGCCTGACCCTGTTGTTGGTTGGCAGGGGTCTTTTGATAATTTGGATTATACTGCTTTGGATACGGACATTCCCTTGAGAATTGACCAGGCTTGCCACAATTGAAACAGGAATACTTATGACCCTAGGGTGTTAGAGCGCTAACACTAGAAGTATTAGTCTGTTGTGGATTCTGATAAGTTGTAGCAGGACGGACATTTGATTGCTGCCCGGCTTGAAACTGTGGCGGACGATACGGAGGATGATTATGATTTACTGGATGATAAATCACCCTCTGCCGCTTTTGATTTCCCCCAAAAGATCCAGACGGCACATTCTTTTTCTTTTTGATCTCCTTATGTTGCCGATACTTTTCCTCTGAAGCAATTGCAATATTCACTGCCTCATGATAAGTGACATTGGTACAAGTAATCATCATTGTCTGCAGCTTGGTATTCAGACCTCTCATAAACCACCTCTTCTTCTTGGCATCTGTATTGACATGTTTAGATGCATACTGTGACAGGTGATTGAATCTTCCCACATACTGCATAACCGTTTGATCCCCTTGCTTCAAAGCAAGGAACTCATCTAGCTTCATAGCCATCACTCCTTCTAGAATATAGTGGGCTCGGAAGGCAGTACGGAACTCAGCCCAAGTTATTGAAATGCCAGTTGGTTGCATAGCCGCTAGGTTTGCCCAACAAGCACTAGCTGCACCTCGAAGTTGCTGGGCGGCAAACATAGGTTTCTGAATCTCCGTGCAGGGAATAAGATCAAATTTCTGCTCCATAGTCCGAAGCCAATCATCAGCCTCGAGTGGTTCATCTGCCTTGGTGAACACCGATGGTCTTGTATCTATAAAATCTACATATGTAGCCTCCTGCCTGTTATGATTGCGACCTCGGTTTCCTTGCACCATATTCTGATTACTCTGAGCTATCTCTCGAAGTAGTCGAGAATTTTCAACAGTCACATTGACAAGGGCGGTGATAGCATCAGCTAGATTCGGTGCAACTGGTGGTGGATCAGGAATGCCGTCCTCATCTTGTGAAGTACCAGGAATATGCGAACCCCGCGTACGACGCATCTGTTCATAACAAACCAAATTTTACTCACAAGCCTTTATTGAATTGCAAAAAGAGCTAACTCCAAAACACATTACATAGGGTTTACTAATTTATACACCAGACCACACCTAAACAAAACTACTTAACTTTAACTAGAACTAACTATTATCCAACTCTAATCTTCTCCTTGATCACCTCCAACTTCGGGCTCGGTATCCATTCTGGAAATATTTCCGCCCTCATTATCACTTTCATCGACCATTACTAATTCTTCCGGATCTTCTTCTTCTTCCTCTTCCGATTCACTATCATCGGCAAGGATAACACCTGGGTCCATTGCATCAGCTTGAGGTTCATGATTTAGATCCAGGAGGTTGCTTAGCCTATGGACTTCTTCATGCAGATAAGTATTATGTTCTTCTAAATCTTCTACATAGAATTCTAGCTCATGAGTTCTAGCTCTAGCTACATTTTCTCTATGCCAAGCTTCATTTCTTCCTTCCACCGTACGAACTAACATACGTTCGCAGTTCCTGTGAGCGGTGGTGAGACGCCTCAATTGATCCTATAATTCTCCTACCTGGATGGCATACCTAGCCCTATCCCTAGTAGCATGTGCTAACTCTACAGAAATCCTCTGTATCTCTGCCTAGGGATCAGGCCTAGAGCTGCTACTGCTAGCACCGTCATTCCTAGGGGCAAGTTGGTGGCGAGGAACTCCTTTGGGCCCAACAGACTTACGAGCTATCATCTTGGTATGAGCCATGCTGTAGGAAGCAAGATTAATCCCAGTAAGACAATCTAACAACACTCTCAAGAGCAGCAAGGGTGGACTACACAACTCAACCTAGACTCACTACCCACCCAGACTCAGAGGTGAAGGAAGTAACAAGTGAATTAATCATGACACATGAATCGTTCTTACGAACAAAAACATCAAAGCTTATAAGACACATAAACAACATTTGTTTTTATATAGGGCATAGTAAGATTACTACTCCACCACACAAAGCCTTTTTAATCAAATAATGAATGGTGAGAAAGAAATTTGGACCAAATTAACAAATTAAATTTAGTTATCCCAAATCATTTTGAAGTTTTTGTAAAACAATACAACAAAGACCTTGTAACGATGCTCTGATACCATTCTGTGGTAGAACCTCCTAAATTATAGGGCCCACATGCACCTGTCACTGTCCGATGACCTTTGACAACTATGCATATGTTCCTGGTAACTTAAGAAGACTGTCGGGTGTCCTCGGGGAACCCCGAATCATCCACGACTTTCGAGCAGGATCACATTACAGAGTCATTGCAGTATTACAACATTTATTCAAATATCTACACCAGAGTAAATCAGTGGAAGTCTTACAATAACATAGTTTACAAAATAGTAGTTTAAAACCTTACAACTAAGTTCGATTAATATTACAAACCGTAGTAGTGGAGTGGCATTATAACATATTATAGAACACACAAATAAGCCGCCCTGCCCAAGGGCCACACATTTACTTATCGTCATCGCATTGAACAGCAGTCATGCAGCACAATCCAAAACAGATCTGCTCATGAGGCTCACCTGCAACAAGGGTCAACGAACCCTGAGTACAAAAGTACTCAACAAGACTGAACCGAAAATACAAACTGATAGAAATCAGGAATGCAGGCTCAGGGATTCAAGGTATGGCTTTAGCAATAATCAAAGTTCTTTTGCGTAAAAGTTTTTTAACAAAATTCTTTATATCAATATTTAAAACTTCATAAAACCATATACAAAGCTGACACAACTCGTAATGAGATCATAAAACTCCATATCCAACACTTTCTCAAACCTTACTCAAGTTTTAGTTAATAAACTACGATGATGAACAGTGAGTTGAGTCTCCGTAACCGAGGAGCAATGACGATTTGAACCGATTAAAACCCAGCTAGGGATTCCAGACCACACGACATATGCCTTTGTTGATAGAAAAGTCTGGTTCCGGAGTCGCTCCATGTGGCAGAACCTCCTATGAAATCGGGCCCACGTGCACCTATTGATGTCTCAACAGACCTCAGATAGCGTACACAAGTTCCCAACAACTTAACAGGTCTGTCGGGTGTCCTCGGGAAACCCGAATCATCCATGAATCTTTTCCAAACAGGATCCCAATCACAGTCATTGCAGATTACAACAGTTTTCAATATACATACCAGAGATTATAAAGCGGAAGACTTAAGTTTTAATATTACAAACCAGTTGTTTCAAACTTACATAACCATAAGTGTCATACAACCATAGTAGCGGGATAATATTACATTAACATTATTTATTTCACACAAACTAGTGCCTTGTCCAAAGGCCATTCATCATTCCTCATCGTCATCGACTTCAAACACTGACATGCAGCAGGGACCAAAACAAGCCTGCGCTTGCGACTCACCTACAACAAGGGTTAACAAACCCTGAGTACAAAAGTACTCAACAAGACTGACCCGATGAAAAAGGGCGAAGGTCTTAGGGATGCAGGTGTTGGGTCAAGGTAAGGATGTAGAAAGATTCAAAAGTTATTTGCCAAAAGCTTACTATTCTTGATCCTAGTTTCAAGTTTTACCCCTAAGTACTTTAGTTCAATATCTCCAACTAAGTGTTCATATCCCATGTTCCAATCCTTCTCATTCCATTCTTTTTCTCATGTTTTAGTAATTCACCAGTCCTGCATTGCTTCTGTAATGAATCGAGTCTCCATATCCACGGAGCACTGGCAATTCGAATTGATTCAAGTCCCAGCTGGGGATTCCTTATCACACGACATATGTAGAACTTAATCTTGCATATATCAACCTCGCTACCGGATCCTCCCGTACTAAGCCGTCTCCACGCCACCCGAGAGCACAGCACACCTCAAATCCGGCCACATTCAAGCCACGAGGGTACACGCTACTCCCGCCATCTCACCACTCCCAGTGCGTGGGCATTCGTCTTAGTATCGGATTAGCCGAAGTAGGCTTACCGGAGTATGTGACCAGTACTACAAAGTGTCTCATTCAGAAGATCCACAATGAGTGGCCTTTAAGCGACATAGTCGGCAACATTACCCAACATTCAAGATAAGCCACCCAACTAGTCTCTAGTTCATTCTATCTTCTTTCTTTCTTTCTTTGGCCAGTATGCCATCTTTGATTGTATCGAAACTTTTACTGTGCAAACCTACCATAAAGCATACTAAGCAATTCTACGCCTTTGTAAAAGAAATCATCGTCAAGGATGGTAAACAATCAACAAGGTAGGCAATGCATCAAGTAGGTAACATTTGAAGTAAATCAACTTAATGCAATAAGTAACATAAGTGATAAACTTTTCAAAGTAAACAAGGTAATGGTTTAATGCATAAACCGGGGCTTGCCTTCGTTGACGATCTCAGGTTCCGGATCAGTACCACAATTACCAAATCCCGCGACAACCGAGGATTCTTCCAGTACTTGCTCAACTAGAATCGTTTCACTCTCGGGTTCTACACGAAATGATAACATATGCTTTAACATGATGATAATGTAAACATGATGCTTTCACGATACATGAAATGTAACAACACCCCGAATACGATTTTCCTTCATGGTACAGTTGCAAGCCAACAAAACCAACATGCAATTCTAACGGCAAGAACCACACATGTGACTTGACCAAACTAATCTTGAAACCCTACTGGTCACACAACCTGACCCAAACAAAAAAATTAAACCCTAACCCTAACAATTAGGGTTGCTTTTATTAAATTTTTAATTAATTTAAAATAAGCCCAAAAATTAAACTTGTCCCAAATGACCTCAAAATTTTATGTAAGCTTCCTCATAATAAATTAGTGTACCAAAATAAATTTCATAATAACCTCTCCTTCAGATCTTCCATGTCACATCCATGGAGGCCTAAACATGTCTTCTCATTGACTCGCAAGGGGTCCAAGAAGCCTATGTTATCCCATTTGCTTTTTAGTATGCAAAATTTTGCTATACACCTACATAAAATCATGGGAAGTGCTTAAAAGTTAACAATTTGTGTCTCGAGAGAGTAGTTAATTGTAATATCATGCGTGTAAGGTACTTACATAGTCCACAGCGTCAACATTTGTGAATCGAGAGAGCATTTCTGGTATAGCTGGAACAAGCACTCTCACTCGACATCGAACTTCTCACTGGCGAACGGATAATAACCTCAAAACCAAAGACCTCCGTCTCTGTTGCTTGAGCCATGTAATATTCATGCAAATGGCACATATATGTTGTCAAATTTTTATACTCGTCACCGAGAACCAAAAGATTGCCCCTTTCATACATCATTGCCGGTGTTCCCGTCCCTTGTACATCATAATAGATGTTCGTGGCCACTTCCATGGTTGATTCGAGGTTGTCTTCGACGTACTTCTGTATCTTCCTTAAATCTTCATTGTGTATTTCTTCAGCTCTTATTGTAGCATACTGATTCTGTGTTTGCCTTTCGAATTTGGACTTCAACAAACACGGAGGCAGTGAGGCACAAACATTGAAGAAACTAACACAATCTTGTAATTTTTTCTTTCATCAAGTTTGCAACGCTGCCACTGAATGGCCTTTTCTTTTTTTGTTGGTCCACTTTGGGAGCATTAGCGACCGAATCCAAGAACATTTTCTTCAACTGCAAGGATGCCTTTGATCATGTTTTGGGCTGAGGTGGAGGAGGAGGAGGAGGATGATGACAAGAATTCTGTTTTCCTAGGGCTGATGAAGATGGAGGAGGAGCAGGAGTCTTCTCTTTTCTCGGGGCTGATGAAGATGGAGTCAGACAAGGAAGAATAGAAGGAGACCTTTGTCTTCTCGGGGTGAAGGCAAGGGATGAGGAGGGGAGTGATATCTGTTGGGAAATGGTGAGTGATCATCGTGGGTGGGTGAAGACTCATAGTCGTCCTCATCATCAGAGGACAATTGGTGGTCAAGCTTAATGAAGAGCTTGCGTCAGGCCACTTGAGAGCCCTTGGTATGACCAAGTTTCGGCATGTCTTCCGTTGTGGGGTACTCAATGTGTATCTTGTTATACTTGTTATCAAGTATTCTATTAATGGTGACGTGAGCGTACCCCTGTGGAATTGGGCAGCCATTAATGGTCCCATCTCCCGTAGGCCAGGCCTGGCCGAGCACCACCTTGTCCTTTGTCCTTTTCCTAATGGATGTACAACTTGACATTGACAGGTTCAGTGATGCCTTCCACTTGATGAGGCACATTCGCATCTTCTTCGTCGAGCGGGGTCGATCCGCAGCTGCTACGACCCCTCAACTGTGGGCTAAAGGTAGTAGGAGTACGGTTTTATGGTACTCCTGACCACTTGGATAACAAAATTTGCTAGACTCATGCTTCAACAGTCGCTTCAATCTATGCGTCCATTCTGTCTTCCATCTCTTTTAGTTGCCTCAAACACTTTGCCTCCTGTTTAGCTCTACCCCTCGAGCGGCTTTGGTAAGTGTGACATTCTTTGGGGATTGCTAGTTTTGAAGGAACAACACCGGTTCCTATAGTGCGACCAGGGTGCTCCTTGGTTCCGAGTGCTTGGGTGAGCACGTCTTTCTCCCTATTAGAAGTGCGAGTCCCATGCCTCACCTCCTTAGTTACCTGGGAGATCCTCTAGATGAGTTCGCTCATGGGTGGATTTGTGGAGCTAAAGCTCCCATCCTCAGCGTGGCGTACATTCCTCCCCATACAATATATTACCGATCTTGGCTCCCAATGGGCGGTCTCAACCTAAACGCCTTCCTCAGTAAGGCGATCGATCTTTTCAAGTTCTGCTTCAAATTCTAGCATCTTTTTGGCGTAGCTACGAGAGCCGAGATGATGAGGATTCATCCCTTTCTGTGAGTTCTCCTTATTCTTCCTGCTTAGTTCTAAGTACTCCTCGGATAACCTGTATTCCTTGAAATCCTGCCAGAAGTCCTTTTGCTTGCTAAACTATCCACCATCGAAATCTGGCTCTTTATTTTGGAGGACAAAATGCTTGTACCATGTCCCCTTGAAATTCTTGAAGCATGTCCCCATGATTTCTTTTGCTTTTTTCTTGACTACCTTCTTGTCATACTTCATTGGGAAAGTGAAATACTCTGGGATCTTGATATCCCATATGTAATCCTTCTCACTTTCGAGAACCCTCCATGGGTCATTATCTTTCCCAATCCACATCCTATACCTAATCGGGATGAAGTCCCTTACAAGTAACCGGAGGATAGTCTTGTATTTGGTCCAAGCTATAGGCGTTGAGAGTGGAACCCCGAATTCATCGAACTCAGTGATGTGCTAGTGTGCATTCCTACCAACAAGAAGCTTTCACATGCCTCGCTTGGATCTGGCCTTCCTGCTACCCGAACCCTCTGGCTCCTCAGCCGGCGAAGGCTCCTGCTGGAGACTCTAAGTAAGCTATGCCCCTCTCAATTGATTAGTGTGTGTGGCTACATAGTCACATGATACCAAAGTTACCTGGCCATCTTGGTCATTTTTACCTAGCTCGAGCAGGCTGAATGGGGTCCACGGCTGCTTGTTCTCACCGTCCTAATTGACACCATCACCATTTGTCGGATCATGCGGTTCTCCCATCCCAGCGATATTAGTCGATTCTTGTTGTCGATTTGTTCTTCGGTGATGGGGTAACAGGCGACGACAAGTCAAGGCTGTGACACGATCATGGTTAGTTTTGGCTACGAACAACTACTAATAGCATATGTTCATATTATATATATATATAATATGTTTAATGCAAAGTCTAATAATAAGTCCACATACAACAAAGTCTAATAATAGCATATGTTCACCTAGAACAAATTCATTGTTTGATTGACAACATACAACAAAGTCCACCTACTGTTCTACAAAACTAAGCCTACATCAACTTCCAAATAAGAAAAGCAATGACCATAGCCATAAATAAAAGCATGACATCTTTCCAAGACCAAGGAGCAATTCTCCTAATCTTCACATCTCCGGTGGATGGCTTCTCTTCAATCTCCAGTGCCGACGGATGGCCATGGTTTGCATTCATTGGACCATAGTAGGCCGGTTGCCCATGGTTTGCAAGGTAGGCCAGATGACTATAGTAGGCCCTCAAAGCTTCAGCTTCTGTGTTGTATTTTTTGTGCAAATTACTAGGGTAGCGATTGGCTTGAGCATAGCAATCTTCCCAGGTTCGATAAATCCTAGGCATGTGACCAACATGCACTACATACCATGCCATGGTTGCCTATACATTTAAGTAAATTAGGTTGTCATTCAAACATGATGTATCAGAATATTAAGTTCACATATAGCTAATGAACAAATATTATCTAGATAAAGAGGCATGGAGCAAGCTACATTGTGAGAGGAGGTACTTGCAGCATCTAACAAATTAAATTGTTCTTCATGATTTTAGCATGAAAAAGCTTGTCCAACACCGGTTGAGATGGTTTGGACATGTCCAACGAGGACCTCCAGAGGCACCGATGCATAGTGGAATCCTAAGCCAGGATAGTAACGTGAAGAGAGGCAGAGGAAGACCGAAGTTGACTTATGTAGATGCAATAAAAGGAGACTTGAAAGGATGGAATATACCCAAAGACTTAGCCTTGGATAGGAGTGCTTGGAAAATAGCTAGTCATGTGCTAGGACCTTGATTGCTTCTGCTGGGTTTTAACTCTAGCCGAACCCAACTTGTTTGGGACTTAAAGACTTTGTTGTTGTTGTAACAAAGACTTTCTCGTCTAAAAAGTTAAAATAGTTGTTTAAAATGCCAACATTCAACACAGAACATGATTCATGAACATAAGGGGCAATTGTCATAGCAAGTTAGCAACCACTGAAAAAAAATCAGAGATCATATATGACCAATAATGATTCACCCACCAATATGATTAAGTATGATTTCTAACAATGCAATCATGGCAGGCTACTAAATGCAAGCATAAATGCAGATACCAACATCTGGTTAAGCTCATTCTAATTGCAAGCCTTTATAGGTTGTATACTAATGCTCAATACCAAAATTATATAGGAACCATGGAGTGGACCATGCTACAATAGTTCTAGCAAATATCGCACTAAAAGTGGAGTTACCAAATACCAAGCACATACCACTCAACATGGCCAATTTAAACAGTTGCTTCCTAAAGGTTAGATCATGCTATCAAGTTAAGTTGCCAAGCAATAACTGGCACTCTTAAACATTGCAATACCACAATAAGAACGACATTTATGTGTAGAGTAATTGTGCCATCTTATTAAACCCCCATATCTAAATGATAAATTATACAACATGATTATAAGTATATGACAGTGAATGTATAGAGTTTTACCACATTAGGTACTTTTGCTAGTACTCCTGCAATGGATTGGCCTAACATTTTTCCCCTCTAAGTAACTGCAGTTCTTCTCATAAGTTGGCTCTCAAAAAAATTTGATACTAGCAAAGCAGGCGTAAAGGTATTGATCAAGCTTCCAGATAATTTTATACAGGATTGACATTCCCATACTTTACAGGACTTTCTAAGCATTTTTGGCCCCTGCTGTTCTAAACTCAAACTTTTCTAATGCATCCAAATTTACTTCAACTACAAATAGGTTACAGTTGCTACACCACTAGCTATAGCTACAATGCTCGTTCAGTAGCTCATTACTAACAAACTGAACAGAGCTAACAAAAAACAACAATAAGAGTGACATTGCCAAAATTAGGACGATGTACACTGAGGTCAATGGTACAAATAAACAAATCACACTGGCATGCTCAGTTCCACACTAGTAAAACATGATACTATCATTTTGCCTTGAAAACCTCCCAATGCCCACCCCTAAAGTCCCATTGGCCCCAACACACCAAATGCCACACGGATCACGAGTCAATGCAGGAGAGGACCTACCAAATCCTGGTCGCCACTGCCATGCACTCACCGTGGGGCATTTCATCAAACACATAGCGGGCAGTGAGCCACGCACTCACCGTGGGTGGTGGGGAAGCAGCTATCCGCGTGCTCCTGAAGGCCTCGGCGGTCGGAGTGCAGGCGTGGAGGAGGAGGGGCATGGCCGGCGTTGTGGATGAGGAACGAGGGCATGGACGGCGCGGTGCTCCGGCGTGGGGCGGTGGACGGTGTCACGTGCGCTGGCACAGGACTAACGGGGATGCATCGAGGGGACGCACGGGCATCGGCGTCGAAGATGAGGAGCGCGGGGCTAGGAACGACGGCGTGGGGGCGGTGGATGGGTGCGCGGGGGGGGGTGGTGCCCATCTACGCAGGGTGGTGCTCCGATGGTGTGGGGGGAGGGCTTGGCACGGTTTTGAAATGAGTTTGGAAAATTTCACCCCATGCCTTGCTTTTATCCTAGTGGTTCATCACTGCCGGTTGCAAGGTCTAAACCGATAGTGATGAGGCAACATCACTACCGGGCCATTCCTGGACCCGATAGTGATGGGGTGTAGCGGTTATGGGTTAAGTAGAATATCTTTTCCCTTTCTTTCGAAATCCTCCGACTGGCTCAACGGTTAAGACCGCGCAATATAGGCCCCAAGACCCGTGTTCGAGTCCTAGGAGGCCCAATTTTTTTGGTTTAATTTTATAAATTATTAAGAACTCTGAAAGGTCAAAAAGAAAAAAGAAAATTAGCCTTGACACACCTTCTATACTAGCACAACGGTTAAGACTCAGAACTCTGCTCCCCGAGACCCAAGCTCAAACCCGAGGGCTGGAACAATTTTTTGAATTTTTTTATAAATCACTGCCGGTTTTCAAAATGAACCGACGGTGATAACCAACATCACAGTCGGTTTTGTCTCATCACTGCTGGTTTTTTGAAACCGACAATGATGTTTATATATATAAAAAATTCCTTTTATATACTGAATAAATAGAAGCATGTGTATTCCTATGTCAAAATGGCTTAAATTTTTTTTGGCAAGCATGTACACCCAAATTAAGACCCCACACAGGATCTTAGGTTTTTCTAATCAGTTTTTTTATTTATTATATTTTTCTATGTGCTGAATGAGACAAAAGAGGGTGAATTTCATCTTATACCTAATAGATTTTTTCATCGACCTCCACAAAATTCTTATCCCTAGGGCACATGAGAGTTTGTGTAAAAGTTTGGCACCATTCCAGATCTTTTCATGGGTAGACTCCATTCAACCTATAATTAATCGGTGACGTCGCACAGAAATTCAATTAAACCTCATAAAGTAGCAAACCATCTCCGGAAAATCCCAAACTTGGTGTTTCCTTCACCCGTGGCATGTGCAAGCTTAAGAAAAAGTTTGAGACCAATACAACACTAGAATGCATATAAACCACAGAAACCTTGATAACCTATGTGTATAGTCATGGTTCGATGAAAGGGCTCATGTACCTCTGTGAAGCATGTATACTCCGCCTATGTAAAAATGGCTTGAAAATTTTTTGGCAAGCATGTATACCCAAATTAAGGCCCCACACAAGATCTTAGGTTTTTCTGATCATCTTTTTATTAATATATTTTTCTCTGTACTGAATGAGACAAAAGAGGGTGAATTACATCTTGGACCCAATAGATTTTTTCATCGACCTCCACAAAATTCTTATCCCTAGGGCACATGAGAGGCTGTGCAAAAGTTTGGCACCATTCTCGATCTTTTCATGGGTAGACTCAGTTCAACCTATAATTAATCATTGTCGTCGCGCGAAAATTCAATTAAACCTCAGAAAGTAGTAAACCATCTCCAGAAAATCCCAAACTTGGTGTTTCCTTCACCCGTGTCATGTGCAAGCCTGAGAATAATTTTGAGACCAATGTGACACTGGAATGTATATTTCTAGTTGCCCAACAAATGTTACACGAATTACATGCATGACAATAATTAAACACACAAGCCATACAAATTAAAATTAGAACCCAATTAAACTACAACCTTACAACCCTAGCTAAATAAACATTAATTACTATCGGAATCACTACCGGGATCGATCGGGCCATGCACACTAACATGCCTCTGTAGCCATATATGGTAATTCATGTCATGGATTATGTATCTGCTTGTATCGATGAAGGTCAATGCCCATATGAGTGCACTCTCTCGTGCCTCACAATACCGAAAGAATGGTCGGCCATAGATGTAACCTACTGAACGACCACTGCCCCTGTTCGTAATCCTTATGCAGTACTGGTGTCCTTCTATAGTGAGCTAGCCGAGGTTTCCATTGCAGAAGTCCTAATCATACCTGAGTTGCTCCATAGCTTGGTCTAGAATGGCTCACAAGCAATCTGCATGCAGAGAAAAAGAAAAAAAATTAGAGAATGTTATTACAATAATAAACTACAAATAACCACGACTCAGGTATAAGTGACCATTTTACCACATCCGCACGGTTGTAGCTCGCAAACCATTCGCTTGCTTGAGGGATGGGGATATCACCAACATTCAAAGCAAGTGCCTTGAAGTGTGTGAAATCAGGCACATCATAGCAAATACATCGAAGTGCCTCTAAACAGAAGCACACGGCTCTAAATTGGACACTTATCATGTTCGGGCTCTATCTTCCCATCTCGTGGATAAGGTTCCGATGATTTGCACCCCTCAAAGGGATGGAAAAACTGAGTTCACACATCCATAGCCGACCACTTGCATTAGATGCCATGTTCTCGATGATGTCCGAGATAAAGAACCAGCTAAGTGCTATTTGTAGACAATCTATTGGGGATATAGTCTGTGACATATATGTATGCAACAATGATATTAAACTAATTACACTTATTTGTTAGCATAAAAAAACAAAAGATGTTGGAAAATATTTCATACAATAGCTGGAATAGGGAATCATGGAATGGCCACATTAGGAGCGAATGGCTCATCGCTAGGGTGGAAACCTGGTTCTTGTGGTGGGTGAGGTCCGTAGTTCATACCACCGATCGTTAAAATGCAAAAAAAATATGAACATAAAATATATGCATAATAAATTCTTCCAAGTAAAATATGGCAACATAATTAAATATAGATCGAATGCAAGGAATAATAATATATATAAATGTAGAATGCAAAGAAAAATGAATATAAATATAGATCAAATGAATGTAGATAGAATATTGGAGAAGACAACATATCAATACCAATGAAAAATACAGGCGCCATGACCAAATCACGTAGAGAGAGAGTGGATTTCTTGAGAAGTGAGAGTGAAATGTGAGAAATAAGACTGTGAGAGTTCGTGGGTGGGTGGGATCGATGTATGTGGCCAGCGGTTTGTTTTATATAGGGGGCATGGACATCACTCTCAGTTTTTAGTTACAACCAATAGTGAAAGTGAATATCACTGTCGGTTTTTAAATAGAACCGACAGTGAAGGTGCATATATGTAAAGTACCATGGGAAAGTTTTAACAACAACGATATATTTATTTAGATAGAGTATAGAAATACATCAAAAAATAACAAAAATGTTAGAAATAAATTACATATACGATAACAAAGACCTTACACTAAAATTCCATATACGATAACAAAGACCTATTTGCGTACAGGTCAATGTTACAATCAATGTGTATCAACACATTATAATTTAACCACCTAAGTAGCATTCTTCTTGCACCAACTAGGGTCAAACAGCAGCGCCGAGGTGGTCTACGAGCTATGCCGGTTGGAGATGACAAGGCGCCATCGATGAATCCATGCCTCTACTGTGCATGGCCTTTTTCTCGGTACAGTCTAGAGCAGAGCACACCGGATTTAGCTCGGCACCACACCAATGAACCAATGTCGCTTTGGGATAGGAAATTGCCCAGCACACCAGGTAGGCTGAGCAAGGAGGATGCCATGTCTCTCTGGACATACAGTCCAGAGCGCACCGCAGCGAATGGCTCTGTGAACCTTGCGGCATCTCCAATCTTCGGCGTTGCTCTATCTTCGATAGCATTCTTCTAGTACCTCTTGTGTGCACCATTTTGGTGGACTACGACGCATAATGATATCTGTACGTGAAGGGCTTTCTCCCACAGAGAGGCCATGTATGTGGAAACTAGCAAGTAGAGAACGATCTGGAGAAATAAACAGCAAACAAACAAACAGCCTATTCGCTGGTTGGTTTCTGGGTTGATAAGCCCGACTGATGCTGGTTTGTTGTGAGAGGAAAACACTGTATCATGGCTGATAAGCCCTGGCTAAAACCAACAAGCCATGGAGAGGCTCTCTAGCAGGGCACCATTTTATAGGCTAGCTGTCGTGGTAGATGGGAGCAGTGCTCCTGCTGTGGTGATCAACGCGAGCACTGCTGGCCCGTGGAGGGAATATTCTTATCACTGTCGGTTTTGATAAAAAACCAGCAGTGATAGGGGTCATTAGTGCCGGTTTTTAGAACCGACAGTGATTCCATGTATCACTGACGGTTTTTATGAAAAACCGATAGTGATAGGCCTAGCAAACAGCTGTCGCTGCCGTAGCTGCTCAGCTTTTATTTTTTTGAAATCAGAGCCACTGCCGTGGGCTCTGGATAAAAAAATTTGTCCCGCCTAGGTTTCGAACCGAGGGAGCGAGAAAGAGGGATTTGTGGCTTAACCGCTGCTTTAAAGGAGGATTTATGTTAGGAAACATTTTGTTATCATTTTTATAGTTTAAGTTGAGGTTAATTTAATTCTATAAAAATATAAAAAAAGTTTGGCGCACCTAAGATTTGAACCAAGGGTGCGGGCTTCACAGTAGCTGGCTTTTACTGCTGCGCTATGATAGGGAGTACCTCAAGGTACATTTTCTTTTTTGTTTCATCCTCTAAACGGGAGTTAATTAATTCAAGGTCTAGATTATAGGGCCTTAACCGCTATGCTAGCATTAGGGATTACGTTAGTTTAGGTTATGTTTTTTCCTTTATCCGTTTAGTGCATGTAAATACATATAATCTATTGTAAAATAATACAAATATTTGTGTCTGGATTATTTAATTCTGTAATAATTAATTAATGGTCTATAATTATCAAATAATAGTGTTTGTGAACATCATCTCAATATTTGATTACATAGTCAATTATTTAATTTTAGAGAAGCGCATAAAATATAAATTAGATTATATAGTTGGTGAACAACATCCGAATAATGATTACATAGTTAACAATAATTTAACTATCTTTAGGTCAATCAACAATGAGGTCCTCATTGTGATCAAGCCATACGTAAGCAGGTTTGTCGCCCTCTTGAAGGATAGGTAGTGGTACGTTCGCCCCGAATGGAGGCATTTCCTGATAGCCCCTGTAGTTTTCTTCGTCCGTCACTCCATCGACACCGACAATCTTCCTTTTCCCTTCTAGCACTACTTTTAGCCATCCTTTTGTCTTATTGTCCCTTGCATAGAAGACTTGCATAACATCTCTTGCATGGACGAACGGGTCATCTCTGTATGCGGTCTTAGTGAGATCAACGGTAGTGAACCCTTCGCTATCAGTGTCGATTTCCTCGAGCCGGACCCACTGGCAGGGAAAAAGAGTTGCTTCAATGGACCATAGGCTAGCCCCATATCTCCTCTATGAAACCATAGTATGTCGCCTGCACGTTGCCATTTTTGTCGTGAGCATCAAAACGAACACCACAATTTTGGTATGTGCTCTTTCCATCTTGCTTTTTTGTGTAAAATGTGAATCCATTGATCTCATACCCTTGGTACTTAAGTTATGTACTCAAAGGTCCATTAGCTAAGGCATCCAGTTGATTACCAAACTTTATTCCAAGCAAGCGGCATCGCAACCAGTTGACAAATTCCTCCTTATGTTTTTTATCCAGCCAAGCCTATGACTTGCTCGGATACAAAGTTTGCAGCGATTGCCTATACTCGTCAATGTATGGCATCACACCCTCAGCTTGCTAGAGAACAGCAAACTATGTCTGTTTGAAAGAAACAGGGTCGTCTACTATAACAGATTTCTCCCCAATCGTTCCTTTGCCACGTAGTCTTCCCTCGTGACGATATTCTAGAACTCTGACCCTTTTGATGTCCAAATAATATATGCAGAACTCAATGGCCTCCTCCATTAACCATCCTTCAACCATGCCTCCTTCTGGCTAGAATATGTTCCTAACATACCTCTTGAAAACTTTCATCAATCTTTCAAAAGGGGACATCTAATGCAGGTACATTGGGATAAGGGCTCTAATTTGGTCAACAAGATGAATGAACAGATGCAACGAGATATCAAAGTAAGTCAGCGAGAGCCTAACGAGAGTTTCATCTATGTCCTGCTACAGCTGCTCTAGTGTGGACACATCAATGACCTTTTTTGAGATCACGTTGAAGAATGAGCATAGCTTTATGATTGGGGTGTGGACCTTTGGGGTGAGGATATCACGTAGGACAACAGGGAGCACATGAGTCATAATGACATGATAGTCATGGGCCTTCATAGGGCCATAGTTGAACTTGAGTTCTCTCAGGTTCAATAGCCTCTTCGGGTTCACACAGTAGCCCGTCAGGACTTTGAGTTCATTGAAGAAAGAAATAAGCGCACACTTTTCTTCCTTCTTCAATGTCCATGATGCAATCGGAAGTTCGAACTGGCCATTCTCTAGCTCCATAGGATGTAGCTCCTTCCTGATTCCCAAGTGTTACATTTTTAGGCATGTGGCTAGTGAATCCTTCGATGTCCCCCCGGTGTCCATCAAGGTGTTAAGCGTGTTAGCGCACACGTTTTTAGTGATGTGCATGGGATCAAGACAGTGGCATACACTCAGAAATGGCTAGTAAGGTAGTTTCCAAAAAACCAATTTTTTCTTCCAAATGTTCCCATTAGGCGCTGCTACTGCATTGTCCCCCTTCCCAAGGACAACATCTAGTTTGTTGAGTTCTCAAAGTATCGTAGGCCCGTCTCGATATTTTGGAGCTAAGCGTTTCTTAATAGTACTGTTGAAATCTTTTCTATTCCTATGGTAAGGGAGATCCTTAGGTAGGAACCTACGGTGTCCCATATCAACTATCTTTGAGTTATTTGGCAGATTTACCGCATCGGTGTCGTCCAAGCACTCGACACATCTAGTATAGCCTTTTGTTTTCACTTCGGACAATGAACCTTGACCTGGCAGATTGGTGATTGTAGCGATAAGTACTCCCTTGATCATGACATGTTCCTTTTTGTACTCATCCCAAACATCTAGCACACCCTTTTCAAACATCTCCACTAGTTCATCGATCACTGGTTCTAGAAACACATCGATGTCATTCCCAGGTTGTCTTGGCCCTTGGATCAGTAATGGCATTAGGATGTACGACCGCTTAATACAAACCCAAGGTGGAAGGTTGTATATACAGAGCGTCACTAGCCAGGTGCTATGATTGTTCTAACCTGGCCAAAAGGATTCATGCCATCTGTGCTCAAAGCAAACCAAAGGTGCCTTACCTCTCCACCGATGTCCTTATAGAACATAGTATTGATAGTCCTCCAGTCATGCCCATCGTTGGGGTGCCTCATCATTGTATCTTTCTTACGCTCTTCGCCATGCCAGCGCAATAGCTTGGCTGACTTTGCACATGCCAACAGCCTATGCACCCGGGGGGCTATAGGGAAATACCAAACGACCTTTACGAGACCTCCTCTGGTCTTGGTACCCTCATCTAACAGCCCTCCTGAAAGCTCTAGTTTGGTTTTGGTAAATTGATGAAACCCTAAGTGCTAACCTAGTTCATCAAGTGATCATGAGATAGGTAGCACACTTCAAGTAGAGAAGCAAATGAAGATCATAACATGACAATGGTGGTAGCATGGAGATGATCAAGGGCTTAAACTTGAAGAGAAGAAAGAGAAAAACAAAAAGCTCAAGGCAAAGGTATAACTTGTAGGAGCTATTTTATTTTGGTGATCAAGACACTTAGAGAGTGTGATCACATTTAGGTTTGATAGCCGTACTATTAAGAGGGGTGAAACTCGTATCGGAATGCGGTTATCAAAGTGCCACTAGATGCTCTAACTCATTGCATATGCATTTAGGATCTAGTGGAGTGCTAACACCCTTGATAATATTTGTGTAAATATGCTACCAAATATGCTACCCTTGATAATATTCGGCGCTTTCGGGAAAATGAAATGTCTATTTTCTATTGCGCCGGATGCAAAATTCTTGGTGGTTGGCACACTTGAGCAAGGGTGAAGAAGTAAGAGTTGAAATGGAGTTGATCGAAATGATGCTAGCGTCGGTCTACTGACCGGACGCTGGGTCACTCAGCGACCGAACGCTGAAAGGCTGCGTCCGGTCGAGCTGTCAGACGGCACAGTGGCTAGGGTTGAGCACCGGACGCTGGCTACGTCCGGTCAAGGTGGACCGGACGTGTCCGGTCAAAAAAACATGCCTCGGGGAGCTTACTGGAAACGACCGGACGCTGGGGCTTCAGCGTCCGGTCAGTTTTACCAGAGCGTCCGGTCAGCTTCGCAGCCGTTGAAATCTGACGAATAGCGTTTGAAGCTGGTGACGCGTGGCGTCCATCGGGCGACCGGACGCTGAGGGCCAGCGTCCGGTCAGTATGACCGGAGCGTCCGGTCAGAGCGCGTTTTGCCTAGTGAAGGGGTATAACGGCTCTATTTCGTGGGGGCTTCTATTTAAGCCCCATGGCCGGCTGTGGCTCACATCTTTGGCCATTTTCATTGACATAGCAACCTTGTGAGCCTAGCTAAAGGACTCCCACTCATCTACATCATTGACTCATCATCATAGTGAGATTGGGAGTGATCCAAGTGCATTGCTTGAGTGATTGCATCTAGAGGCACTTAGTGATCGTGTTTCGCTGCGGATTTCGCTTGTTACTCTTGGTGGTTGCTGCCACCTAGACGGCTTGGAGCAGCAAGGATCATTGAGTGGAGGAGGTGATTGTCTCCGACTCCGATCGTGGTGATTGTGAGGGGTTCTTGACCTTTCCCCGGCGGAGCGCCAAAAGGTACTCTAGTAAATTGCTTGTGGCTTGTGTGATCCTCATCTTGTGTTGGTTGTGCGGCACCCTATTGAGGGTTTGGCGAGTGATGCCAATCAGCGCGTGAACCTCCAAGTGAGTGAATCGCCACAACGAGGACTAGCTTGCCGGCAAGCAAGTGAACCTCGGTAAAAATCATTGTGTTCATCATTTGATTCTGAGGTGATTGGTCTACATTGGTATTCATTATTGTGATTGATTGGTTCCTACCACTACACGGTGGTATAACTCTCTTGCTCACTCTTACATAACGGCAAACTATTTATCAAGCTCTTTAGTGTAGCTAGTTGTGAGAGCTTGTTTGTTTGATTAGTGTTGCTCTTTAGTTAGTCTTTGAGAGCACACTAATTTAGCTAAGTGTCATAGCTATTGTGTGGACATACACTATTCAAAATAGAATTGAGGTAGGTGGCTTGCATTTTAGTAGGCTAGCGCAACACTTGCTTCGCCGCAAAATTGTCTAACACATTTTGTTAAGTGTTGTTGTAGAATTTTATTAGGCTATTCACCCCCCCTCTAGCCATTAGGACCTTTCACCTTCCTTGTACCATGGAGCTTCATACTTGGGGCACTTGTCCAAGTCTTTGTATTTTTCTCCATGGTACAATATGCAATCATTAGAACATGCGTGGATTTTTTCAACCTCGAGGCCAATGGGGTAGATCATTTGCTTGGCCAAGTATGTCTTTTCTAGCAACTCATTTTTTCTAGGAGCATTTTCCTTATTGTACCTAACAACTGATCGAAGCATTTATCGCTCAATTTGTTTGTCGATTTGAACTCTAACAGCATGATGTCGGCTTCTAGTTTGCTCATTGGACAATTCTTATACAATGGTGTATTGCCATCTTGTCTCATTTTCTCTAGCTTTCTCAGCTGTCTTTCACTAAGACATCCGGTCTCTACATTATGTAGCAGCTAAGAAATACCATTGTTATTATCCTCGGTGTTGTCAGCTAGCATGTTCCTAAACACATTATTGACTGTAGCCACAGGTTCCATGTTGACACCGGGTTCCTCATCAGCATCGTGGATGGCTACGTCAGGCATGTCCACATCATCATCGTTTTCCTGCGGAACATTCACACCAACCTCGCCATGCATAGTCTATATCGTATAGTTTGGCATGAACCCCCTAGTAATCAAGTGCAATTGTATAATGTCAATTTGATGAAAGTTCCTTTGATTCTTGCAATCTTTGCATGGGCAAAAGATAGGGTTCCATTCCCAGCATGGGCTTTGGCATCGGTGATAAATTGGCTGACGCCATGCATGTACCGCTTGTCCATTCGGGATAGATGCATCCACTCTTGATCCATCTCTGCACAAAAAAATATTGAGACAGTAATTACAAAGAATTAATAAAAAATCGAGCTTCATGAACAACAATTGTAGCTCGAAAGTACCATTTTTGGAAAACATTACTGTACACTAATTATTGGAAAATTGAAATTGGTAGCCCCGGCCCTGTAAATTGAAAATCATAGTAAAAAACAATTATTGCACAATAATGAAGAACAACTATTCTAGTCCATGCCACATAAAAATGGAGACACTTATTTTAAAAAAGACTAAAATTGGAGACATGATCATGAACAACAATGTAGCTCCAAACAATGCCCATATAAATTGAAAAACATAGCGCCATAAAAAAATTATTGCACAATAATGAAGAACAATTATTCTACTCCATGCCACATAAAAATGGAGACACTAATTTTAAAAATAAGTCTAAAATTGGAGACATGATCATGAACAACAATGTAGCTCCAAACAATGCGTTGTTATGTGACACATAGATTAATTTTCTCAACAAATTATAAAAGAATCTACTCTACTTCTAAGAACTAATTATAGCATCACATACTAACAATGATGATCTTGACCACCATGGAATAATTAACTAGGAATTTAAATATGTTCATAGACACCAACCTTTTGGATGATGGATTCACCACAATTTGAGCCTTGCACAAATGTCCAATTGGAAAAGTGCTCTCTAGAATGGAGAAAAAACTAGAATGAGAATCAAACAATGTAGCCATCAAAACGAAGCTAATTAAACAACAAAATCAAAGGAGTGGATGTTTGTTACTAACCTTAAAGCAAAAAGATCAAGCCATTCTACAAAATCCAAGCGCTAGTTTCATGGTGAAGAGCAGCCACAACAATGGAGGGAAGGGCTCAAACGTGTGCCTCTGTTCTCAAGATGGAAGAGAGGAGGAAGGAGAGGATGGCTGCAGCCTTTTTGTGCTGTAGGCTTATTACTGCCGGTTCATGGATAGAACCAATAGTGATAGAGCCCAATCACTGTCGGCTCTTGGCTTGAATGGGCAGTGATATGTGGCCATCAAGCCACTACCGGTTATAGACACAAACCGGCAGTGATAGTTGTCATCACTGCCGATTCGGTCACATCCCAAATCAATTTCTGGTTTTCAGAGCAAAAAGCTAGTAGTGAAGGGTCAACACTGTCGGTTCTCCTAATTTCAGCAGTGATGAGGCTAGCAGTGAAGTGCTATTCTGTAGTAGTGAGTTATGACTGGCATAGATATTGTCTGTTGGTTACTCGGTTTCTCATAGCCTCAGAGAATGCTTACCCCATCTATGATCTCATACTTATGAAAGGTTGTACTCAAACTACTTTGGTAGAGGATTGCTTTTTGAACTTTGTGAACGAACATGGAACCATTGTAATGAGTAGCTTTTAGAAGCTTGCAGCCTAGTGCAAAGTTCACATGGTCCATGCTATACTCCCTAGGGAAATAGATATTATGGGTAGTTACTTTATACTCTGTAGTACTCTCCGTATCCCGAGAACGAAGTGCTGTGCTGTCTTGGATTCATCCCAAAGTAGCAATGCTTCATGCAAGTCAATGAAAGAAATTCTTCAGACAAAATTTACCATGAAGAGCAAATATTAGATAGTTGCCTTGACCAAATTAGCCTCTTTGATACTCTGAAGTTAAGTAGACTAATGCTATCACTGATGTTGGAAAATGGATGACATGCTTCTCTTCCCTTAAAAGTCTTTCGCACCGAATCTCGGGGCGAGATTCCTATAAGGGGGGAGGGCTATAACACCTCGGGTGTTAGTCATGAGTTAAGCAGCAAAATTGGACTTAAGTAGGATATGTCAAGCAATGATTGTAATCTCTAGTTCATAATCTAGAAGTAATGATGAAGGTATTGAGGTCAAACATATGAAAATGAGCCCCAACTTGGACTTGGACAATACACTTTGCTTACATGTGGACCCTGGTTAAGATTAGGCATGGGTAATGTTAAACATGCTTATTTCATGAACATTACATCAACACGCATCCATCTTGACCAGTGGAAAAGTTTCGTGAAGTTTGGAGCCAAGAAGTCACATGAAATGATAAGTTATAACCTTGACTGAATTGCTTTATTAAGTAAATGGGAATATGAGATGTCGACCAAACCATGATACCTTGCCCAAATGACTCTAATTGAACTCTACAACAAAAGTCATGAAGGGTTCGTGTTGAGAAAATGTTAAGAAAATGCCTCAATTGGTCGAAAATCCTAATTCTAGGGTTTAACTAGGTGCTGCATTGACCAAGATGAAGCAATGGTTTTTGTACTAGATATGAAGTTTGACCTTTAATAAAAGTTGAAGTTTGAGTGGAGTACAACAAACTTTATTTTTGGACCAAGACTGTCGATAGAATATCGTCGGCAGTCCTCCGAGGGGTATCCCACAAAGGTAGATTGATCGGTAGAGAGGCGTGTAATCAAGAACAAGAAGGCAGCAAAGACACACGAGTTAGACAGGTTTAGGCCGTTAGTATGATGTAATACCCTACTCCTGTGGTCTGTTGGATTGTATTGGCTATCGTATGATATTGCGTGAGTTTGGAGGGGGTCCCTGTCCACCTTATATAGTCCCGGGGGTAGGATTACAAGTCGGTTAGATCTGAGAGATAATCGGAAAGTAATAATAGATTATAGGAATCATGAGATCATACATATCCTAACATATCTCATAGTATCTTCAGGACATCTTCCCGGTGTTTTGCGGGAGGCGCCGAGCAGAGTCGTGCCCCGCAAGGCTTCGTCTTGTGGGCTAGGCCGCCCCTGGGGGAGCAGCCCATGTGGTCTGCCATGGGTATCCAGGGTCGTACCCCCCACAAAGACCTATTTCAACTCCGAAGTGGCTCAAACAGTGGTCTCAACTTTGAATCAGCTGCTGATTTCAGCCCTGGAAAATATTCTGAGATTAGTGTCTTGATCCCAAAATAAAAGTTGGAGTTTACATCTTGGAGAAGGAGATAAAAAAAGTTGGATAAAATTTGTCCATGTCTTGACCAAGTAATTTGAGCTCAAGCAGAGCAAGGCTTAACCTTCGTTAAGTCATTGACACTGTCAACTTGGAGCTTAATTAGCTGCTAATGGAGAGCTCTAATTGCCAGGCACCCTTAATGAGTTTTGTAGATCATCAGGTGGGCTACAACTTTGCTTTTGGGCCCAAGGTTCAAATCAGCCCGTAGCTGGCCCAATTTGGCTCCCACCTTACCCACATCACTGCTCGCCACGTGCTCGGTAAAGTGCCCCAATGGGCGACGCATGTCCAGGATGTGGCCTCTATTCATGAGCGCGCCCCCACCATTGTTGCCACGTGCCCCTACCATTCCTAAGCCATTGGGGAGAGGCCGAGATGCCTGAGCGCCCCCCTGCCTCACTCTCTCTCGCTCCCCACACCTCCATGGCCCTTCCTCGAGCTCCCTCTCGCTCTCGCCTTGCTGGCGTGGCCAACCGCCATGGTCGGGCTGAGCTCCTACCACCGCTGTTCCCTGCCATCTCTGACTAGCCATCCTCGCATCCCTCTGCGCCTGCCTCACCGACCACTTGCTCTCGTGGCTAGCTGCCTGCCGCAATCGCACGGACGCGAACCGTGGCCGTGCGTGGCCAAGTGCCGGCACGGCTGGGCCACCACGGGCCGTGTGCTACAACAGTCGCGCCAGGGTGGGGCTCCAATGCGTCCGCGACCGGCCATTCCTCCTCTCCGACTAGCACACCTTAGCTGAGCAGGAGATCGCTAGAGCCGGCCTACCAACGGCTGCTGCAGCCACAAGTAGCTGGCGCTCGTGGCTAGGCCGCCATGGGCAAGCCCCTGCCGCGACGAGCCCCTCCACGGATGCGCGCGAACCCCCTGGTGCTCCGTCGCCACTCCACCGTGCAAGAATTCGACAAGGACCTCATGCAAGAATTCAACAAAAGGGAAGGGCCTAACTGCAAAGTTGTTGACTAATATGAACAGTGTGTGGAAGGACCTGTGAGCTGGAATCTACTTTCGTGAAAGTTTGGGGTCCTCGGTGCAAATCCGTTTTTCTTTTATGGCTAAAACTTTGGAAAATCATAATAAATTGTAGAAAAATCATAAAATAGCAAATGGGGACTTTTTGGAATCCTTGTGAATAGATATACACAGTAGAGTCATAATATGATATGTGTTAGTAGAAAGTTTCTAATGTTTTTATTTATTGTTATAATGTGCTTTTAGAGATCCTTTTAAGTTGTCAGTGCATATCTTGAGTTATAGAAGTCCAAAAATGATAATTCTAGTTGTGCTAATGTTGTGATGACATGATCTAGCTAATAAAAATATTAAACATGCTAGTTGTATACTGTTTTTATAATTTTTTGATTTAATCTTGTTAAATAGGCAATTTTAGCTTGTTTTGCTTGTTATTCTCATATCTAAAGTTGTGGTGCTCCAATTGCTGTGAAATTTTATGGTAGGCTACTAATGCTATGTGTGAGCTATGGTAAAAATTTTACTATCATTGGATGTAGTATGATTGAGTTATTGATTTAATTGGTCTAATGCTTGATAAATGGTTTTAAATGGCTTATAAATAATTTATATGTGCAAAAATGTGAAATGTGGTTCCTTTGCTCTTGCATGGTGATAATGTGGCCTGAGAAACCCTAATATGTCTATATGTTTATAGAAAATAATGATCTTTAGATTTATCTTGTTCTCACATGTTTATTAATAATTAAGATTTGTCTTTTTCATAGCAATTAAATTATAAAAGCTGAGCATGTAAGATTTGTACAGTAATTATGTTTTATCATCGTCTATCTCACATAAAAATTTGAGATCCAAATGAGATGTTTGCAACATCACCTATAATTAATATATAGGTTTTTATATATAGAAAAGCTAATGAAAGTTTGTTAGTAGATGCTTGTGTTTATGCCATGTAATACTTCTAATAATTGGTGCTAGGTAAGCTGATTGCTTGGTTATAGTTAGGAGTTGCATGGAGATGCATATATAGCAACAAAATGTTAGTTGTTAACAACATAAATGATAAATGAATATAGTTGTATCTCTGCTGTTATGGCTGCATGTACAGTTCTGTGGTGGTGATTTTTCGTGATGCAAATTTTGTTTTCTATAGATATGTTGAATACAAAAGTTGTAGATAATTTCCTTATCTTGTCTATCCTAAAATTTCATGATTTGAGGCCTGCTAGTTTAGGAGTTATAGATTTTACAAGTTTGCGGTCAACTTTTGCATGTGCTCTGAACAGATCTGAATGATTGCTTTGGTTGACTTATTTAAACATGGAATCTTGTATTGGTGATAATAAGAGAGTTGCAGTGATTTTCCTAAGCTTTCGAAAATGTTAGAGAACACCCTTTTAGGTAGTCTAGAACTCCAGTTATAGCTGCTTAAAGTGGAATGACAGATTTCTATCCAAATCTGGACAGAGATGCCTTCTTGGTGTTGTTTGACCTTGTTAGATGTAGGATAATCTTAAAATTATAATGATAAAGTTATAGATAACTTAATATGGTTTCCATAAAGTTTAGAATCATGTTTTCTAAATGTCTAGAACTCTAGTTATGCATTTCTGAAGTTAATATCAGTTTTCTGTCCATAGTTGTATAAGCTCTGCTTCATGATGTATTTTGACCTTGTTATTTGTTGAATCAGCTTTTCGTGTTAATAACAAAGTTTTAGATAATTTCATTAGCTTTCCATAAAGTCTTTAATCACACTTTTTCTTGCTTTGAACTCTTGTTATGATTAAAACAAATGACTATGGTGCTGCTATTTAGAATCTGTGTTTGTACTTAAAATTGTTTGCTTCACCTTGCCTTGCTTTGTGTGTTGCTAAGTGGGGCTCATGCCTTTGATGGTGTTAAGCTAATATACCTAAAACCTTGTGAAACTTGTGTCATGCTTGGTGCTACCTTCCTTGCTATCCTAGCATGATAGGGTTGTGGGATATTTAATTAAGTAACGTGGAGTGCTTATATATGTCCGGTGTAACCTTGTGCTCATCTTGAATACTTTTATGTGAGGCATCTTATATTGCCATTCTTCACACTCATGCACTTGCATTGTTGCATCTCATCTAGGTACGCTAGATGCACCACATGAAGGACGTGATATTGGAGCCAAACCCGAAGATGGAGTTTGGTGAATCCATCTAGAAGACGGAAGGACTAAGCAAGTGCCGAGATGGGAGATGCTCGCCAAGCAAGTGTCATCTGACAAACACTAACCTAGTGTTGGATCCTAGCCAAGCCCCGTGAGCAATCTAAGCCTCCTATGTTTTTACAAATATCACATGAGTCCTTTATGTTTAATGCATTTGGTTATAAGAGTTTATTGGAACCACTTGATGCATAGAACTACCTTGTCTAGAAATATACCTTGAAACCTATGTAGGTCCAGGATCGAATGTATGCTTAGCAATGCTTAGACCGGTCGAAGTCAGGTGATTTCTTGTCACCTGCGAGATATAGGTGGATACCAAAGCATGGTTGGCTATATTTGCTATTGTGGAAATAACCATGTGTTGATAAATAAAAGGAGACCGAGTGGGATTGTGATAGAGAAGCAACAAGGCATGAAGGTATTGGTGCCTATTTATCCCTGTCTGTGTTGGTTAAGGACCAATTCGTTGTACGTCCTCATGTCATGTTGAACACATGCCTAGCACTTAGTTGGCTGAATAAGTCGTTCTGACCGTGAAGCCGAGTAGCTCAACTCAGGCCGGGACCATGTAAGTGAAAGTGCGCACACTAGAGGAAGTAAGAATGTGCAAGAAGCTAGTGGCATGAGTCCAAGGGCGGGCCGGGCCTGAACTTCCTGGCAGACTGGTAGTATCCCTGAGGGTGGTGCGGTGCTGCTTGGATCCACGATTGTACCTGAGTTGTACCAAAGGTGACCTAAGACTACCTTAGCGCAGGTATGTCTAGGTTTGTGTTAGGAATAACTCCCCAGCTGGTTGGAATCGATTTGAGTCGTCGTCTCTCTCGGATAGTGAGAACTTGACTGAGCAATGACAATGTAGCGTTAATTGATGGAATTTGATGGTTATGATGAATATGGAAATGTTACAACGGGTATGGTTACTAATGCTTGTTAGCTTAATCACATGATTGCTCTAGTACAGGTGCTAATCTAGACATGAATAGCTATAATTAACTTGGTTATCAAATTATAAAATGTATAGCTCAACTAGTGGCTTTTATGCAAAATTTTGTCAAGCTAGCTCCACTTATAAAGCCTTGCATGATCCTTGGAGTCACTTTATTTCTGGTTTTATGACGGGTAAGTCTAGCTGAGTAGATTCGAGTACTCATGTTTATCCCACTATGTTGCAGGTGTAGTTCTCGGCCTGCTGAAGATAGTGGCTAACCGCTAGTGGGCTCGGTGACTATATTTATTTCTCATCTATATGCTTTTATCATAGGATGTCACTTATGATAGCAATGAATTTGGAACTTATATTATTGTAATCATTTGAAAGCTATGTTGTTTTCACTAATCAGTTTTGGAACTCAAACTTGTATTATTATTTGTGAACTCATTGTAAACATTATTTCCTCTGCAACTCTGTGTATATGATGTGTATTTATTTAATCATGCGATCTTGGTTATGATATTGATTTACCGAGGTCCTTCGTGACACTCGGCGGACTATCGGGTTTATATAAGTGAAAGTATGTGCGTGTCAACGTGTTAAACAGGGACAGCCGTACTTGAACTTGTATAAATTGGGCGGTTCTATCACAGTATGTATGGAACATGGAGTGTGGTGACCTATCATTCATCGCAAAGGCAAGGTGTGTTCAATCTCTTATCATGAAGTCTAGCATCTCATGATCCCCAATCTTGGAGTTGAGCCCTCTTGCTCAATCTCATGTATTTATCACAAGTAGTTCATGGGAAGAGACTCAGCCAAATCACTAGATCCACTAGATAGCCAAAGCCAAAGACTTAGCTAACCTTACCCTAGCATATCCCCAAGGTCATCCTAGGATTCTAGTGCACATGCATGAATGTTCACCACTCCAAAGTAGCAACTAACCAACCCCAAAAACATAGATCATAGGTTCTGTCACTCGGTTGGTAGAGTGTCCGCCGATATGGCGGAGTGACCACTATGAGTGTGAACAATGGAGTGTCTGACTATCGATCGGAGTATCCGCTGAATTATAAAGACTCACAGCCAGAAGAAATCGAGAGCACTTAGTTCCTACCAGATCGTCCGTCACTCACTTTGGAGCATCTAATAAATAATATATAGAGTAACCTAGTAACCCGAGAGTGCCCAAAACCTATCAGGGCATCTATGAATACCGCGGAGCATCCACCAAAGCCTGAACAGGGCCAACCAGAGATGACTCACCTCGACACCCGGCACAGCGGAGTGTCCGTCAGTCAGAATGGAGTATCCGACAGTCACAAAGAGTGTGAGTTTAATTAACAAGCTTACCTAGACAAGTCAATAATACTAGTTAGTATCCCAAGCCAGCAGCACAATAGTAGACCCACTATTAGATGTCACTTCCTAGGAACCAATGGTGATCTATCCATATTCCTTATCATCATTCTGAATCACCAGTGAATCTCTCCAATCGGATCTCTCTCGCTCTTTTCAGGAATCGTCTCAATGAGAAGCGCGTATAGGATGTCATCGTCAGCTTCTAGATGTATGAATGACAACACCATCAGGCAGGCACCCCACTGTTATGAACCCTACTTTGGATACTTATCAAGTTGCATTATGAGTTATGCATTGCATGTAGAGTTGGATAATAAACTCTTTGACATAACACTTAGAGTTACCCTTTAATCTGTTAGAAGCCTCTCATCTTAGCAATGGGAATGGGAATGCTTAATGCTTATTGCTTAGTTGCTTGAGCAATGGTAGAAGTCGAGCATGAGAAGGGAACTCATACTCGTGTGTGTAGGATGCTACACCTAGATAATTAACTACTAAAACCAATGAGGGTACAACTTGACCTATCTAACCAACCTAGTTAAGGAACGATATTCCTAATATGATAATCTTGATGACAACATGGATATCTTGCTCATGTGAGGGGTAGGTGTTGGCAGTGCTTAACTCATATTTCTACCGCCAACATTTAAACAAAATAAAACAAATATGAATACCGAAACTTAGAATTAGGGTTTACAACTCATATTTTCCATGAGTTTTGGTATGTGTATGTTTTGCAGGGCAATACATGAAAATACACCAAAATACGCAATTGAGAAGGCGTATTCAAGCAAAACAACAAGCAAGCCCATCCAAACTCCACACTTGGGCCAGAACACCAATGTGGGAGCCATCTAGGCCTAGCCAGCAGCCCACCAGAGCATGGCGGTGGCGATAGGGCCAGTCCAAGGTGCGGGCGCACCCATGGTGCGGGCACACCGCCCCCAGCTTCGCTCGGCACCACCTTGCTCAGGCGGTGCAATTAATGCCCTAGGAGGAAGTTGCATACGGTGTTTCCTAAAATACCTAAGCAAACCAACCATCTTCAAGCAATAAAAGGAGCCACCCTCCTCACATTCAAGATCATCATACACATTGTAGACACATTTCATTAGCTTCTAGCTAGACTAGTTAGGGAGTGAGAGAGAGAAAGAGTTAGAGGAATAGCGGAGTAGTGGTACACTCTACTTCTTGTACTTGGCAAGCCTTATACATCAGGTGGATGGAGTGCCGGACTTATCGGCCCCCTCTATACTTGTACCTCTGCATTCGTCTTACTACTTGGAGTAAGAAGTTTATGTTCATCTTTTGGTTTTGATCCCTTAAGCAAAGTTATCTTTGTTACTACTTACTTGCGGGTTCATTGTCTGTCCTCCTAGCGGGTGCTCTAGTAGAGGACTCCTGATAAAGACGGAAGTTCCTGACCAACGCTAGAGTAGTAGTGGTTAGCGTAGACATGGTGTCCAAGCTACATGTTACCTTTGTTTGCCTCGTATCCCATGATTGAGGGGTAGGCAACAGGTGGTGACAGCCCTATCCGTCCTTTGTAATCCCCCACATTCAGATATGGCATAGAGTCGTAGGCCGGTATTGCTTTGTAGACCAAGTGTACGCCGGTGCCCAAAGTAAGTCTATAGTGGCATATGTATCTCAACTTATGGTTTTGGACCTTAGAAGAACCTCACTACCCATGTTATCCTTCCTTTTATTCTCCTAGGTAAACTAGCCAAATGACTTCTTACACCTCCGTTCCTCGTGAAAATACGATACCCTGAATACCAGAGGGTGAAGTGCTACAACGGTACTTTGGTGCGCTTGCAGACTTTTTTGCTTATGCTAAGAAGCACCAACAAGCATTCTGGCACCATAGCCAGGGAACGATCGTTGTTTTTACCTTTCTTTTCTTTTTACTCTTTTCCAATGGAGCAACCTACCATTTTAAACCTTTCTGCTCCCAAGGGCGAGTTTGTAGAACCACCACAATCCTCGAAGCCAATCATAGCTTCAAGTTATGAACTCCGCTCTGGCTTTATAGCCATGGTTCAGGAATAAGCCTTCTTGGGGTTGGATTATGAAAATCCTTATCATCACCTAAGAGAGTTTGAGTAGCTTTGTGCTTACCTGACCATTTCAGGCATGTTTCAAGAAACACTTCGGTGGAAGTTGTTTCCTTTCTCACTTGATGAGAGGGCGAAATAATGGTACGCCCACAATGTAGGGAAGGTAGCTAGTGATTGGGAAGAACTAAGGAACAGATTCTATCTTGTGTTCTTCCGTATATCCCAAATTGCAACCCTACCACAAGAGATACTCAACTTCCAACAAAAAGAGAAGGAAACCATAGGCGTCAACTGTCTTTGACAATGAACCTATTGCTCCAACAGTCAAAACCTACAGAATTGCACCCTGCCTCAGACTAGAAGGTCTAGGCATTCTTCATGATATATCCTTATATCATGAGCAAACAGAGATTTGCCTAGACTTCCATGTCTTTGACATCAATGATTTTGATGTCATGATAGGGCGTCCCCTAGAAAAGTTTCTTGAACCATCATCATCTGGGGATTTGAACATAAAGTTGGGGAGAGACATCTTTACCATTCCTATCACTCGAGCTAAAAACTCGGTGGCAGAATCTCTCCCCTATCATAACCTACCCAAGAAAGTCATGTTGGTTTTACCCTTTGATTCCCATTAGTCGTCCTTAGAAAAAGATGCAAAACTCTTCATAGAAGAAGAGGACGACTTAGGAGAAACCATAAATCTTCCCCATGAGGAAGTGTCAGCATGACCTCCAGTTGAACTAAAACCCTTGCCCACTGGCCTACGTTATGCTTTCCTAAATGGTGACAAAGAAACTCCTATAATCATTAGCGATAAGCTTTCTAATGAGGAGACGTCCAAACTCATCGCCATCTTAGAAAAACATAGGTCAGTCTTCGGGTATTCTTTACAAGATCTCAAGGGGATTACCTAACTCTCTATACCCATCGCATTCCGATTGAGCCTTCAAGTACACCATCTCGAGAGCCTTAGTGTAGGCTTAATAATGCGATGCGGGAAGTCATGAAGAAGGAAGTGCTCAAACTTCTTCATGCCGGGATAATTTATCTCATACCACATACCGACTAGGTTAGTCCCGTCCAAGTGGTTCCAAACAAAGGAGGCATGACGGTCATTGAAAACAATAAAAATGAGTTAATTCCATAACGTACCGTCACGGGGTGGAGAATGTGCATTGATTACAGGAAGCTCAACACGGCAACAAAGAAAGACCACTTCCCACTGCATTTCATTGATGAAATGTTAGAAAGGTTGGCGAAGCATTCTTTCTTCTATTTCGTCGATGGGTATTCAGGATATCATCAGATTCCCATCCACCCTGATGATCAAAGCAAGACGACATTTACATGCCCTTATGGAACATACCACTACTAAATTTTGACCCTGTTTCAATGCCCGAAAAGTGTTGCAATAGGCCTAAAATAGTTGCAATAGCAGAAATAGCAACACTTTTTTCGTTGGGAGGCATTGCAGGCGCTTGCGTGGGTAAAGCTTTGGACAACGCTTTTCTGCTTAGCGTTGCAAAATGCGTTTTGGATTTGCAACACCTAGGCATTGCAACATAAGCTTTTTCTATGGTTGTAGGTGTGGCAACAACAACTAATGAAATGCCTTAGGCGTTGCTGGACCTTGCAATGGCAACTTGCCCATGTCGCAGCAAATGGTGCACTAGCAACGATGAGCATGTGTTGCAAGACAATGTATTACCACATATAACGCGTGTGTCAACAAGGATTATGTCGCAACACCAAGAAGTGGTGGCAACATGTACAATTGCCAACGCGAAGGTTTGGTTGCTACAAGGTGCAACCTCTATTGCATCGCATAACGAGTGTGGCAACAAGACCTATGTGACAACACCAATAAGTGGTGGCAACATGTGCAATTGCCACATTTGCATGGTCATTGCTATAAGGTGCAACCTCAATTGCATAGCATAATGAGTGTTGCAACAAGATCTATGTAGCAACTCCAAGAAGTGGTGGCAGCATGTGCAATTTCCACGCTTGAATTGTTGTTGCTATAAGGTGCAACCTCTATTGCTACACGGATTATTCATTGCTATAGGATATACTGCCACAGAAAATTTGGTTGCCAACAGGCACTTTTGCAATGCTTTTGGTTTGGTGCCACCAGACAATATTACAACGCTATTAATTAATTAGAAACTCAATAGACATTAACAAACCATTTGAATAAAGCCATTAAACCAAAATATTAACTTCTTTAATTTGTCCACATCTGGAATTAAAAAATCTAAAAATTCAAACTCAGGCTACACACACATTATTGAAACAAAGATATCCAATACATTTGTTCCTCAACCAAAACATCTAAGATGGCTAGACACCACTACAGCTTCGCTTGGCTTGATTTGGACGTCCCATCACTAGTTCTATTTGGTTGTAAGGGTATCAGACAATTGCAACGCTAGTCAATACTAATGCAACTAAATGTCATCATGGCAATATTATTAACCAATAGCAACACTTTTCAAAAAAGGGTTGCTATAGGCCTCACCTCTTACAACGCCGAACGTAAAAATTACAATGCACTATTTTTGTGGCAACACAGTCCCTCTATTACCACCTTTCTAGACAAATGTTGCAAAACACACCTCTGTTACAACACAATTTGTGGTGATGCAAATGGCGTCAAGTGGCAATAGGGTCAAAATCTTGTAGTGTATGCTTATCGTAGAATGTCATTCGGGTTGTGTAATGCTCCTATGTCATTTCAATGATGCATGATGTCTATTTACTCAGACATGATAGAAGAAATCATGGAGGTTGTTGGTAGTCCTTAACTCACACTTTTAACCACCAAACTATCACATAAAATAAACCAATACGGACACCAAACTTAGAATTAGAGTTTATAACTAACGAATTCTATGAGTTTTGGTGTTTATTCATTTGTAGGAGGGTATTTGTGGAAATACACATAAAAGGGCTAAAATGTGCAAGAGAACAAAGAACAAATACCATTCTACCCAAGCCCAAAGGAGAGAGGCCACAACCAGCCAAAATAGGGCCCAAATGAGAGGAGAATAAGGCTAAACCCAAATCAAATCACTTCATCTTTATCGGGCACACACGTGAACCCACTCAAAAGGTCCAAAGGAGACCACTCACGCGAAGATGGGCCTGTTTGTGGTGACTGGCGGTAAGGTCGCACACCTAGTGGCCCCATTCAGGCCCAAACTTCACGGGCTGCCTCTTACTGCCTTCCCATGGTCGGTCCAGGTGGGGATGTTGGCATAATCAATGCTAAGGAGGTGGTTTGCTCCTTCCATATGGGAATGGGATTATTCCAAAGAGCCCCCTCCTCTCCACCTATAAAAGGAGGCCACATCCCCCCTCGTTACAACAACACACAAAGGAACAAGAGCTACACCACTAGAGCATCATTCCAAAGGGCCTAGGGCCTAGCTAGGTAGTAGAGTTGGTTTGGGAGAGATGTGAGGGAAGAGTTCGGGGAAGAGCCAAGATTGTCGATGTCTCACCGCCTTGTACCTCAACTGATACTTCTGCCTCAATGGGTTTTCCCGCTAAGTGAGTATTCGTGATTCTTGTGGTTCAAAGTCTTTGAATAGTTAAGCTATATTTTTACTTGTTTACGGGTTCGTTGTCCGTCCCCGTGATGAATACTCTAGTAGAGGGCCTAGATAAAGACGGATAACCCTTCGCGAACGCTAGAGTAGTAGTCAATAGCATAGACATGGTGTCTAGCTAGAGGCTACCTTCATTTGCCTCATGCCCCATGGTTGAGGGTAGGCGGCAGGTGGTGACAGCCCTGTCCATCCCTTGCAATGGCCCACGTTCAAGTACGATGTAGACCTGTAGGCCAGCAACGCTTGGCAGACCAGTGTTCACCGGTGCCCGAAGTAAGCAAGTAAAAGTAAAGTTTATCTGTCCTTAGACCCAAAAGCCATAGGAATCCATCTCTACCCTTTCCAACTTTACCCTTGTGATGTCCTTGGACGAATTAGCTAGAAGAAATACCTCCACTCCCTATGGAAATACAATACCCTAAATACTTCTAGGTGAAAGCTACAACGGTAATTTCGTATGCTTGCAGATTAATTTCTGTAGACGTTAAGAAATACCAACAAACTTTCTGGCGCCGTTGCTAGGGAACGGTTGCTATTTTCTTCGAACCTAGTTTGTCCTCGTATCTGTATCTTTTATCTTTTCTTTTATAAAAATAAAAATATTTCTTTTACCCTTTTCATAATGAAGCCAACTTCAAATTCAAATATGTCCTCTTCAAAGGGCGACTTCCTTGGGCTATCACCTGTTTCAAAACCAAACATTTCATCTGTCTGTGAACTCCACCCAAGGTTAAAAGCTATGGTTCGGGCATTACCCTTCTCAGGGCACAATAATGAAAAGCCTTGCAATCACCTGCTAGATTTCGAGGAGATGTGTTTGCGCTTGAGCATTTCAAGCATGACATAGGAAACGCTAAGGTGGGCATTGTTTCCCTTTTCTCTCATAGAGAAGGCGAAGTAATGGTACACTCAAGCCGTAGATAGCACAAATGGGGACGAGGATGAACTTAAAGACAAGTTTTGTCTTGCATTTTTTCCCATGTCCCATATCAGCTCTCTACCATGGGAAATCCTTAACTTCGAGCAGAATGAGAAGGAGTCTATAAGTGCAACCTGGGCTAGGTTTTCAATGCTAATACATGTCGGCCCAGACTTGTCATTACCTGATGGCATGATTTTGTGTCTCTTTTGTATGGGTCTTGACATAGATGCTAACCTATGCCTAGACGTGACTGCCAGAGGTCATTTTACACACAAACCTATGACGGAACAAGTAGAATTCCTTGAAAACTTCATAGACAGGCACACTTCTTTGGTCATAAGAACCAAAACCCTCTAGGCAAAAGTCATGTTGAGTATTGAGGAGTCCTCATTAGTCGAATCCAAACTCAAACCATCCCTAGGTTCGACTCATGAGCCCTCACCCGAACCACAAACACCAAAGGAAAGATTAATTCATCCTTCGGAGTTCCCTATCGAATTCAAGGATTATGGCAATACCTCAAAGCTCTCGTGGCACGAAAAGCACATAAAGGAAGTTTCCCCTAAAGTAGAACCATCAAAGGAATGGTTAATGAAAGTGAAACATTCTTCTAAAGTAGTTTAGATTCTTTCACCTTCCACGACCATAGAAGCCCTACACAACCCCACAGTCGGGACTAGTATCATGTCAAAATTTCTAGCGAAAAACCTTTTGGATAACATGCTGTTAGTCCCAACCAATAAACTTTTCAAAAGTCCTTTTGGGGCAATTTTTTTAGTGTTGTGGGATCGCCAAGGCTGTGCCAGTCATAATTGACAAAATCGAGGTTTTCATAGACTTCCATATCTATGCCATCCTTGAGTTTGATATTCTCATAGGCTACCCTTTGGAAAATCTTATCCAAGGAAAACCTTCCCATGTGGGCCTTGATGAGAAGTTTGGGAAAACTATTTCCGCCACTCCTATCCTTTGCCCTAAAAGTCCCATGGCGAATCATAATCCCAACCACAACCTGTTCGAGGAGGCGAAGTTCATTTCCCCGTTCATTTCACCTAGGCTTTCTAGTGAAACCGAACGTCCCTCGCCAACCTCCCTCGAACCAAAACCATGTCCCTCTAGCCATCAAAACGTTGTTCTCGACAGTGGTTGAGAGTCAACCATAATCCTACACAATGAAAACTCTTGTGACATGGATAGTCTTGAAACACCGACTCTAGACTCCAAAAGGAGGGATTCCATAAATGAGCATGAAAGTTTCACTTTTGAGACCCCTCGCATTTCATGCTCACCGTCGGAGTCTACAGAGTTCATTGTGCTTAATGTAGCTTGTTGCTATGAGGAAGACAACCACCCATCACTCCTCGTTTCCAAACTTTTTTAGGAGGATGGTTGTGGATGTCTTTGTTTATCACAAATATTGCAAATCTCATAGTAGCACTATGGTCCTAACCTTGCAGCTTGAGCGATAATGCTTTATGCTTGATGGTTAAGCTGGGAACTACACCACCATTGATAGCTACAGGACGAAGTTCCCACGGTCGAGCTTAAGACCATAAATCAAACACTGCCAGGAGATACCCCAGATTATCATAAATATATATATATATAATGAAAAAATATATAAAACCAATTTTCCTTTTTCAATAAAAGCAAGAACATGTTTTCAAGTTAGTATGCACCTTTGGGTATTCTTGGTTGCTAATCCTTTCAGGATAAGATCAAGAAGAACAAGGGTACATATGATGTGTGAGAACATGAGGAGTTGCATCAATTATACACCATGGTGCTCTTGGTAATGGAACACGCTCAAAAAGTCTCACCTGACTCCGCACACTTGACTTTTACACAAAAGTCCAAGTGTGGGGGAGGATGGTGCGAACCTTGCCACATGTTCCATTCACACCAAAGACCATCTTGGTTAAAAAATGATGTCAGCTCTACCTTGCTAAGAAAAAGAAGAAGAAAAAAAGAGAGTATAGAAAAAAAAGAGAGAAGCATTCTCCTCTTCTAGACCTTTGCTACCACTAAGGCCCATGGTCTATACACACTACATGTGTGTATGGTTTAGCCTTGTGGTTTTGCCTGAGTTGGACCATATACGATCAAGCAACCGCTGCAACAACTTCAAGGTTCATCGACATTACTACCGATAAGTGTACTCAGGTATGCAAAGGCAAATAAAAGTTCACGAAACTCCCTTACTCATATTTGTCTCCATAAGAATTATTTTGCTCATACAATATTCATGCTTTCTTTGTTTATGTTGTATGCTCTAGTTTGGATGCAATCATACGTTACATCCATAGGCCTTTTAAATTAAGCATGGTGCTTAGGTTGAAATGGTCTTCTTTAATCAAAATTAGACATGGTGTTAAATTTTGGTTAATGAACCTGAGTTATTACTTGCATAAACAAAGGAAGTAATCAATAATGGAGATAAATCAAGGCTATGTTTATATTTTTTGCAAACTTTACCTTAGCTTTGCTTATGCTACATGATAAAAAGTTGGGTGAACACATAAAATAAAATAAAATAAAATATAGTGATAATAATAGTAATAATAAATAATAAATAATAAAAATAAAAGTAATAATAAAAAAACTTTTTAAGGCTCCCCAGTGTTTCAACTGGTAGAGCCCTTGTCTGTTTCTTTTTGTTTTTCTTTATTAAATAAATAGGTACAAGAATAAGTGTGGGGGAGATCTCTCATGCATTATGAACACACATCCGAGATCTCCCACCAAAACACTGCACAACCTTGGATGAGCATCATGTAGAAGGACGAAACAGATGACTTCAGAGAGGATTGGCTGAACCTCTGGTTTAATCAAACCATCTCTGACTTCCCGCAGCTCCTTCATCTTCAACGGTGGTTTGCGCAACTCAACCCTCAACTCTCCCGAATTTTGAAGATTAAAATTGAACAAATTAAAAATAAAAAAATGATGCTTCATCTCCATGCTATACTTGAATTAAGTTTGCATACTTTTTATTCCTTGCTAATATTCTTATAACTTGTGAACAAATATCATAGGGACCCCATGTTATCTAAGTCATTGAAATATGTGATATAGTAGGATGAAAATGAACCTTGCTCTCTCATGTGAAGAACTTGGGATTTATTTTACAAAAGTAAAATTCAAATAGCATGCTCCTCAATGATGTTCAAATTCCTACCAAAGCCATATCTAGTGTTTAGAGCTTAAAACCTCCATACTTATGTTACTAATTCCTGCATTGAGCTTTGTCAAGTCTTGTTGACCCTTGTTGAGAAAGTTATCATGCCCCAAAGATCAAGATCATGTACACCCACCTATACATGCTGCTCCTACACTAGGAGTACACAAAAACATGATTCCATCCACCAAAAACTCTCCTACTACACTGGGAGTAGACAAAAAAAATGTTTGATAGGAAAATACTCCAAGTTCTACAAGATAGTGATCTCTCTAAATATGTGGTTTAAAAGAAGAGACATAAAAGCTATGCAAAAGTATTGAAAAAAAATATGGGGGCACATGAAGGTCCCAAAGTATATAAAAAAATAGGGACACATGAAGGTCCCAATGTATTGAAAAAAAGATGAGCACATAAAGGCTCATAAAAAATGATGAATGATAGCCATGTCTTAAAATAAAAAAAAAGTAGAGAGAGATCACTCATATAAAAGGAGTATAGTATAGATTCAGAAATGTTTTATCCACACACCTGCACTTCTTGATCTAAGGGTATGACATCTTTCTCCTTGGAACCAAGCTTTGACTTAACAAAATATGCAGAGTAAGTATGCCTTCATATCTCTCCCTACCCAAAGATCCATATAAGCTTTTTAGAAGTAGGAAAGAAAGAAGGCAACATTATGATATGCCTTGGTGAGGAGCCAAACACATATATGAGCGATTCGAGAGAATCATTCGAGGAGCTAACCTATGTTTACATTTTCAAAATCAAATGAAAACCCAAGTTTCTGAGCTGCTTGATGCAAGGGGATTTGAATCCATGCTGTTCCATTATTCAATTACCCAACATAATGTGGTAGACACTTCAAAGTTCACAAGTGCAGGTGAAGCTTGGAATAACTTGTATGCAGATGTTGTATCAATGAGATGCCCATCTTAGTCCTTACCTTTACTCGAGGACGAGCAAAGGGCTAAGTGTGAGGGAGTTGTTGGCAGTCCTTAACTCTCACTTTTAACCGCCAAACTATCACATAAAATAAACCAATATGGACACCAAACCTAGAATTAGGGTTTATAACTAACGAATTCCACGAGTTTGGTGTTTATTCATTTGCAGGAGGGTATTTGTGGAAATACACATAAAAGGGCTAAAAATGTGCAAGAGAACAAAGCACAAATACCATTCTACACAAGCCCAAAGGAGAGAGACCCACAACTAGGCAAAACAGGGCCCAAACGAGAGGAGAATAAGGTTAAACCCAAATCAAATCACTTCATCTTTGTCGGGCACCCATGTGGACCCACTCAAAAGGTCCAAAGGAGACCACTCACCGAAGATGGGCCTATTCAGGGTGACTGGCGGTGCGGCCACAACCCTAGTGGCCCCATTCAGGCCCAAACTTCACGGGCCACCTCTTACCACCTTCCCATGGTCGATCTAGGTGGGAATGTCGGCATAATCAATGTTGAGGAGGCAGTTTGCTCCTTCCATATGGGAATGGGATTATTCCAAAGAGCCCCCTCCTCTCCACCTATAAAAGGAGGCCACATCCCCCCTCATTAAAACAACACACAAAGGAACAAGAGCTACACCACTAGAGCATCATTCCATAGGGCCTAGGCCCTAGCTAGCTAGTAGAGTTGGATTGGGAGAGATGTGAGGGAAGATTTTGGGGAAGAGCCAGGCTTGTCGGTGTCTCCTCCCATTGTACCTCAATGGATACTTGTGCCTCAACGGGTTTTCCTACTAAGTGAGTATTCATGATTCTTGTGGTTCAAAGTGTTTGAATAGTTAAGCTATACTTTTACTTGTTTAAGGGTTCATCATCCATCCTCATGGCGGATACTTTAGTAGAGGGCCCTTATAAAGACGGATAACCCTTTGCGAACACTAGAGTAGTAGTCGATAGCGTAGACATGGTGTCTAGGCTAGAGGCTACCTTCGTTTGCCTCATGCCCCATGGTTGAGGGGTAGGCGGTAGGTGTTGATAGCCTTGTCTGTCCCTTGTAATCTCCGACGTTCGAGTACGATGTAGAGCCATAGGCTGGCAACGCTTGGCAGACCAGTGTTCACCGATGCCCGAAGTAAGCAAGTAAAAGTAAAGTTTGTCTATCCTTAGACGAATTAGCTAGAAGAAATACCTCCATTCCCTATGGAAATATGATACCCTGAACACTTCTGGGTGAAAGCTACAATGGTAATTTCGTACGCTTGCGGATTAATTTTTGTATATGTTAAGAAATACCAACAGAGGTTTTCATGGATGACTTTTCAGTCTATGGCAAAACCTTTGACCACTTCATGGTCCATCGAGAATCTAGACAAAGTCTTGCAGAGATGCCAAGAGAAGGATCTGGTACTTAACTGGGAAAAGTGCCACTTCATTATCCGTGAAGGCATCGTTCTTGGGCACCTTGTGTCCGAAAGGGGATCGAGGTGGATAAGGCCAAGATAGAAGTAATTGGGCAACTACCATCCCCCATGAACGTAAAAGGGATCCGCAGCTTAATAGGTCATGCAGTGTTCTATAGGCGGTTTATCAAAGATTTTTCACAAATCGCTAGACCTCTCACGAACCTGTTAGCTAAGGATGCACCTTTTGAGTTCACAGACTAGTGCTTAAGTGCTTTTCACACTCTTAAGAAAGCACTCATCTCTGCGCCAATCATCCAACCACCCAATTGGTCGTTGCCGTTCAAGATCATGTGTGATGCTAGTGACTATGCTGTTGGTGCGTTACTTGGCCAAACCAAAGATAAGAAGCATCATGCAATCGCATACGCTAGCAAAATGCTAACAGGAGCACAACTTAATTACGCTACCATAGAAAAAGAACTCTTAGCAGTCGTTTTTGTTATCGACAAGTTTAGGTCTTACTGAGTGGGTGCAAAAGTCATCATTTATACTGATCATGTTGCGCTTAAATATTTGCTCACTAAGAAAGACGCTAAACCTAGATTAATAAGATGGGTTCTCTTACTCCAAGAATTTGACCTTGAGATAAAAGATAAAAAGGGAGTAGAGAACATTGTCGCTGATCATTTATCGTGTTTGCAAGTCACTAACATGTAGGAACTTCCAATAAATGACTTCCTACGCGACGACATGCTACTAAAGGTGACGGACATAAACCCGTGGTACGCAAACATTGTGAACTTCATGGTTTCAGGATACGTACCACCGGGCGAAACCAAAAGGAAGCTGCAAGCAGAGAGCAGATGTCACCTTTGGGATGACCCATACCTATACAGGGTATGCTCTGATGGCCTATTGAGGAGATGTGTACCAATGGTATAAGAATTGCAAATCATCGAGAAATGCCATGCAGCACCGTACGGAGGCCATTACGGAGTATTCCGCATGCAAGCCAAAATCTAGAAGTGCGGGTTCTTCTGGCCGATGATGTATGAAGACACCAAGGAGCTCATTCGAAGGTGCCAAAAATGCCAGCTACATGGTAGCATTACAGCTCGCAATGCAATGCCCCTCCACTACAACCTACAAGTGGAGATCTTTGATGTTTGGGGCATTGATTTCATGGGGCCATTCCAAAAGTCCCATGACAGCGAGTACATCCTCATCGCCATTGACTACATGTCAAAATGGGTGGAAGCTCTACCATGTCAAGCTGCTGACGCTAGGTATGCAAGGAAGATGTTTCATGAAGTGATCTTACCTTGCTTTGGAACACCACGAATGGTGATAAGCGATGGAGGATCCCACTTCATTGACAAAACCTTCAGAGCCTTCCTAAAAGAGCTTGGGGCCAAGCACAACATTGCTACCCCATACCATTCTCAAACAAGTGGTCAACCAGAAACTTCAAATAAACAGATCAAAAATATCCTATAGAGAAAGGTCAATGCTCTAAGAAAAGGGTGGAAAGATAAGCTACCTGATGCACTTTGGGCATATAGGACAGCTTATAAAACCCCCATTGGCATGTCACCATTCCAGCTCGTATATGGGAAAAGCTACCATTTACCAGTCAAGCTTGAACACCGAGCTCACTGGGCTATAAAGAGCTAGAACATGGATGTGAAGCTAGCCGATAGAAATTGTCAAAAACAAATTGTTGAGCTAGAAGAATGGCGAGAGAAGGCGTACCATAGTGCCAAGCTCTACAAAGAAAGAACTAAGATATGGCACGATCATCAAATCCAATACAAAGAATTCAAGGAGGGAGATAAGGTTCTTCTGTTCAACTCCCAAGTCAAACTCTTCGGTGAAGGAAAACTAAGAAGCAAATTGCAAGGACCGTACACCATCATCAACACTTCGCCACATGGCGCGATCACCATCCAGGACGGTGACGATAACATTTTCAAAGTTAACGGTCAATGTTTAAAAGTTTTCCTAGAGCCTTCTTATAACACTAACTTAGAAATAGATAGAATAGACTTAATTGCTTTTGATAAATTTATTCAAAACTTACAAAAATTTAACAATTATCTACGCTGACATAATCTTTCATTTACTTAAAATATAAAAATATTGTTTTATCTTTATAAGAAAGCAATCATGGACAAATAACCCTTTTACCCTCACTAGACAAATCATGATTGTTGCTTATTCTTGCTTGTTGATTGCTGATCACATGAATATTCACTCATTAATACAAAATCATGTGAAATTTGAAATATGAATATTCTCTTGATTCACCATGATCATGTGCATCTCACTCTATCAACTCGCTGATCCAACGGAATAAAAATCCGACACCAGCATCTCTAGGATCACCATGCAAGCACACGCACCTGGACAAAAATCCAGGCCAGGAGGAGGACCTGGGGGTGCGAGCGCACCCATGGTATGGGCGCACCACCCGTGGCTCCTCTCGCCTCCAATCTTCTTCCACATCTTGTTGATCCTCTAGGAATCATGTCTATGATGGTGCTTGGTTTGTTTCCTTCATGGTAGAGGCCCAAGCTCCTATATAAACCCCCCATGGCCTCTCCTCTCCTCACACCAAGCTACAAGCTTTCTTCTCTCCCTCCACTTAGCACTCAAAGCTCTAAGCTCAGCAATGGCCAGCCATGCTCTCACTTTGTACAAGGGCTCTTGCTCCACCTACAACCTTGATGGCATTCCGGCGTCCATTGATCTTGTACCCGGGAGCTCATTCGTGAGGGAAGAAGCAAGGCTCATCACCGAAGCACCACTCGCTATCATGGCACCACCTAGCTATGCCATGAGTGGTGGTTCTAGCCTGAAGACCACAGCACATTCCAAGGCACCCCAAGGTGGCGTCAAGGAGAAGAAGGTGGTGCCAACATGCCCAACCACTGGTGCCATCGCCCTCAAGCAGAAGGCACCTGAAGCTAGCAGACCTATCAAGCTCTCTTTTGTAACGCCTTTGGGCAATTTGGTCTCTCGCGCTAGTTCATCCCTACCCTCCGCAAGGCCTAGTCCTTCTTACACCGTGGTAGGCGTGCACAAACCCGACGGAGGTTATAGGAAGGCACTCATGCCCAAATCGGCTAAAAAGCCGATAAGCAAGCCGTCTCCGTCAGGAAAGGAGTCAGAATCCTCAGGCGCGCCCCTTAGGATCCAAAGGTTTAGAAAGCTTCCGCCAATCAAAAGACCCGCAGGGCAATATGAAAGTAGTGACGAGGAGGACGCACCTTCTAGGGTCCTTCCAACGCCTCTCTTAGCTCCGAGAACGCTATCCTGTGGGATCTCCTTTGCAACCTTAATGATAGCCTAGCCACGAACCTCCTCAAGATTAGAGATCTGGTCGATGACATCAATAGCTTACGCTTTAAGCTCGACCAGAAATTAGCTAAAGTGGCTAAGGCAGTACGAGTAGTAGGTGCTCTAGATGAACCTCTCTAGGCCACTCCCTCTGCAAGAATAAATTAGGCACATTTCTTTATATTTCAAGTTTTCATTCCCATCATATTTGATTTCCAATCATGTAATGTGCCTATACCTTTATAATTGAATAAATTTTTATTATTAGAGATATTTGTTGCACTTGTTTTCTTTTGTGTCAAATAAGAACAAGTAAGAAAACAAGTGTGGGGGAGGAACCACACTCACCTCCGACTCGGTTTTACAAAAGACGATCAAATTCAAACTCGGTTTGTGCAACTCTCACTCTCTCATTCCATATTTAATAAAGAAGCTTTAAAATTGAATAAATTTTAAAATGAAGAATATGCTCCATCTCCATGTATTCCTGTGATTAAGAAGTTTGCATATTTTTTATTCCTTGCTAATATTCCTAAAAACTTGTGAACACTTATTATAGGGAACCCTTTTTATGTAGTAATTGACGATACACTTGCTCATTTCCTGCAAAGCACTTGGGATTTATTTTACAAAACAAAATTCAAATAGCATGTTTCTTGAATGACTTTCAAATACCTACCAAGGCCATATATGATCATGACAAAACCTTCCATATATGCCTCTTACTTTCTGTTGAGTTTGGTCAAGTTTTGTGACCCCTGTTGAGAGATGTTTCATGCTCCCAAGATAAAAACTCATGTACATGCCACAAATAAATAGCTATTCCTACACTGGGAATATGCTAAAACATGTTTTTCTATTTCCAGCAAAATAAATACTCCATGCTCTAAAAAAATCTGATCTCTCTAGAATATTTCTAGAAAGAGAAAGTAAGGCTATGCAAAAAATGTTGAAAAAAAGAATGGGACACATGAAGGTCCCAAAGTATAGAAAAAGAGAGAGACACATGAAGGTCCCAAAAGCATTCAAAAAAATGATGAGCACATAAAGGCTCATAAGAAAAATAAAGCTAGCCATGTCTCAAAATAAAAAGCTAGAGATCATATCAAATAGAGGAGTATATTTCCACCAAAATTTCCACACACTTGCACTATTTTGATCTAAGAGTATGACGCTTCTCTCTAGTGAGGTTTGGGATTTGACTTTACAACATATGCATGGTAAGTGTGCCTCACAATTTTCATCCCTACCCAAAGCTCCATATAAGCTTGTTAGAAGTAGGATGATCAAAAGAGAAGGCAAAATTTCAAAATATGCCTTGGTAAAGAACCACTTACAAATTTGAGTGACCCGAGAGAATCATTCAAGGAACAAAAAACTATCTTTATGTTTTCAAAAACATACAAAAACCCAAGTTTCTCAGCATAATAGAGTGAGAAGATTTGAATCCAGGCTATTCCATTTTTCAATTACCCAAGATATTTTGGTACACTTGAAAGTTCACAGGTTCAGGTGAAGCTTGAAATAATCTGTATGCAGATTTTCAAATCCAGGAGATGAACCTGCTTAGTCCTTTGAACTTTACTCGAGGATGAGCAAAGGACTAAGTGTGGGGGAGCTTGTTGGCGGTGCTTAACTCATATTTCTACCGCCAACATTTAAAAAAATAAAACAAACATGAATACCGAAACTTAGAATTAGGGTTTACAACTCGCATTTTCCATGAGTTTTGGTATGTATATGTTTTGTAGTGCAATACATGAAAATACACCAAAATACGCAATCAAGAAGATGCATTCAAGCAAAACAACAAGCAAGCCCATCCAAACTCCACACTTGGGCCAGAACACCAGCGTGGGAGCCATCCAAGTCTAGCCAGCAACCCACCAGAGCAACATGGTGGCGAGAGGGCCAGCCCAGGGTGCAGTGCAGGCGCACCACCCCCACCTCCGCTCAGCCCCACGTTGCTCAGACAATGCAATTAATGCCCCAGGAGGCGGTTGCAAGAGGTTTTTACTAAAATACCTAAGCAAATCGACCATCTTCAAGCTATAAAAGGAGCCCCCCTCCTCACATTCAAGATCATCATACACATTTGGAGAAGAAGGGCTACACACTTTTCATTAGCTTCTAGCTAGACTAGTTACGGAGTGAGAGAGGGAAAGAGTTAGAGGAATAGCGGAGTAGCGGAACCCTCTACTTTTTGTACTCGGCAAGACTTGTACATCGGGTGGACAGAGTGCCGGACTTGTTGGCCCCCTCTACACTTGTACCTCTGCGTTCGTCTTACTACTTGTAGTAAGAAGTTCGTGTTCATCTTTTGGTTTTGATCCCTTAAGAAAAGTTATCTTTGTTACTACTTACTTGCGGGTCCGTCGTCTGTCCTCATGGTGCATGCTCTAGTAGAGGACTCCTGATAAAGACGAAAGTTCCTGGCCAACGCTAGAGTAGTAGCGGTTAGCGTAGATGTGGTGTCTAAGCTACACATTACCTTCTTTTGCCTCGTATCCCACGGTTGAGGGCTACGCTACAAGTGGTGACAGCCTTGTCCATCCTTTGTAATCCCCCATGTTTGGATATGGCATAGAGCTGTAGGCCGGTATCTCTTGGTATACCAAGTGTACGTCGGTGCCCGAAGTAAGTCAATAGTGGCATAGGTATCTCAACTTAGGGTTTTGGACCTTAGAAGAAACTCACTACCCACGTTATCCATCCTTTTGTTCTCCTAGGTAAACTAGCTAAAAGACTTCTTACACCTCTGTTCCTCGTGGAAATGCGATACCCTGAATACCACCGGGTGAAGTGCTACAATGGTACTTCCGTGCGCTTATGGACTTTTCTTCTTACGCTAAGAAGCACCAACAGTAGTTCATCGTGAGTGTGGGATCTCAGATGACATAGCTCATACAGCAGTAAGGACCGTGTATTGGGATACGTAAGTCCAAGTAACCACCCGTACAGACCACATGTCGTAGATGGGGTCGACAAGCCCAATAACTAGTTGCGACCTGTTTATCCATGAAACTGCCAAGGGGGTGGTGTCGGTCGGGAATGTCCAAGACATTGACCAGGAATCTAGTCAAACCTTTCATGTCACACTCGGGCCAGATTAGGGAAAGGTTGGAGAATGCGAGACAACCCTTACTACCAGACCTGCTGTATGGTGGTTAGTCCTGTTTTCCATGTGGGTACAGTTGTACACCTCTACAGAGTCTTGAAAGCCTGGAGTCCTTTCGGATGGAACTATTCGGTTGTTCTTTCTTTCTATACCCATGGTAGAATAAATGATGGACTATGAGCACTTTTGCTATAATGATAAATACTGTAATTCTAATGTTGAGCATAGCATGTCATACTCTTAACGAATATCATTGCTTTCTGCAACCATACAAATGCTTGATAATTACCCTATGCATCCACCAAATCTTATATATTGGAATTAAGTGCTACGAGTACACAATGTACTCATGGTGCAGCCGTTAAGTTGTTTTGTAGGTAATCAGGGCATCTCCCTGAGACTAGCTCCGGTGAATTCAAAGGTTAGCAGACCTTGGAACAGGCGTTCTCCAAGATAAGCTGCGTGTAACTCAACGAGTAGATGAGCGACAAGTGTGGCAACCTAGTGCAGGGATAGAGTTGATCAGAGCATTAGACTTAGTAGTAACCCTATTCTCTTAAATCCTATTTTGTTATCAACAATGTTTTAGGAACTAGCATGAGACTAGAGCGTGTATGTGATTGAGTTGCCTGGTATGCATTGTATTGGGTATGTGTGTGTAACTCAGCGCAAAGATCCTGAAGAGGAGTTGCTACGTGTGCTCCTTGGGACCTCGCGATGTTGATTTTGCTTAAATTGAGGGGTCAATTGGTCAACACTCGATTTAGGAAAATTAACGCGATGGGTACCCCACAATTACTGCGACTGCCGAGAGCGGGATCTAGATGTGACGATGTCTGCTAGGTCAAGGTAAGCAGAGGAGTGAGCACTACTGCTTTTGTCGGCGGCGGCAAAGGGACGGACCGTCTCCACCCTCGGCTACTTATAAGGTCGGCTAAAACTAGTCGAAACCCTTATGGACCCTGGGCCCAAGGCCCAAAATTGCTGGTGAAACTGGGTGAACCAACATTTGGGCCCCACCAAAGCCCGACATTACCCACAAAAGCGGCAGGCGCAGTCGGTGGTTCTGGCCCAGAACCGCAAAAGCCAAACCCTGCCATCTCAGAGTGAGGGGTTTGTTCGAGAGGGTTGCCAGCTGATCCTAAAACCTCTGGTATTTGAGCGCGATGGATATCCCTCGAGTACTACGTAAATCTCTATCGCACCTGGTTTTCCAAAGAATACCAAGCGCTGACTATATGTGTGCCCAGGATGTCCACACGACACATATAGCGACTAATATGGAGAATATCAACAACAATGCTTTATTATATATCGAAACATAGTTACAACAAGACTTACATCTATTACAAAGCATAGCGGAAACTATTCTTAATCTTCACTTTGGGACTCCATACTCCATAGGGACGGTTGACTGGGAGAGCACTCGCCTAGTACTTTTGGAACTCCTTTGGTAAACTCATCACTTGAACCACCATCTAGTACCCATCCGAGATTTTTGTTGATTGTAAAGCAAGTGTGAGCGCACCATACTCAATAAGTATAACATGAGGGAATGCAAGGCTCAAAAGGCTGGACACGGCTGAATTGCGGTAAACACTTTTAGTTGGTCATATTTTATTTATTAAACCTATGTTTCTAGGTTATGCTTAAGCTCCCAAGGTGAAATTATAATTAACGTCAAGATTAATCATCACCCAAACCATCCATAGAACCATCTATCTCAAAAAGGATCCAGGCCGCTCGTGTCTGTGAGCATGGCTGATATATCAGTTTTAAATAACTCTACAAAGTGTGTACACTTTCACCATGAGTCGTGTTACCCATATGTCCGAGGTGATCAGCCTCTTGACTCACTTCCAAGGTAAGTCGGCAGGGTTCACTATGAAGCTTTTCGAAAGTTCCCCTAACAAGTTAGTAGCCGCTAGGTTTCAAATTGACCAAGCAGATATGGATGCACTCCTCTGAGAGTGGCACACTTTTGACTCGCAGCCCAGCACACACCGTGGCAGGACAAGAGCCATACCGACTTGGCACCCTCCCCCTTTGCGCCTTTCGGTAACCACTAACAAGCTAGAGAAGTTCAGTTTACTTAGCTAAAGCCAGAGCCATGTAGCTCTCATGGTTGTACGGTAAATCAGGGGTGGCTACTGTAAGATTCAGTCCTTACGAAGGGCAGACTAGAGCACCCAAAAAGACCCAATGCTCTAGCCCCCTGATATCCATGTTGCTAAAAGCGCCTTTTAATATTGATTCCATAAATCATTAGTCAAAACTAACATTATGATGTTGGTGATTGCAGGCTAAGCAAAACTACCCTTATGCATAACCCAAGGTAACAAGGAATTCAGGATAACAAAGGTTCTATGTAAAGTCCTTAGGGGTTTATCATATTAGATACATGCACATAAAGAGATGATTAAGTGATTCTTAGGTAACAAAGGAGCTCATGTTACACTTGCCTTCCAAAAACTTGCCGTCCAACTTTATCAATACTTCTGGATCATCGTTGCATAGCTCCACTTCTAATGTCAGCAACAACGAGCACAAGCGTCACAACTTAACCTATGAACAGTACACCAAGCATGAGAAACACTAACGATAAATGTTACTAACGCCTAGGTCCTGTTTCTATGATCGTTTGTGCGCAAAAACGACTAAAAACCGAGCTATGATTAAAAAGATATAATATTTTGAAATTTTAAGAAATAAATTCAGAATTGTCTTATATAAAATAAAACTAGAAAAGGGTATTATGGATAGACTATGGACCGCGAGATAAATATGGAAAATGTCAAGACAGATTGCTATAAGGAAATTTATGGACCAAAAAGATTATTGAAAGGAAAACAAGGTGGAAATGAGTTATATGACAACAGCATGACGATGGCATAAATACGTACATGAAACTATGGGCATACTACTAGCTTGTGCATGGCTTAGATTGGAAGTCGGCATAGATATATGATTATTGAATGATATTTCTGGATGGAAAAAGAAATCGGACATTACATGCATGATGGGATGCTTGCATCACTATGGTGTGTATACATACTTTGATCTGCAGGCTTATACTAGCTTGCACTTGTTTATGGAGAGAATATGCATGTACGCGCATTAGATGCATGCTACTGCTAGACAGCTTGATTCATAAACAAATATAAAACTGATGTGGGCAATTAGCTAGCATGCGCAAAAGATTACAAGAGATGTCTTTATCCATCTACTAGGCTGAGAAATTGATAATCTATCTGGTGATCATGGGAAGAAGCTAGAAAAGAAATTATGCATGCCAACAAGAAGTGGCGCACACAGCGAAATAATATATTGCGATGCAGATAACCTTCTCACCTTGGGTCGAGAAATTGCAGCGAAACAAACATAAGTAGCCTCAAGAGATGAACACTGCTGCAAAGCGTCGATCTTTGTTAACACCAGGGCATGGTCCCAGGGATCAAAACTATAATCAAAAGGAAAAGATCATTACTTTGCTGTGATTGAAGATGATGTGATAGGGATATTAGAGAAAAAACCATCACCAGAGTAGCAGCTAGAAGGCCGGTGAATGGCAACTCAAGGGTACTCTGATGAACGACGACGGCGGCGTCTGCACGAGAGAATGACAGTGCACTTGCCAACAGAGAGAAGGCTCTCGGAAGCAGCAGCGTGAGATGGAGGAGGGGACAGGGCAATTTATAGATGTGGCAAGGGAGCTGAGAGGACGGTGAGATGAAAGGCTGCTGCATGCAGGAGTTTCTGAGTTATATGACTACTGTAACTGATGTCCGGCGTGTCACTGTTGGTGGAAATTAAAATGAGTTTCATCACGAATAATTGTTGTGCAGATTAAAGGAGTGCCTGCAGGAGCTTTGAACAGGCGTCAGTTGCAGGTCTCGAACATGAAAGGGTAGAATGCATTTGTGGAGATTTATGGCGCACTTACACAGCTCTTAAGAGATGACCATACGGTGGATCGCGGCACAAGAAACAACTGCTTGCATGCATGTGCATGGTCATGATATTGAGCAGGACGCTGGCCACTTGTGCAGATCGGACCATCGGATGTTTTTGTGGCATGGGCAGTTGTGGATATGAATGACAATTTGGTTCATGAGGATTTTTATTAGAAGGCTCTGGCTGATGACGACATGAGGATCTTGCTTGTACTGGTTCAAAGTCATTTACGCATGCAAGGAGAAAGAGACGTGCACCAGCAGATTAGGAAGGAGAAGAGATGGATTTCCTTGCTAGTAATAAAGACCTGATAGCATGGTTGTTTGCTTGACGTGCACGTGCAAAGGAAATAAGCCCAAGGAAAACAAATAGAGAGAAAGGAAAGGAATCGATTAGGGTGAACTTGATGATCATATTAGATGGAATGAAAGATTAGGCTAGAAAGAGATTTGACCCGAAATGAATTTGAACTTTCTTTTTTTGAAATAAATAAATGAGCATTTTGAAAATTGATTTGATAAATTTTAAACATGTTTAGAAATTTTGAAAACATACTTTAAAGCTTTATTATTTTTTAAATAGAACAAAAGCCTATTCGGACTTAAATGGATTTTAAATTCATTTTTCGCATAATAAAAATGAATGCATCGGCATGAATGTAGCAAACCATTTAAATTATATTCCAAAAATATTTAGAAACTCATATTTTTTCCATTTTCTAAATTGAAAACAAAATTAATACAAGGTTGGCAAATTTTATATAAATAATAAAATATTTATTATATTTAGTGTTTTCTAAGTCACATCCCAAAATACAATTTTTTTTTGGGTGTGACAATGTCCCGAACGTCCGGACGGGCTCGAAGTACCTTATTTCTGCAGATATGTGCCCCTTCGTAGAAAACCACAAAACTAGTTGGCCCTTGGCTGTAACCAAAGTATGAGCTCCTGGAATCTGGAAAAAGAGTTTTATGATGTGGCCCCACTGGTCAGGCTTTATCCTGCCACTTCCTTTCAGTGATTGTGGACGTTTACCTCTTCTACCTGGTATTAACTCAAAAGAATAGCATACGCTACAACCCCAGAGGTTTATGTGTTCGCTATTTGCCCAAGTGATCCTTGAGCATTCGGGATCGCCGGCTTTAGGAGCCACGAATGACCGCACTTGGTCAGAGTAAAATTTCAGTTCGAATCACCTGCATAACACATAGTTACACTAACTACCCATTGGGTCAGGAAAGGGCCCGAAAAAATGCAAGGCCGGTTTGATTGAACAAAAATCGCCAAAACACCCGATCTAATCAGAACTCGGGTAACAGTGTTCAAAATCAATGAAAGTCATTCTTTTTCAATTAAACTCCGTTGCTCTTTACATTACCAGGTATACGATAACTTAAATCTACCAGAAACTGCTACAGTTATAATAGCGTTGTTAGTGCAGGATCGACTTCGCACCCAGCGATGGACATCTCATGAAGCATAGATGTCGGATGAAGGCACACAACGACCTTCACTTCACCTTTGAATCTTCATGATCAGGGATGACGCCTGGAAGACACTTTGGGAATTCCCACCTCGTGGAGCTTCCTCTAACATCCAAGAGGAGGAGGAGCCTTGCGAGGAGGCCAGCTCACACCATCTTCTACGGTGTCAGGGAGGAGTGAACGACGATGAATCAGCGGCTCCAAGCCTCCGAATCGATACACGAGAGTCCCCAGGTTAGGATGTGCAGGGCAAAAGGTTTCCTGGCAACTGCAAGCCTCCCTTTGCCCTCCAAGATTTCCTACAGATATTCTGACCTAGATATCTCCCGCGCGTCGACCACCGATGAGCTCAGCCGCCGCGCGCTCGACGACCCGGGGCACTGATGGTATTGTTCCTCCCATCTTCGCGGAACTTCCTCTAACACCAAAGGAGAACGGCCACCGCGAGGTCACTGTAGAACCCGATCTTGAAAGCCTTCTCCCAGCGACGGCGTGACCACCGAGAGGCACCGTGAACCATGGCGCATGAGTGAAGTCGCCACTCTCTCACTCAGTCTAAGGCTAAGGGATTTGGGGAAGAAAGGAGGGGGTGAAACTCACTGGTCTCCCTACCCTGTGCTTAAATAAGCGCCCTAAGGATGGTAGTGGGGGAGATGGTGGTTGGCATTAAAGGCAGATTTAGTCATCGAGAGGGTTCTATGGAGTAAAAGCATGGAAAACATAACGGTTCGAGTTCCTAGGCACCACTATCCTTATTCTTTACAAGATTTAATGACGCGCAAAAGATGCGTTCAATGGGTGGAAAACTTTCATCTAAATGGTTCTCCAAACTCGGCAAGACATTGCTGCTAGCAAGCACAACAAGTAAAGTCATCCCGATACTCAAGACCCTCTGATTGTATTCAAACATCTTGGCACTCGAGAAGTGCTCATCAGGACCTACAGTACCCGAAGGCTATAGGAACCTACGTGTGGGGGGTACGACCCCGGATACCCACGGCAGACCACATGGGCTGCGCCCCTAGGGGTGGCCCAGCCCTCGAGACGAAGCCTTGCAGGGCACGACTCTGCTCGGTGCCTCCCGCAAGACACCAGGAAGATGTCTTGAAGATAATAAGAGATCTGTTAGGATACATATGATCCCATGATTCTTGTAATCTGTTATTACTTTCTGGTTGTCTCTCAGATCTAACCGACTTGTAACCCTGCGCCTCGGACTATATAAGGTGGGCAGGGACCCCCTCCAAACTTACGCAATATCATACGATAGCCAATACAATCCAACAGACCACAGGAGTAGAGTATTACGTCATACTGACCGCCTGAACCTATCTAACTCATGTGTCTCTATTGCCTTCTTGTTCTTGATTACACGCCTCTCTGTCGATCAATCTACCTTCGTGGGATACCCCTCGGAGGTCTGCCGACGATATTCTGTTGACACTACGGCACCCGAAGGATTGCATAGCTCAATGAGCTCATCATCAAATCCTACGGGGCTACTGTCAGATATATGGGCCCAGGGTACCCTCATCGACCATGTATCTGGCCTATCAAGTGGAGGATGTCTGGGAAAAAGCCCATGAGGACTAGGCGCTACCATCGACCTGGAGATCATGACATATCAAGAGTATCTACCACCATCGTAGCTATGGTAGGATATGATTGATCTGTTGTAACAAACTAGGAATCCAAAGATAGGATAAGAGATGCTTCCAAAGATAGGAGAGATAAGGAACTCAAATGACTAGATAAATAGATAAGAGGACTAGAATCGCTCTCTTCGAACTTTGTAGCATAGCATGCCTAATTCATAGGGCGAGCTAAATACAGACCTCAGTTCCACACATAGGTGTTTTCCTAACATTCCTTTCCCATAATCTAGGAACTATCAAATTATTTCCTTTTGATTCACAAAAATAGTTTACATTTCTACTGCTAGTAAAGATACGAGGCTAGATTATCTAAGGAGTTGAGGATTACTATAACTTATAAGGTTGACACTATAGCATAGAAGTTATCATATTAACCAACAATCATGGCACAACATCTGGGTTATATGAGGTTTGACGAATGGATTGTTCGTGTAAATCAACCACCGCTCCATGACCCGCTCTATGGGGGTCGTCGCCACAATCATGAGACCCCTAGGGGTGTGCCATCCACACCTCCTCTTCAGGATCTTTGTAACGGTCAAGTGACACATAACAACCCAAATGGCAAACCAACACATAACACGAAACATTATGCCCAAAAGACTTAAGTTGGTTAAATTAATTTATCAAATTAATTCATGTACAAAAATAATGAGATGTAAATGGATGAATTTACATAGTTCACTCTATAGGGTTGGACTCTTTAGAAAATTCACTCAAAGCTTATCGGAGTTAACATGTAGCTTATCTTGGAATCGCCTGTTCCAAGGTCTAGTATTATTGTTCAAGGCCTAAGCCTTTGAACACCTAGTTACCGCGTGAGTGAACTTCAAAGTGAGATAAGACAAAAGGAAAAGCACGAGCAAAACAAGATGGTTGGTTACATTGAACTTGTGCCCTTTTTTCCTTTACACTCCCCCACCGGGGGCTACTTATACATGCCCATAGGCTCCTAACGGACAAGAATGCCCCTACAACTGCCATACATTCGGGGAATATTCCCCCACACTCTGGGTTTATTCACCACTCTGGGTAGCCACCCGTCTCAGGTAGCACTGAACCCAGGACCCGACCCACTCTGTCCCAAGTCGCATCCTGGCCGACCATGTGACCCCCGATGGGCCGACACTATCGGACCGACAAAAAGGCTGCTGACTCCCCTTCTGGCAAAACGTGCAAAATTGATTAGGCGGACCGTTAGCCACTATTTGCCAAGGCGAATAGCTTGAATCGCGCCCATGCCACAAGCTTCACTGATCCTACCCAAGTCGCCTCCTTTTGGCAAGGTGAAATTGGACAGCCACTGTCTCAGGGCTCCACGGTTTTATTCGCCTAGGTAAATAGGCCGAACCAACCTCAAGCCTGCATATCGCCAAACGCGCTGTTGTCGCTCCCGCCTTTCTGCCCCGATGGAAAGGTGGGGGCCTGTGTTAGGAGCTTCCACCCGTCCGCGTGTCTGTGTTTGCCATCTCGCTAGGACGTGATGTTGGGTGCGTTTTTCATTTGCGAGTGTCGCGCGATGTTTGGGAGTTGACGGGGTGTCAAAATCTGGTCCTGCCCTCGGCGCCGCGTGCAAAGTGACCTTGGCTTTCGCGTGGGCGCCTCATGTCACCAAAGGAGCCGGTGCATCGCAAGACTCGGACCCCGTCCCCTGGCGAAAGGTGAAGGTTTGCAGCGAATGTGGGGAGAGGGTTAAAAGTTTTTTTTGAACTGCGTGCAATGGTTACTGTTCACGGTAGCTGAAACATCGCGACGGTTGGGCAAACCGCGATGGTGGTTCCTCAAAGCATGCATCAATCGTTTGGTGGCTATATATGGCCCCTCCCGGGCCAGGGGAGTCTTGCGCTCCATTCCTTCCTCGAGCCTTCCAGAGCTACTTAAGCTTTTGCTCTTTTGATCTTCACTCGGTTCTTCGCTTGGTTGCATTCGCTTGCCAGGACTTCATCCTTCCCTAGGTATCTGATGGTTGCTTTCTGATTTACCTATTTGCTATTAGTTTTTTCTCTTGTGATTGTTCGCTATGGCCTTTGCATTTTTTGCTTCTTTACTATTATTTTTCTGTTTTGGGTTTTTGTATGTGTTGCGCCGAGATAGATGTCAAGTGAGTCATCGTCTTGCGATAGTTCACTCAACAGGAGCTCATCTGACAGCTCTAGCTCTGAGTTGTGCATGCATTCGCAGAGTGGTCATGAACGGATGACGAGGAGCTCACCGGATAACCGAGGCGTTGATATGATGCCAAGACCTTCCGGCGTGGGCGATTAGGGTTCCTTGCATGATGAGGCCACCGACGGGTTAGATGCCGATGTGGAAATTATGGAGGATGGAGAAGAAGGCAAAATGTTGGGCCCGGTACCGGCTGCTGTTGGGGGTCAACCAGATCTTACTCCAGCCATGTACCGAATAGGCCGCTCGCGTGTGACTGAGGAAGAACTCAATGGTTATGTTGGGTGTGGGCTTATAAATGCTTTGCTACGTGATTTGTGTTGCGCTCCTAGTCAGGAGGTGGTGTCCCAACCAGAGCCCTACGAGGCTATTGTCTTTCGTGACTTTTTCAAAGCAGGGTTGCGGTTCCCCTGTGGAGATTTTGTGGGCCAGACTCTATAGCGCTTCAACCTGCAGATTCACCATCTGACTCACAATGCTTTCACCTAACTTGGCATATTTGCCATGGCGATGAAGATGTCAGGGAGCGCACTTAGCATGAACAATTTTGCCCGCTATTATGAGACGCATCTTAATAAGAAGGTTGTCAAGGACAGATGGACGAAGACTGAGATGGTTGCCCACTGGGGATCCTATAATTTTGTGTCAAAGAAGACGAGGGGCACAATGACTATCATGCCAGCGTATCGCAACAAGTGGCCGCGCTGGACCGACTACTGGTTCTATCATCGTGTGTGCTCCGATGAAGATGTGACTGAGGCAATGGTGAATGGCTTGTCGAAAGCGCACATTCTGGTTTCTAAAATGACCCCTATGAGCGGGTTTCACTTGGGTGAGACTCTAGCTAATGGACTAGATGATACTATGTCCGCCGATGCCTTCGCTTTGACTTCTCACTGGCAAAAAAACTTGGGATTGGCACATTCTGCAACAGAAGACTCTAGCTAATGGATGAGTGGCTGGCTTGCGAAAGGCCACCACTGAGCGGCGATACTCGTTTTTCATATTTCGAGCAAAAAGATGGCTACATTACCTAAAAACTTGGGATTGCGCCGTCTGATGCCTTTTCTATAGACTTTGCTTTCATGAATTACATAGAGCATAAGGCCAAACAGATATTAGGGTTTTATGGCAAGAAGGAACACAAGGGGAAGTGTCAGTGTCTGGCCAGGAAGAGGGGTTTGAACCGCATATTCGACGTGATGGGCCTATGTTACACTAACCAAGATGGCCCCTCAACAAGTCTTCCTAACGAAGATGTTGCCCCTCATGGCCATGGAGCTCGAGGCCGATGAGGATGCTGGAGGAAATTGACTGCGTGGTGTGGGGCGAACGCCGTGACCCTGAAATTGCATAAGCGAAAGCGCGGTTGGCAAGGTCGGGGCATCTCCAAGCCCGTTGATATTCACATTGGTCAAGAGATCACTGGCAAGGTGGGGAACAACAAAAAAGTGGTGATCGGATAGACCCGCCATTTTGGACAAGTTTGCACCGAAATGGTAGTTTATTCCTTTGCGCTTCTTGCTCTTTTTTCTGTGATCTGTTTTAAGCTTTTATCTTGTCCTTGCATTGCCTCTGTTTCTTTTGCATTTACCCCCTTGTTATGTTTGCTTGTACAGGCCACCAATAGTTTTGATGGGATGGGCAGCAAAGCGAAGATTGCTGATGTGGTTGACGCTTTTGGAACCACCGATAGCATGTCCATCAGTGACTTATTTGGCAAGAGCCCTAAGAAGAAAACTCACAAGGTCATTGACCCGCCATCGGACGTCATTTAGAAAAGGCCTAAGCCGTCTTCTGTTGCAGCAACCGCTCCTACCTGGCTGGCCTAAACCTCCATGGCATCTCCTAAAGCCTTCGGTCCACCGCAGCAGCAGGGTAAGTCCTGATTCTACATGGAGTCTATTCGGTTAACCGACATCCTAGTCCGCGGGTAGCTGTTCGGCCATGGGGAGTTGCAGTTGGGTTCTCGGCCTAAGGATTATGGCGAGATGCTTGTCTATTCAGGATCGAGGTCCTCGAGCGAGATGACTTCCGCGAAGGAGGAGACTTACCTAATTGCTCGTGCTTTAGGGGCCGTCTCGAACTCCCGGGTGATTGCCAACATGGATCACCGCACCATCGGCTTGTTGCCCGATGAGGCTGCGGTTGCTTTCGTCGATGCCTACACGGGCTTGTTCATCGCTCTAGTGGTCGTGAGGGACCTCCTTAAGGTGCCCAATTCATCTCTTATGGAGGCGGTGAATTTTCATGCCGCCAGCGTAAGTGCCCACGCCTTTGCTCTTATTTATTTTCTTTATTTTTTCGCAAGTCGCTTTGTAATTTCACACCTTGACTTGCAGGCCATGCTCTTGGCTCAGGGGCTCTAGTAGCAAGGGCTAGCCTTTAGCTAGGGCTTTGAGAGAGAACTAGCCACAAAGGATGAGAAAATCTGGGCCCTTGAGCGAGAGCTGGAGACGGCCAAGAAAACTACCGAGGAGAATGAAGTTGCTCACAAGGCGGCCGAGGAGCAAGTGGCGAAGATGCGCAAACATTTTGAGGGATATTGCCGGCAGAGGCACGAAGAGCACAACAAGATTGTGGCCGGTGCCTAGAGGGCGGCGGATGTGTACAAAGAGCTGATCCAATGTGTGGGCGAAGAGATAGAAGAGCCCAGCGATGCTCCTGTTGTCAACTTCCTGGAGTGGTTGGCGAATGAGCTTGCTACCATGACTGACTATATGACCGTCAGGCGAGAGTACGCCTCTATTGTTTCACTTTGCGCCTTTGCTCAAGCCCTCGAAGAGTGCGGATGCGACCATCTTGACTAGTTCGAGATCAAGGACCCCCAATCGTACTAGAATGCCCCTAACCGCACCCATGACGCGGTGAAGTGGTTTTTCGAAGGGTTCGGGTATCTTGGTCGTTGGAATCTCGCTCTTCTTAGGGCTGCTATGACTCACGGCAAGGTACATCTTTTTGCTAGAATTCTTCCCTTCGCCATGCTACCTCCTCCAATATTGATGGCGAGAAAGCCTTCTTACTCGTTTGAAATCTGCTATGTACTCCCTTGAGGAGTGTGCGGTGATCAAAGAAAAGGTGAAGCAGTACATCGCCGAGCGAAATGCCCGTGAAGACGGTTCCGGAAGCGGCTCGGGCGAGGCGGCCACTCCTACTACCCCTGCTATCAAGGTCCCAGGAAGAGAAAACATCAGTGCTCCTAGCCTAAATGTTGGCCAAGATGGGGTAGATAATTAGGACTCAACATTTGTAGCTTTAGAAAGTTATGTGCGGCTGCTGGTGTAAGACTTGATTCAAACTCTTGTGGTTTTGGTGTGCAGGTTCCTAACGCAGAGCCTATGTAGCCTATGGATGTCTATCCACGTATGATTAATTGTGATGGTTTTTATGTTGGTGGTGCTTCCTAGTCTCGCCATCATGAGAAATTCCTAGGATCTGGTATGACCAGTTTCTTGATGTCACGCTTTTGTTGTATGCTTAGAAAAGAAGGAGTTCTTAATAGGTTTTTCTATATGGAATTTGATCCGGCCATTTTGGAAGCACGAAAGGCTCATCGCGAACAGCTTTGGCAAGATTGTGGGGAGCCTTCGACATTCGGTTTACGGGATCCGAAAGAAGAGCTTGTCGAAGAGACAACATTGGATTTGGAAAATCATCGCTACAACTTTAATCTTCGCCCTTCATAGGGCGGAGCATAACTAAATGTCCAGGTGTTGTGTGATGCTTGTAATCTCACCCGCTATGTCATTGTGCTAGAATGTTTGTGCATGTGTAATACTTGTAAAGTTGTTTATAGCGTATCGCTTGATCGAAAGGGCGCCATCCCCTCCTACCTTTTTGGGTGAAAGGATGCGCAAAAATGATTTCCAACTCCATGCATGTTGTATATTTATGAGTTTTTTTGGTAGTGCATTTGTGTATACCCTTTGTTGATTGATTGTTTTGGGGAGCATGCGTTGTTTCTTGTTTTTTTCTTGACTATGGGAAAAGACGCCGCCCCCCAACCTTTTAGGGCGAAGGGATACACAAAGACACGAACACTCGAGGTGGCTCCTCTGCTAGCCCCTCAGTGTATTACTTAGGCGAAAAGACACCGTCCCGCAACCTTTTAGGGTGAGGGGATACGCAAAGACACGAACACTCGAGGTGGCCCCTCTACTAGACCCTCGGCATATTGCTTAGGTGAAAAGACGCCATCCCCCCAACCCTTTAGGGCAAGGGGATACACAAAGACACGAACACTTGAGATGGCTCCTCTGCTAGCCCCTCGGCATATCGCTTAGGTGAAAAGATGCCAGCCCCCAACCTTTTAGGGCGAGGGGATACACAAAGACATGAACACTCGAGGTGGCTCCTCTCCTAGCCCCTCGGCATATTGCTTAGGCGAAAATATGTTGTCCCCCAACCTTTTAGGGCGAGGGGATGCGAAAAGACACAAACACTCGAGGTGGCCCCTCTGCTACACCCTCGACATATTACTTAGGCGAAAAGATGCCGTCCCCCAACCTTTTAGGGTGAGGGGATACACAAAGACACGAACACTTGAGATGGCTCCTCTACTAGCCCCTCGGCATATCACTTAGGTGAAAAGACATCGGCCCCCAACCTTTTAGGGCAAGGGGATACGCAAAGACATGAACACTCGAGGTGGCTCCTCTCCTAGCCCCTCGGCATATCGCTTAGGCAAAAAGACGTTGTCCCCCCCAACCTTTTAGGGTGAGGGGATATGCAAAGACATGAACACTCGAGGTGGCTCCTCTACTCGCCACTCGGCATGTCACTTAGGCGAAAAGACATCGTCCCCCCAACCTTTTAGGGCGAGGGGATACACAAAGACACGAACACTCGAGGTGGCTCCTCTGCTAGCCCCTTGGCATATCACTTAGGCGAAAAGACACTGTCCCCCAACCTTTTAGGGCAAGGGATATGCAAAGAGACGAACACTCAAGGTGGCTCCTCTGCTAGCCCCTCGGTATATCGCTTAGGCGAAAAGATGTTGTCCCCCCAACCTTTTAGGGCGAGGGGATATATTCGTCACTTTGATGTATTTTATTCATTCTTTTCGATTTTGTTTGTTTTACACTTGTTTTGACACTATGTGTATTGGCAGATATGCACAATCGGTATCTTTCCTCCTGCTTGTTGGCTCGCAACATCTAGTTCATTTAGTTAGTTCGCTAGAGTGAATCAGCACTATTGTAAGGGGAATTGGCTAAATTGATGTGTAGCGCTATGGTGTCATGCTTCCCAGCGCAGAGCTGCTGCAAGAATCCAGTCTCGTGGAGCCACATGGCTTCGAGGTGGTTTTGTCAGATGGGGGGATGTTACATTTTTTCTTGCAACATCCCTCCATGCGTGCTTGTCGTAGTGACGCGGCCACATCCTGTTGCCTCATCTTTTAGCTCCGTGCCAGGTGAGTACTGGGCGCATGCTCCTTTTGGACAGTATGTGCCCTGATCTTTACGTGTTTTTGGGCAACAACTAGAATTCACCACTAGCTGCCCTATTCTTGTATAGCCTTTTGTCCCATACCTGGGACTTCGCTATTTTGGCAAATGCCGAGACCCCTAACACTCTCTCAATCCCACTCATTGTACCTACGTGTGAGCACTCCTCATCTGCTATCGTGGTGGATCTGAGCAGCATGAGTGGCTATTCTAATGCTTTTTGCCCTAGACTAAGACTTGATCTGGTGTCTGGGTGAACCCCGAGCATCTTATTTATAGGGTTTTAAGGGCTTGAAGTTGTTAATTTTGGTTGTTGCAGTTGATGGCAGCATTTACTGCTAATTGTTTGGTGTCTTTCTTAACTTCTGTTGTCCTTTGTAGTACATGCACGTACGCGCACCTGTATTTTCCTAGTAGTGCTTTTGTTCTTTAAAACGGTGTGAACAGGCCTTTGCACCTTCTGGTCTATAACCATTGTTCCCACTCCTTTTTGGTGGTACTAAGTTTCATGGCTCTTGAGCCTTTTGTGTTCGTTGCCACTCCTTTTTGGTGGTGCGAACTGTTTTTGAGCCTATCTGGCTTTTTCCATTCGTCGACACTCCTTTTTGGTGTGGCAAAACGTTCATGGCCATTGGCCTTTCTCTTTTGCACTCACTCCTTTTTAGTGATGCGAAAAGGTTTCTTAGTTGCTGAGTTTAGATTGTGACATTCCGCACAAGAGTGAAACGGCGCAACCTGACTTGGTGCTATCATTGTTGATATCCAGAACCTACCGAGGTCAGGTTTTGTTTCGATGTCCTATTCTTTAGACCTTGCTTGGGGGACAGTTCAAATTGAACTAATGGGGTATAGAGGATTGCCTCATTAAAAAACCTCACGCCTTTTCACAAAGGCTTCCCTTGTGAGGAAAAAGAGTGCGAATCCTTTTTTGATGTTTACAAAAACGGTGAAAAGAAAAATTACAACCCTCTTTGGGCGAGAATGTCATGGGTTCAAACGACGCAGGTTGTCCATGTTCTACGTGTGGCTTGTTTCAACCCCTTCATCGTTGAGTAGCCTATAAACTCCTAGCTTGACCATATTCACTACCACAAACGGTCCGTACCACTAGGATTGGAGCTTGCCATGTTTGTCAGGATCACGAATAAGCACCATGTCACCCCGATTGATGTTCTTTCGCAAAACTTTCTTGTCTCTCTAGGTCTTTGTTTCTTCATGATATTTGTCGAGGTTTGATGCAGCCTATAGCCTGGCATTTTCTGCTGCTTCAAGTTCAACATATCGCTGTATTAGAGTTGTTGCTGCAATTTCAGTGCAAAAAGAGCCTAGCTTGAGCTCCTCTGGCGTGATTGCTTCTTCACCATACAGGAGGCGAAAGGGGGTGAACCCAGTTGTCTGAGTACATGAGATGTTATGACCCTTTCGGCAATTCGAACAATGCTTTGGATACTGCGTTGAAAATCAGGCCATTTGCCCTTTCGACTGCTCTATTGCTTTCTAGGTGATTAACATAGGCGAATGCTAGTTTGATTCCTAACTCACTGCAAAAATTTCTGAATTCCATGCAATCAAATTGCTTCCCATTGTCGACTGCTATGTAGGACGGTACTCTGAAGCGGCAGACTATCCTTTGCCAGACAAACTGATTAGGGTGCCCAACGTGATCTTCGCTAGTGCCTTGGCCTCGATCCATTTTGTGAAATATTCTAGGGCTATTGTGGTGAAATATAGATTCCCGGGCACTATTGGCAATGGTCCTACTAAGTCTACCCCCCATCTTTGCAATGGCCATGTTGGAAAGATTGACTTAGTCAGGTAAACTGGGGCTTTCTACTTTTTGGCGAACATCTGGCAGCCTTCGCAACTGTGGACAAGCTCTTTCGCGTCTTCTGCTGTTGTTGGCCAATAGAACGCTTGTCTCGATTCCTTGCTCTCTACTTATACATTTCAACATCGGTGCTATGATTCTGCTTTTGTATAACTCTCCTACTATGATGGAGTACTGTTTCATTCTTGAGTTCATTCTATTTGTTTCGTCCTTGCTCTACGGTTCATAGGTTCTGCTGAGGTAGGGGAATATGGGTGATCTCCAGTCCTTGCTTGCGATAGCGTGCACGCTGCAAGGTCATTCCTCTTCCTCTCATATGGCTTTGACTGACAGCTCTTGATAGAAAATGTCTGCTAGCATTGGTGCTTTTTGTGTGGCTGCTTTCGCTAGCTCATCTGCCTCAGCGTTCTTGCTTCTCAGAATGTGGCGAAAAGTGAATCTGACGAAGAGTTTCTCCATTCTTCTCACTGCCGCCAAGTATTTTGATGAGGACATCACCTGCTCGGATACAACCACATTGGCAACTTTTGATTCACATGTGAAACAATTCTTTATCATGATTGTATTTGATACATTTGATAAATTGATGTTGCACCATGATGTGTGTTCATTCTCATTTTCAGAATTACTTACATGGATCAAGGGAAGGTTTGATTGCATATGGAAAGCATGGAAGGTTAATGAATTTGATTGGGGACCAAATCCAAGTATTCCTAATGTCCTCCACTAGGCCACCACGTCACTTTGGTCCCAAGGAAAGAAAGAGTCCAAGTCCAACACGTTTTGGAAGTTGAATTCGGACTGCAAAATAGTCCCCAATTGCGATGGTCGCCACGACTTCATACGGACTCCAATTGGGACGTTCTAGCACTTTTTGGAAATCTTATCAAGTATATTTTCCAACGGATCTAGACTCATGGCTATATCTTATCCGATGCATCTGCAGTTGTCATTTCAACGCTGGGACCTTTTCTGCCTTTGGTGCTGTATCACCCTATTTTGGGCCGATGGCCCATGTATCAAGTTGGGTTCATTAGGGATGTGTCCTAGGGTTGGATAATGACCCCAACACCCCCTGGTCGTCCCCCTAGGTATTAATAAGGATTAGAGCCACCACAAACAGATTGGGTTTTGTTTTGTTGAAAGTTTAGCCATTGCTACTTCCTTGTAGACGCGTGTGTTGACTAGACCATCCGTTCTACTTGATTCAGAACCCCAACTTTGTGAGTTCAGATTGGTTTTTCACCTCCATATTTGCAATTGAGTTGCTTGTTCTACTTGTTCTTGCTTGTTCCTCGATTGCTTGCAGGAATTACCCTAGTGGTTTGGTTGATCGTGCTCCACAAGATCGCGACGGCCGTTGGAGGTGGTGTATCGGTTGCTAAGGCGCAGCATCCTTGGATGGTTGTAGTCGGGCCGTGAATGTCGTCTCCACCCATCAATCGAGTTATCCCACAACTCTCATCAAAAGATCGGGAACAAACCCTAACGGGATCATATCATATTTGATGAACTCAGGCTCTTTCGTAGTGAACTCTTTCTCGACGTGTCCCACTACTACCTGAGAGTATGATTTGACTATATATCTTCTGACACCCAGTGTTCTGAGCTTTCGCAAGCCTAGGAGCATTGCCTCATATTCGGCTTTGTTATTTGTCATGAAGAATTCTAGCCTTGCTACGTAGCAAAGTTTTGGACCTTTCAGCGACATCAGTATTGCTGCTATACCTACGCCGGCCATCCCCCAGGCTCTGACACAATGAATGGTCCTTGTTGGTTCTTCAAATTGTATTGTGGTGTCAAAAGCTACTGGGGTCCAACCCATGATGCAATCAGGAGTGCTTGCGATTTGATTGCTGATATGTGTTCGAAATCGACCACAAACTCATTCAATTCTATGGCCCATTTTCTGATTCTTCCAACGGCTTCGCTATTGCAAAATAGCGCTCCCAGTGGTTGTGATGAAAGCACTTTGATGCGATGAGCTTGGAAATAATGCTTTAGCTTTCTTGATGCCATAACATTGTGTATGCTATTTTCTCTAGTTCGGAGTAGTTGAGCTTTGCTCCTGACAGAGCCTCTAATACAAAGTACACTGGGAACTGCTTCATCTTGTTTTCATGCTCCTTCTCTTCGACCAGTACTGCACTGACAGTTGTTAGCGATGCTGCTAGATATAGCAGCAATGTTGCAGATGGTGAAGGCTTAGATAATGTTGTTAGTTTGGCCAAGTAGGTTGTAATCTCGTCAAAAGCTTGCTGCTGCTCGGGACCCCATTCGAAATGGTCTGGGCTTCAAAGTGTTCTGAAGAAATGTAAGCCCTTTTCAGCTAATCTCGCGATGAACCTGTTTAGAGCTGCTAGCCTACCAGTGAGCTTATGCACTTTTTTTGTTTGTAGGTGGCTTCATGTTTACTATCGCTGCTATTTTTTTAGGATTTGCTTCAATGCCTCTCGCTAACACTAAACAACGGAGCGGTTTGCCTTTCTTGATGCTGAATATACATTTATCTGGGTTCAACTTGAGGCCGCTCTTCCTCAGGTTCTTGAATGTTTCTTGGAGGTCCTGAATGTGGGTCTCCTTCTTATCGCTCTTGACAACAATGTCGTCAACGTACGCTACCATATTTTTGCCTTTCTGTTTATCAAAGACTCCATCGGTCATTCTAGAAAAAGTGGGACCTACATTTCGCAGTCCCTCGGGCATCCGCCTATAACAGTAAGTTCCACCTAGAGTGATGAAGCTTGTTTTCTCTTCATCATCCAAGTTTAACCAGATTTGGTGATACCCCAAGAAGCAATCTAGCAAACTCATTACCTCGCACCCAGTGGCTATGTCAACTAATTTGTCAATTCTTGGGAGCGGATACGGATCTTTCAGGCAACATTTGTTCAGATCAGTGAAATCAAAGCACATTCGCCACTTCCTGTTCTTTTTTCTGACCATCACAACATTAGCTAACCATTCTGGGTATTGTACCGGTCTGATGACTCCAGCATCAAGCAGCCTTTGCACTTTGGCTTTCGCCGTTTCTGCTCTTTCTATAGACATTTTCCTTAGCTTCTGCTTCCTTGGTTATTCTTCCTTCACCATGTTCAAGTTGTGTTGTGCGAGCTCACGGCTGACGCCATGTAAGTCATTCGCTGACAAGGCGAGTACGTCCCGATTCTCATGTAGAAAGGCTATCAGACTATCCTTCTCGCCTTTTGCGAGGTCAGAGCCTACGTACACGCACTTTTTGGGTACCAACGCAAATAGGGGTGTCTTTAGAGTGTCTTCAGCGGCCTATGCCCTTGGCTCTACTACCTCTTTACTGTCTGCTTCTTCACTGGGTGGCTTCTTCGCTACTTCATTTACTAGGCTGTAACCAGGGATCGGTTTGCCCTCTATTCGCCTTGATGCGGCTTGATCTCCGTGCCTGAAAGGGAATGGCATCCTCATGAATAAGTAGCTTTGCTTTATCACCATTTTGAACTTGTTTAGGACTCCCCTGCTGAAGATGGCGGTGTATGGGTAATCCATATTGACTATGTCAAAAGTTATAGCTTTTGTGTGGACCTTCTCACCTTCCACGAAAGAGACTGGGATTGCCTTCTTCCCCAAGGCGTCTATCTTTTTCCCACCAAAACCGAACAGTGAATTCCCGGCCGGTTCTAATAGTCGCTTGTCGAGGTTTATTTGCTCGAAAGGCTTGATGAAAAGAATGTTGGTGGAGCTCCCATTTTCTATGAGGATGTTGTGTTCTGTGAACCCAGCTACGTTTGATGTTGCCATGAAAGTGTTTGTATGTGGAAAATCTCATACTTGAAAGTCATTTTCGTCAAAGGTAATTGGCACCATGGACCAAGCTGGCCTATTGAGCAGTACCCTTGGTGAGATGGTGTGTACTCTTCTTTCATAGTCCCTTCTGGCTCTCTTGTTTTCATGCTCTCGGTTGGATCCACCAGTGATCATGAATATGTGGCCTTGGGATGGTAGGATGTTGTTTACGACCTAATGCTCTTGGGCATTTTCTTGCTTTGCGGGCTGAGGTTGGCTTGACTGCTGCTGCTCTTGCTAGACTGGTGAGGATACAACTGTTGAATGCCCTAGATTCTATGCGAAATCCTGATACACCGGGAGAGCCGGTTGTTGCCAGATGTACGGATGTTGGTTATACCCATGCGAAAAGCTAGGGTAGTGAGGAGTGTTGCTGCTTGTCGCCCTATAGGGTCTACTATAACCTTGATTGTTTACCATTTTGTGACTGGTGTTGTGGAACATATGGTTGGATGCTTCACTGCTTTTTGTGGCCTCGTCTTTCTCCTTGAGCTATCTAGCCATTTTGTTGTATTTGCAGTCTTTTGTGGCACATGGTGCAATAGAAAGGTTTGTTTTCATGCTCTCGGTTTGATCCACCAGCGTTTTTGCCGCACATGGCGCAATAGGGTATCCTCTGGTTTCTTCCCCTTCCTCTACCTTCGCGTCCTTCATGGGGGCCTTGTCCCCCTTGCCCGCCATGCAGAGCTTGATCGAAGCTTCTATATAGTTGGTTTGGCGGTGGCCCAGGGAAACCTTGCTCTACTGGGTTATGCTCTGGTTGTTCTCGCAAGTTGTTGATTGTGCAAAATGGTCTTCTGTTTCACTGCCCTGGTGTTGGTGGTGGCCTGGGGGCCCTGCCTGCCTGCCTCCACAAGTTGTGTGTTGCCTTTTGCTTCTTTAGGTCGTCATCCGACCTGGCGTACTGCCTCATTACCTCGAACAATTCTTTGACAGATGTGGGGTAATTTCTAGCAAAATGTGTTGCACACTGTCCGATGGCCAACCCTTTGACAGTTGCTGCAATCAACATCTCCTCTGGTGCATTCAGCACTTGCACTTTGATTTGGATGAGTCTCTCTAAGTAATCGGACAAAGACTCATCATCTCGATGTATACAGTTTAGCAGGTCCATTGTGGTTTTCGTTCCTAGGTGATATCCCTGGAAAGTGGATAAGAGTTTCGCTTTGACCTGGCTCCATGAATGGATGGAGAGGGGCTTCAATGATGTGTACCAATCATGGGCGATATCTTTGAGTGCCATAATTAGAGACAATAGTTTCATAGCCTGCGATGAATTTTATTGGGTTTGTTTTTCTGTTGAAAATTGGAATGCGTGGCTTGTAGCCCAGGGGCCATGGGTGCAACTAAAGCTCCTTTGACAAGGGTGAGGTGGCATCAAATGCTTCTTCATCTTAGTCTATCAGGATAGTGTCTAGTATTATCATGTTTCCACCCTAATCGGTGCCACCGCCAGCTGCTGCTCCGTGCAAACCCTCGATCTCGCGTACCAGCCTTTCTCTTTCAATCTCCGCTTGCCAGATTGGTCGCTATGTTTGCACTGCTCTATTTCGTGATGCGGCCTACCTCAGCAACTGCTCCTTTTCATGCTATAGCCTGAGGATATCCTGCTGATACTGGTCTACCTTTTTTTAGATCTTTTGCCTATTCGGTGATTTCGCCGTCTTTATCTTCTTCTAGCACTTTAATCCTGTCTTGATCGAGCTGGACTTTCTGAACCACTCCTTTGGGTGTCTCCTCTCGCCCGAGAGGAGGCGCCGTGCTGTCTCCCACCACCTGGGAGGCTAGTGGTTCCGTCGCCGCCATGCCATCTCACACAACTATCCCTGCGGCTGCGAAAGCTACCGCCTTGGATGCTTTCGCCTTGTCCGTCGGTGGCTTTGGTGCTTTGTGCTTTGGTGGCATGATAAGCTCGAGCAACACCCATGGTGGGCGCCAATGTTGTTCAAGGCCCAAGCCTTTGAATACCTGGTTGCCGCGTGAGCGAACTTCGAAGTGGGATAAGATGAAGGGAAAAGCACGGGCGAAACAAGATGGTTGGTTTCATTGAACTTGTGCCCTTTTTTGCTTTACACTCCCCCATCGGGGGCTATTTATACATGCCCGTAGGCTCCTAACGGACAAGAATGCCCTTACAACTGCCATACATTCGGGGAATATTCCCCCACACTCTGGGTTTATTCGCCACTCAGGGTAGCCACCCGCCTCAGGTAGCACTGGACCCGGGAGCCCGACCCACTCTGTCCAATGTCGCATCCTGGCCGACTGTGTGGCCCCTGGTGGGCCAACACTGTCGGACCGGCAAAAAGGCCGTTGACTCCCCTTCTGGCGAAACCTGCAAAATTGATTACACGGCCCATTAGCGACTATTTGCCAAGGCAAATATCTTGAATCACGCCCGCGCCACGAGCTTCACTGATCCTGCCCAAGTCACCTCCTTTCGGCAAGGTGAAATTGGCCAGCCACTGTCTCGGGGCTCCGCGGTTCTATTCGCCTATGCGAATAGGCCGAACCAACCTCGAGCCTGCATATCGCCAAACACGCCATTGTCGCTCCCGTCTTTCCGCCCCAATGAAAAGGAGGGGGTCTTGTGCTTGGAGCTTCCATCCGTCCATGTGTGTGTGTTTGCCATCTCGCCAGGATGAGATGTTGGGTGTGTTTTTCATTTGCGAGTGTCGTGCAGCGTTCGGGAGTCGATGGGGTGCCAAATCCAGTCCTACCCCCAACAACTATGCGGTGGTAAATAGAGCATTGGCTCACATTGACCAAAATGACATTACCTGCAAAACAACTTAACGGCAGCACCATGAGTACTTTTTGTTCTCGCAGGACTTAATTCCAACATATGAATATGTGGTGAATGCAAGGGTGTTATCAGACATTTGTACATTTGTAGAAAAGCAATGGTGTTTCTTATAATGACATGCTCATGGTTTATAGTTAAATTATTTGGCAATTATAAGTTCATGACAAATAGCAATGAATAGCATAGGTGACCCACAATGCAATTCATATCATCATCAATATTCATCAACAGCACTACCATGGGTATATAAAGGAGGAACAACCAAAGGGTTCCATCTTGAGGGACTTCAAGCTTTCAAAAGTCTATAGAGGTGTACAACTGTATCTACACGGAAGAACCGGACTAACCACCATACCCGTTGTCAGATATATGGGCCCGGGGTACCCACACCGATCATGTATCTGGCCCATCAAGTGGAGGACGTCCGGGGAAAAAGCCCATGAGGACTAGGAGCAACCATCAACATGGAGATCATGACATATCAAGAGTATCTGCAGCCATCATAGCTATGGTAGGATAGGATTGATCTATTGTAACAAACTAGGGATCCAATTTGTAGCGTGATCGCCCTCGATGTAACCCTACCCCTCTATCGGCACGTCTACCATGACACCATTGCCTCATTCCAATCTACCTCGTAGCTAGGAGCAACAGCCCCTGTAACCGAGCATACGAATACAAGAAGAGCAGCAACACCCACTGAAGTAGGGTTTAGCGCGCCACCACTGAACCCCGAACTAGTATAAATCCTTATGCCGCATGTGCTACCATCTGGATCCGTCTACGCGATCATGTTTCTAGGCATTGCTGGAGCTAAATCATCCGACACCCGTGCATGAGGGTAAGGGTTGCCTCACTCTCCAACCTTTCCCTAATTTGGCCCGAATGTCACATGAAAGGTTCTATTGGTTCCCGGTTAATGCTACCACCATCTAACTGGCGCCATCTTCTTGCTAGTTTCATGGATAGACCGGTCGCAATTAGTTACTCAGCTTGTCACCCCCATATGCGACATGTGGTCTGTACGGGTGGTTACTTGGACTCATGTATCCCAATGCATGGTCCTTAACTGCTCCATGAGCTACATCACTTGAGATCCCTCACTCAGTGACCTACCCCTCGCATGAACAAGAATTACCAAATTGGTCATCAAATTCATAATTCAAATTAAGGTGAGTCCTTATTCAAAATTAGGGAAGCAGATAAGGTGTATCCCTCATTCATTTTAGTGTTTAATTATCATGGTGTAGCATCCTACATTCGCAAGCATGAGTTCCCTTCTCATACTTGACTACTAACGTTACTAAACAATTAAGCAATTAAGCGTTCCCATTCCCGTTGAATAAATGAAAGGCTCTAATTATTTAAAGAGTAGTTCTAAATTAATGTAGCATCATTGAGTTATTAATCACATCTACATGAAATGCATGACTCATAGTGAAACACAATAAGTATCTAAAATAGGGCTTATAGTAGTGGGGTGCTTGCCAAGTTATGTTGCTCGAACGAATTTGAAGTAGACGATGATGACCTATACATGTTCCTCACGCTACATGATTCCATGAAAGAAAAGAAGATTGAGATTGAAGCGAATCGATAAGGAGATAAAGATTGAAACTTGATTTGGAACGTGGGAGGAGATGTCTAACATGGCTCTACTATTGCATTATTTATAACTAAGCTTAATCTAGTATTGTTGACCTCTTGGGTAAGCTTCCTAAACAATCTAACACTTTCTGTTAACTGATGGACGCTCCGCTATATGTGGTGGACTCTCCATCGGGCTGGGCTTTGAGGTGACTTGGTTTTGGTTTGGCTCTGTTTGGGTTGGCGGAAGCTCCGTCGGAGGTCACGGACTCTCCGTTAACGGACGGATGCTCTGTGGAACACTCCGATGGTCTAGGACTTCGTCATTTTTAGGGTTCACAGTCATCAGCGGATGGTCTAAGCCATGTGTCAGACGATCCGGTGCGAACTGGGAGGTTTCGGGTTCCTCGCTGACTGGTTCTATATTTTAGTGGATGCTCTATGAGGGGTCACGGACTCTCCACTAGGAACTTGGCGCTCTCAGGTACTTAGGTTGCTCACCATATAATTTGGCGGACACTCCGTGTGATATCCTAGACTCTCCAATAGCTTATGTCGACAGAGGATAAGGCTCTACGGGGTGATTTGCTAGAACTGGCGAACACTCCATCGCATCTAATGAACGCTTCGTCAAACAGTCGACAGAACCTATACTCATGGGTAATCTTGGGTTTCAAGCCTATATGTGTTGAGCTATGATCCACACATGTGCAAAGGTGACTCACTAGGCTCAAGATAACTAGGTTTGGAGCTAGGTTTGCTAAATGTTGCTATGGATTTAGGATTAAACCAAAATCATGAGAAAATAGAGAATTATGAGATTGAGATAAAATCCTTGGCTTTGAGATTTGAGAGCTTCCATAGCCAAAAACTTGAAGATCCAACTTCTTCCTATCCAAGCTCATCCATCCAAAGAGGGATTGACTTCATATGAGCTTCCTCTTCCAACATTCCAAAGAGATGACCCAAAGGGATAATCCTTAGAATGATTAGATGATTGAGCTAGATAAAGATCTCTTGAACTTACACTACATATGATGGAACCACCACTAGCAAGAGATCTTCAAGCTTTCACCAAAAACCACAAATTAGGCATTTGGAGAGAAATCCAAGAAATGAGAACTACTCTTTTTGGGCTCACCATGGATGAGGTTGAAGATGTTGATGGTGTCCATCAGGTGGTGCTGGTGCTTCTCTTCTTCCTCTTCCTTTCCTCCTTCAATCCCATCTTGAATCCTTTCTCTCTCTAGTTCTAGGGTTCATCCTTGTTCTTGGGTTGTAGAGAGAGCGGGAGAGTTGCAATGAATGAGTGGGTGAGAGAGTGGGCGAAAGGGTGTGGCTTCAACTAGTGAAATGTCCAAACTCATGCTGACATGTGGGTCCAATCTTTATAATTGAAGAATAGCTCTACTGGCAGTCCTTAATGACCAAATACGACCGCTAATTAAGACTCAAAAGAAGAGAAATAAGAAAACTTATACACATATGCCTTTACTACTAACATAGTTCTACATGTATTTGGAAGATCAATGTTTTGCAGGACTTATACACCAATACAGTGGAAAATAAAACAAAAGGCGCAAATAGACAAAGCACAATGCAGATTCGCGCAAAGAAAGAAAGAGAAGGCCCACTTACCCAGACAATTCGAGCACCAAACCAACCAAGGAGCAACCGCCCACGCGAAGGTGGTGTGGGGAGGTGCCACCCAGGGGGCGGCCGCCCCCCTGTGGCTGCCACTCAGGCCCATCTTTCGCTTGTCAGTTCCATCAATGCTCCAGAAGGCGGTGCTCATGGGATCTCCGAATATTCCACCAAACCACCGTAGAGAGTAGAATAAGAGAAGGGGGAGAGCCCCCTCTCACACACAACATTTGGAGCTACACCTCACTACCACATCTTGTACTTTTACCTTTTAGTAGTCATTTGGAGCAAGGCAAAGCTACCTTGGAGGGCTTGACTCCTTGGAGAATTCTTGGTATGAATAATATGAAGAGTTCTTCCATTGTCATGTTCTCATATTATCAATATAGTCATGCTTATGAACTAGAGTATAGTTATCATGTTATGATCTTGACATATGGACTAGCATATAGTTTCTATGTGATGAACTTAACATTTAGAACCTTAAGCCTAATCGTTCATATAACTCATATGATTAGAATTAGAACTAAGTTGAGGTGGCGATTAATCGTTTCTTCAGGTTTGCCCATGTCCTATGCTTGTCGATCCGTAGGGTCGGAGTCTCGGGGGAATATAGGTAGTTTCCTTATACGCGGGCGTGGTGCTCGGGTATACAGGAACCTTCGGATGTGACGGTTGTAACATCCTGAGTTTGCTACAACCACCCAGGTTCTCAATTTTGGATAATTGGCAAAGATTCTGCCCAAACCCCTACGTGCATTTGGAAACCATGGAACTCGCAATTACATTGCTTTTATACTTCACCAGGTGACCCACAAGCCGGACAAACATGAAGGCATCAATAATCAACACAACCACTGAGGAGCACGTCATCTCAACCCAGGTTGTCACTAATCAGGTTGTTGACCCTGCCAAATCTCAAGTGTTTGGACCAATTCCGCGAGTTCAGAGAGCACCGGACAATCCGACGGATCCACTAGATCATCCACCAGTAACTGAACTACATGCAATGAGTGGGGAATGAGTTGTCCTCCACTCCACCCTTGCTCCCACTTGTCATATGCACGAAATGGATACACCAAACCTCAGCTGAAGCAGCACCAACCCAATCCACTCTCCCATTTCTCACCCTCTCCCTCTCTCTAAAGGAACAAGAGTGAGGAAGAACTAGAGAGAGAAGATGGAGGTTGGAAGTAGAGATGAAGATAGAAGATGAAGTGGAGGACTGCAATCCAAGATCACCATCTCATCAAGGTCAAGCCATCCTTATCCCCTGATCATGGTTAGCTCATGAGCTATCACCTCTTTAGTTGGAGATTTCCCTCAAACCCTAATCTCAACCTCTTATGCGTGTATGGATCACAGAGTGTGGTGAGCTCTCATTCATCACAAAGGCAATGTGTGTTCAACCTTTCATCATGGAGTCAAGCATCTCATGATTCTCAATCTTGGAGTTAAGCCTTCTTGCTCAATCTCATATATTTATCACAAGTGGTTCATGGGAAGAGATTTAGCCACATTACTAGAGGCACTAGTTAGCCAAAGCCAAAGACTCAACTAGCCTTAACCCATTAGCCTTAAGGAAGTCAGAACGACAACACAATTAGGCAGGCACCCCACTATTATGAACCCTACTTTGGATACCTATCAAGTTGCATTATGAGTTATGCATTGCATGTACAGTTGGATAATGATCTCTTTCACCTTACACCTAGAGTCGTTTAATAATCTGTTAGAAGCCTCTCATCTAAACAATGGGGATGCGAACGCTTAATGCTTATTGCTTAGTTGATTGGGCAATAGTAGAAGTTGAGCATGAGAAGGGAACTCGTACTCGTGCGTGTAGGATGTTACACTTGGATAATTAACTACTAAAACCAATAAGGGTACAACTTGACTCATCTTACTAATTTGGCTAAGGAATAATATCCCTAATGTGATAATCTTGATGATAACTTGGATATCTTGCTCATGTGAGGGTAGGTCATCGTGAGTGTGGCATGTCAGATGACATAGCTCGTGGAGCAGTAAGGACCGTGTATTGGGATATGTAAGTCCGAGTAACCACCCATACAGACCACATGTCGTGGATGGGGTCGACAAGCCGAGTAACTAATTGCGACTTGTTTATCCATGAAACTGGCAAGAGGGTGGCACCGGTCAGGAATGTCTGGGACATTGACCGGGAACCTAGTCGAACCTTTCATGTGACACTCGGGCCAGATTAGAGAAAGGTTGGAGAACGTGAGGCAACCCTTACTATCGGACCCGGTGTATGGTGGTTAGTCCCGTTTTCCATGTGGGTACAGTTGTACACCTTTGTAGAGTCTTGAAAGCCCGAAGTCCCTCAGGACAGAACCATTCGGTTGCTCTTTCTTTCTATACCCATGGTAGAATGGACAATGGACTATGAGCACCTTTGTTATAATGATAAATGCGGTAATCCTAATGTTGAGCATAGCATGTCATACTCTTAATGAACATCATTGCTTTCCGTAATTGTACAAATGCCCGATAATCACCCTATGCATCCACCAAATATTATATGTTGGAATTAAGTCCTACGAGTACGCAATGTACTCACGGTGCAATCGTTAAGTTGTTTTGTAGGTGACCAGGGCATCTTCCCGAGACTAGCTTCGGTGAGTGCCATGGTTAGTAGACCTTGGGATGGGCATTCTCCAAGATGAGCTACGTGTAACCCGACAAGTAGATGAGCGACAAGTGCAGCAACCCAGTGTAGGAATATAGTTGTTCGGAGCATTAGACTTAATAGTAATCTTATATTCTTGAAATCCTATTTTGTTATCAACAATTCCTCAAGAACGAGCGAGAAACTGGAGCGTGTTGTGATTGAGTTGTCTGGTATGCATTGTATTGGGTATGTGTGTGTAACTTAGCACAAAGATACTAAAGAGGAGTTGCTACGTGCGCTCCTAGGGGCCTCGCGATGTTCTTAAATTGAGCTGGTCAAGTGGATGACACCCAATTCAGGTGAATTAACACGACAGGTCCCCTAACAACGATGCTCCACGGTTGAGAGGTAGGTGGCAGGTGGTGACAACCCTGTCCGTCCCTTGTAGTCCCCCACATTCAGGTATTCGTATAGTTGTTCGTAAAGTCTCTCGCGCTTGCTGGCAAACCAGTGCTCGGAGATCTCCCCGTCCATCTTACACTTAGATCTAGCTCTAACCATGTAATTTGTATGATCATCAACTACTCTTTGCATGGCTATATTAGGATAAAGCCTGCTCCACTTAGAAAGATTCTTTTATTCTTTCTTTTTTATTTATCCTTGAGGTTGGCCCAAGTGTGTGTCACACTATCTTAAAATCCATCATAGCTTACCCCTGTATTGAGTTTTGGTCTAGTATACAGCCACTTTATCATGTCCATGTCCCCGCTAGAACCTTTTACACTATGCCTTCCTTTGAGAAAATATAAATAACGATACCCTGAATACTTTCAGGTGAAATGTTGCAACGATGGATCCTTGCGCTTGTGGATATTTTCTGTAATCGTTAAGAACTATCATCAAGGTATTTCTGGTGCCATTGCTAGGAAACACAAATCCTAGTAGTGACGCTAAGAAATGCCAACAAGCATTTCTGGCGCCGTTGCCAAGGAAGGCATAAGTGAAAAGATTCTAGTGGGACATGTCCATGATAATATGTGTCGGTGTTTTGTCACCCGACAAGTGAATTTATACGAATGTCGCGCTGCTCCAGGAAGACGATGGTAGCATCTTTTATAGCCGCAGCCGGCCGTGGCGTGGTGGCGGATGGCAGAGAGGGGGCAAGGGAGCACGTGTAGTGCGAATAGGGCCCTTATGCTAGTTTTTTGGTGCGCCGAGGCTTGCACGGGGCTCCGAATCCTCCAATTCGAATCGACGGGCGATCAATCAGTGAGGATGGGTAGTTGGCTGGCAATGTCAGCGTGTGGGGCCCGCAATAGCGCGCGTCACCTTATCTGCTGGCATCGTTGTGCCCTTGCCTCGGACTATGGTCATGGCAACTATCTATTGGGTGCACGGGATGGGTGCGGGGCGCGGGCGGCCGTGATGGTGCAGGGCGCCTCGGATGCTCTCCGTCGAGCGAGGCGGGAAAAGCAGAGAGGGGGCAAAAGGTTGGGGATGATAGGTGGGTCCCATGGGGCCCATGCCTCGGGTGCGAGTGAGGGACGCGGCTGGGCGTGGGCTCCTTCAGCGCTGGCGCTTTTGCGCGCACGTGGAGCACTCAGGCGTTTAAGCCTGCCAATGGGGGCACGCGGGGCTGGGCTGCAGGGCAGGCGTGGGCCTCTTTCCTTTTCCCTTTTTCTTTTCTAATTTTAATTCATTTTCTATTTCCTTGTTATTCTTTCTTGCTCCTTCACTTGTATACATGTATGCTTTTACATGTATACCACCTTAGGGTGGGTCCACTATGTCAACCTTAGGGGGTCAACCAAAAGCTACGGTACTTAGCACACACATCAAACAACTTGTTTATATAAAAGTTGATTAATTGATTATTAGGAATTCATGAGAACCAAATAAGAAGCAAGTCATTTGTTGTTAATGCACATGCTCACACATCTAGTTACGGTTATGCTAGTGCGTCTATGGTGGGTTTGCTAGCATGCATATTCACCATGCAAGGTTTCAAATTTTTTTTTGAAAGTTGGGATTTTTGCTCTAGGATTTTCAGGGTTGTAATAAGTGGAAATCGTGAGCTTCTCAACACCTTGGAGAAAATATTGTCATGAATTGGAGTTTGCATTCTGTACCTCATTTAAGCTTCTTCACTTTACTTACTTTCCTAGGTTGTGTGTTTACATTTACATTTCTAGTTTAGCTTGCTAGGCTAGTTAATAGGATTAGAACCTAGGTTGCATAACTTTTTTTACTATAGAGATAGCAACACTTATCAAAAGTAGAGTGCACATTTCTTGCATAGGTTTTGGTAAGTAGGAAATAGAGGCCAAGTTTAGCTCTAGAAAGGCTAATTCACCTCCCTCTTAGACATCACAGTCCCTTTAGTTTCAAAATTTGTTGTCTTTGCTTAAAATTCTGTTTTGTCTAAAGCCATGATAACACATCGGAAACAAACCCTCGTAAATGATATGTTCCCTTTCCGCTTGAATCCCAAAACACACCCACGCAAAAAAAAAGTATAATTGAAAAGCACACCTTACGATAAAGAGTAAAATACAAGAGCGATCTCTAAGCTTGCTTAGTAGTGTCATTTAGGTCTCTAAACTCTTAAAAAATATTTTTAAATTTTTAAAATTGTCTTTGTGTGCTATCTAGGTCCTAAACTTTCGAAATGATATTTTAGATCGTCGAACATGACTCAGTGTGTCATCTAGGTCCTTGAACTTGTCATAGTGTCACTTAGGTTGAAATACACCTAATCTACTCCACGTGACGACATGCCACAATAGGCCCCGTTCGCTTCGCTGAAAAAACAAACCGAAACACTATTTCAACTGATTTGTTGCGAAAGAAAAACACTGTTTCGGCTGAAAAAACAAGCTGAAAAAGACGGATTATAAGAGAAGCAAACAGGGCCATAGTTGAATTAACATCTCATTCTTGACTTGATAGGAACTTAATGTTAATGGCACAGCAATTGCTCGTTTGCCTCTTCCACCCAACCACTTTGGCCTGTCGCATTACAACTGATGACACCGCAACCTTTGGTGTGGAGGATGACAAAGGCATGCCTTGGAGAGAGGGACTGTGATGTGATGCCACACTAGACTGGAATGCAAAGAGGGTGAGAGGATGAAGATGGAGCTAGAAAAGAAACAGAGCACGTAGACAGAGAGAGCTAGAGACTAACATATGGGCAGGTTGTAGCTCATTTAAACTTAGATGACATACTGTGACACGTTAGAGCCTAAAGTGAACTTTTGAGAGTTCTGAACTTAGATGACATCACAAGACAAGTGAAGGTACAGAAAAATACATGACATCACAAGACAAGTTCAAGTACTAGAAAATACATTTTGAAAGTATCGAAACGTAAATGATATCACAAGTTAAGGATCATTCGTGCATTTTAGTCAAGATAAAATAGGAAGTGACCTTGACCTAAGACCCCAGGAACACCTACTTTCTACTCGCATGCTCCTAGAAAACCATTGACGGAAAGTGTAACATTATATGATTACAACTGTCAATGTCATCTAGACTTAAGTTGTTTGGTTTGAGAAATAAATTAGTCCATCTTTCCACTAACTTTTTTATTTGATTTATGAGCAGAATGGATTAATTCATCATCACCTTACTCTTTATCAGGCTAATAATTAGTACTAGTATGAGAAATAAAACCATTTCACTAAATATGAGAAATAGACTCATAAAGCACCACATCATTTAGAATTGTTTGGTTCCTTAAACCATTGGAATAGGAAAGAGCAAGTCAACTGAAGGCAAGAAAAATATCGTCTGAATTTTCATTGGGAAAAGAAAGCTCAATTCATGACATCCAAACAGAATCGACATCTGAGCCAAAATGAAGCACTAAAATATGGAGTTGCATCTAATTTCATGATGAAATTCAACAATTGGTAGCCAAAAGGGATGCTCTTTCCAGGGAACACGTCCACAACACTTCGTTATGCAATGACACAACTCTCCGTGCTCTTGAGAAAAAATAAACCACCACAACTTCCAATCAGACATGCTCTTATTGGTCGATATAATACACTTTTGTTATATTTAGGCATTCGTCAGTGGCAAGTGGCCGCAGCCATGTGTACACAAAGTACATATCTTGCGCTCCGACAGCGAGCTATGTGTATGTATCAGGGAATCCTGCGATCAGAACACCGCAAAGCAGTCGACGAAACAATTGGTAACAACACCGTGTGGGGCCTTCAGATACATTTTGTACAGTAACTCCATGGCATGCATCGGCCCACGTTACATTACATCCTATTAAGACAGACCTCTTCAGAGCTCCATGGCTGGCAAGGCCGGCTCAACAACCGGTGGCACAGCATCCACCTTGTACCGTAGGATCTGTCAATAGGCAAAATTAGAAGAATCAATTACTTGGATAACACTACTATGCAGTTGAAAGAGGAAACCAATATTTTGCCTATGGGTTCCATTCAGTGTGTACATTAAGGAAATGATTCAATTCATTTGTCAATTAAGGTACAAGTTCAATTGGTTCTAACTGGGATGCTGATTTATCTAGTTAAGGCTGTGGATTTTCCAGTGGGCCATCAGGGCAGTGGATAAAAATTATGTCTAGGGTATGAATGGCAAGATCGCAAGGAAGCGCAAGCTGGCCATTGCCTTGTGGCATGGAGTACAGTTTGCCTGCCAATACAACTTCGAGGCCTTGGTATCTCTGGTCTCAAGAATATGATGTGGGCGCTGAGAATGAGATGTGTGTGGCTGCAAAGAAAGGAGCCTCGTCGCCCTTGGGCAACTCTGCCTATACAAGCACCAGCGGAGGTCAAGGCCTTTTTATCAATCACCCTCAAAACAGAAATAAGTGATGGCTCACGAACTTTATTTTGGACTGACCATTGAATTTCATGGGCAGTGCCATGCCGATTTGGCTCCTCGCTTATTTGCTATAATTCCAAAGAAAAGAATTCAAAGATGTACTGTTCAAGAAGGCCTCACGAACCACATTTGGGTTTCAGATTTACAGGGACCACTTTCAGTGGTAGTTTTAATTGATTACTGACATCTTTGGGATCTCTTATTGGATTTCGGACTGCAAGCTGATATCAAAGATAAACACATCTGGCAATTCTCTTCGAGTGGGCAATACATGGCCAAATCTGCATATGAGAGCCTTTTCATAGGTGCTATACAATTCAGGCCTTTGGAGAGAATATGGAAAACTTGGACACCTGCTAAATGTGGTTTCTTTTTGTGGTAGCTCATAATTGCTGCTGGACAGCAGATCATCTTGCGAAGCGGGGACTACCTAAACCTAAGGAAAGCCCATTATGTGACCAAGAAGAAGAAAAATATCAATCACCACCTTACGTCCTGTGTCTTTGCTGAACAATTTTGGTATATCTTTGAAGCTTGGTGGGAGAGTCAATGAAGCAACTGTGGTATGATCCAATGTGGGCTCAACTCTCTGATCATATTGGGCGCTTGGATCATATGGAACCACTGTTTTTTTTTTTGACGGTATGACTCCTACATAGAGTTTGGTTCACGTAACTGTAACGTGGGCTAGAGGAATCTCCTTCTTGACTGCCCCCATGGCCGGGTCTTGAGTGCTGTTTTTTAGATGGGTCATTATTCTGTCTTCTTTTTAATCGGCGCGGCTGTAACTATTAAGTGTGGCGTTTGTGGTGTGTGTTGTAACTGGGTTCTTGTCCCATTTTCCTGTTAATATACTGAAGCGCAGCTCTCCTGCGTTTTCTAGAAAAAGAAACAGTAGGCAACCAGCTACCATGGGAATAGAAATTAGAAAATGCTTCCACATCATGAAAGGTAGTTATTAACCTATAAGATTTGCAACACATTGCAGAAAATACGAACAGCTTAACCTGTGAATACATTACAAAAGAGACCTTGAACATGACATCAACTGCAATGATATGTGCCAGGCATCATTTATGAATTACCTTTTTGAAGAATGAAGAATATGAGTTGTCCCATACAAGTTTGTATGATCCCAATGAAACAGTGCAAAAATTACCCTGTGTATGGCAAACCAATGCATGTGAATCATTAGAAGTGCAGACGGGAAGTTATTAAAACCATACAATTTGTGGGCTAAGGGTTCAGATGTGAGATGAGTCAAACTATAATCTTGAGTACTCCCTCCGGCCAAAAAAACAGTGTCACTATAGGGTTCGTGAGGGTCAAACTTTTTAAAATTTGACTAGGTCAACACTTATATCTTCAAATAAGTTCATTATAAAAATATGTTCAGCGATTTATCTAACGATACTAATTATGCACTATAAATATTAACGTTTTTTTATATATTTTGCCAAAGTTGAAAATGTTTGACTTCTCGGGAGGAGAGAATAACACTTTTTATGGGACGGAGGGAGTAGAGATTTTACTTTAGGGGAAGTTAAAACCATACAATTTGTTTGAAGTTACTAGCAACTAGTGTAGGTATCAAGAATGAGAACATAGGTTAACCTCGTTGTATCCATCTTGACTATTGTCTACTGGAGCTATTTTAGTTTTATACTACCTCCGGTCATCTTTATTTGACATTTCATACAATGATTCTGACTTGCACACAGATTTATTTGCTTGTATGAAACATGAACTAAAACTGACAGCGAGAGCATGTCTGAGAACATGTCACTCAATTCATGCATGTGAAGCCTTAATTCTAAATCCATTTTTGTACTTGACACAATGGAAATTGGTTTATCTGAACCAAGAAAAGCATAAGCAGGAAAGAAAACTTACTTGGTCGGCTTCATACCGTCGGTATGGAAGAATTAACTGCAATACGTACAGTTCTATCAGATGACAGTTAATACAATATGACCAAATGAAGTATTTGTTGAGAAGCAACCATCAAGGCCAATATACTTCTGTAAAACCAGAGGTACATAGGCAAGAACGTAAAGAAAATGTTGTTACTCCAATAGAAGGCAACTGTCAGAACATTTTGTGTGGAATAATATAGGGAAGAGTTAAATGCATGACCGGCCCCTGAACTTGTTAAGGGGCACATAGGTCCACAAACTTTGGAAATGCATTTCTAAGTCCCTAAGTTTGTTAAGTGGTTGCACCAGTGTTGGTATGGTCCAGAAATGGACCTGCGGTACACCATTTAACAAGTTTAGGGACGTGCTGTCCACCACTGACAAGTTTGTGGACCCAGAAATACATTTTCAAAGTTCATGGACCTAAGTGCATTTAACTCAATAGAAAATGCTTGCAAAATTTAAGTTTTGGCTTTTTCTTCACTAAGGTATGGTCTCTTTTCATTTTGCAGAAACCCCTGCTCTTTATATTTACCACTCTTCTTTTACAATATAATTTGTTTTCTTTTTTTCTCGAACACACGAGAATTGCATATCATTATGCAGTATTAACTATTAAGTAGAAGGAAAATGATCCACAGACAACAAAAGCATTGCCCTAAACACACAAGAAGTTATACAAGCGCACCCACCCACTCACACAAGGTAGAAAAAAAAACCCGCCAACACCACAATTGTGTGCAGTACAATCAGATGGCATCTAGCTAAACATAGTTCAATTTGGACATGTATTATAAAAAAAATAACCTAAACATGACATAAAGCAACTTGAACCCAAGGTTTTGTGTGCAGTAACATCAGCAGCTCTTCTTCTGTGGGTTACCAGACACAAGGGAATGCCAAAGGCAAAGACAAATTTGCCGTGTAACAGAAAAGACAAGGGCCCTCATAACATTCAAAGAACTCATTTTCACGACACTCGAGGACTAAATATGCTACTAAAATGGACTCATTTTCTTGGGATCCTTTGCTCCGAGCGGCCTGTAACCACGCCATTCCTCTGCTCCGCGCGGCCCGTAGTCACGCCGGTCCTCTGCTCCGTGTGGCCCATCGCCGTGCTGATCCTTTGCTCCACGCGGCCCATCATGTGTGCGCGATGCCCACATGCCGTCCGCTCGTGCGTCCCACCTGTCCATCATCCATGCATCGATTCCGCCCGTCAGAAATCAACCTCTGGCGTCCGTGGCTTGCCTCTTTGTCAAGCCACCACTGCCAACCCGTCTGTGGTCTGCCCTCCTACCGGCGCGACTCGTCCGCCCGTAATTGTTGTGGCCTCATTTGTCCGGCTGCTCGAGCAGTGCTGTCCGCTCGATCTCTGTGTGCCTGATCTGTTTCCACGGACGAATCTACTGCTACTTGCCTTCTTCGTTCATCGCTGCACAAGTATCTCCAAGAACAGAGGCTTGCCTGATCGGTTGTGTTGGCTGGGTGTCTGCGCTATGTTCTCTATTGGTGGTAAATACTCCCTGTCTTCTCCAGCTGTTAGTAGACTTCAGTTGTTCAGCATGTCTTAGATTAGTGCAATTGTCGTCAATATCACTCTTGATGGTCAATTATTTGGAGTGGTCTTTTTCTGTTGAAACTGCATTGCGGGGTTATGGTCTCTACTTTCATTTGACTGATGATCCACCAACTCTTAATCATGATGGTAACTATGTTACTGCAGTCAAAACTTGTGAAATCGATGATGGGAAAGTGTTGGTTGCCATAATTAACAGCGTTAAGCCCACTATGATTATGAGTCTGCGCAAGTTTGAGACCGTCAAACCAATGTGGTCTTATTTGAAGGAACCTTATGTTCAAGACAGTGGTGCCCTTCAACATACTCTTATGCAACAGCTCCATGTCATTGAACAGAGAGAGATGTCTATTGATGAGTACCACTCTGCATTTCATCGTTTGATGGGAGCTTTGATCTCCATGGTACCCCAGTGTACAGCGGCAGCGAACCGTACAGTTCTTCTGTTTCTAGAGAAGTTTCTTACATATCCTTTTGTCTTATGGGAGTAAGGCCAGAATTTGATTCTATTCGAACACGGTTGCTTCACAATTCCTCTAATTTCACCATGGCACAGGCATTGGCTGAAGAAACATGCCTCGAGTCCTTGGCTTCTTCTGTATCTCACCCTCACAGTGTTGATGACAACTCAGAAGATAAATGCATCCAAAGAACCTTGTAAGCATGGTGGCAGGGCTAATCATAGTTAAGATAATTGTTTCTCTCATCATCCAGGGAATTTTGTTGAGTATCATCTATCATGCACAGCGTGCTGCTTCCACTTCTAGAGGTTTCGTGTCTGTTGCTGCTTCATAGTACTGCTTCCACTTCTAGAGGTTCTGTGTCAGTTGCTGCTTCCTCGACTGTTAGTGCTCCTTCGTATTGGGTGCTTGATTCCAGGGCCTCCTTTCATGTGACATCTGATCAGTACCAATTGGTTGCTTGCAAGCCATTCACTGATGTTGCTTCGGTTACTGTGGCACATCTTGCCATATCACTCACCAGGGTTCACTTTCAATACTCATTTTGTCATACCATTGTCACGGTCCTGCTCAGGGGGGTCGGTTTGGGGCGGCTGCTGGTGGCCAGCGGCGGCCAGCTGTGTAACACCCCAGGTGTTTGTCACCAGTTAAGCAATGGGTTTTAGCTCAAACATGACATGTCAAGTGGTAATCAAGGTGTCAAGATCAAATCTACATGATGGAGCTCCAACTTAAACTTGGGCCACGCGCATTTGCTTACATATGGACCCTTGTTAAGATTATGCAAGAGTAATGTTAAACATGCTTATTCCATGTACATTACATCCACATGCATCCATCTAGACCCGTGGAAAAGTTTCATGAAGTTCGGAATCAAGAAGTCGCATGAAATGATGAGTTATATTCTTGCTTGAATTGCGCTAGTAAGTGAAGGGAATTATAGGCCATCAACCAAACCTTGCTACCTTGCCTAAATGACTCTAATTGAACTCTACAACAAAAGTCATGAAGGGCACAAGATTGATTTTGCTGCAGTCTTCAACACTTAGAATTATTCTAAGTCAGTTTCGCTAAGCAATGACGTTGGCATTCTGCGTTCTCCAAATTTTGCTAAGCAACTTGAGTTGGTCCAAAAATAAAAGTTGAAGGTTATAGTATGGAGAAGAGCATACAAAAAGTTGCACTGAGTTTGACCGAGTTTTGACCTCCAAAGGCGAGCTCCGTGGATTTATTATCAACACGACACTATCACTTTGGAGCCTAATTAATCGCTAATCCATTGCTCAAATGGCCGTGGTCCATTAATGAAATTTGTAGGTCATCATGTGGACAACAAACTTGCTTAAGGGCCCATGACTTCGTTCGGACGGACGAACAAGCCCAATAACGCGATCCAACCAGCCCACTCCGTCACCGCCACCGCTTCGGTGGAATGCCTCAAAGGAGTGGCGTGGCGATGCGTGTGGCAGCCATGCACGAGCAGCGTTCCACCTCCATGCCGCGTGCACCGTGCCCTGCGCTCTCCTTGGTGGACGCCAGAGGCTCCCTCCCTCCACTCCCGCTCACTCCCTCTGCGCTTCCCATCGCCGCTCTCGCTCCGATCAGGCCGGCCAAGACGCGTGCAACAAGACGGCAGCCATGGCCGCCGCCATGCCGAACTCCCTTGCCGCCGCGCCGCTCCTTCTCCACAAAGCCTCCTGCAGCCACGCCCAGCAGGCGGCAAGCCATGAAGCGCCTTTCCACGCCTTCCTCCGATCAAGAAGACGCCAGAAGCACCGCCGCCGAGCAACAGCACCGCAGCAGACCACTTGTCTCCGTGGCTGAGCCACTACGGGCTGCCTCGGGCGGGTTGAGCAGCAGCCGCGCGTGCGTCGGCCGGCTCCTCGGTGCTCCACCGCCACTTCCCGACGACGCAAGCATGGCCCCTAACGGCCCGGACCCATGAGCTCGATGATCTCCCCGCTCTAATTCAAGCGTAAGAAGGGGCTGTGTACAACAATTAGAAGAAACGAAAGGAACTTTTTGCTGAAGCCATGACTCATTTGAATAGTGCTCCACGAGGACCTCTTCGTTGTAGTTTAATTAAGTTTTTCGCAGGGACTCGATGCAAGATTTCAATCCCTTTTTCTCTGGTTTTTACAGATTTGAATGCTCCACTTTGAAAATCCTTATTAATTAGTATAAAATCCTAAAATAACAAATGTGGACTTTTGGAATCCTTGTGAAATTCTCTATGTACTAGATCTATAATATTACATGTTTTAGTTTAAAGGTTTAGTTGTAAAAATAGATTTATGCGAGTTAGGTTTTTAATGCTAGTTGTATTTGTCTTTTTTCATAACTATAGTTCTTTTGCTCAAATAAATGTGAAATTTTATGGAGTTCTCATAAGGTGATTGTTGTCGGTAAAAATTTCAGAAGTGTAGGATTTATATTTTAAGAGTTATAAAAATAACAAATGTCTTGTATTGCGTTGCTCCTATTACGAATAGTCCCGCATGTTTGAATTAATTGGCTTAGTTAAGTTATGAATCATGACTTGATGATAATACATGAGTTGTAGTACTTTTATTAAGCTTTTCAAAAAGCTAAATATCATGATTTTTGGTTAAGTAGATCTTGAGTTATACTTGCTTAAATATCAGTGGCTGTTTCTGCCCAAACTCTGACAGGGTTATCTTGTTGGTATTGTGGGGCCTTCTTAATAGTAGAATTAGCCTTATGTGTTTACAACAAAGTTGTTTAGAATTTGATAAGCTTTCTAAAAAGTCTATAACCACATTTATTGGACATGTATAACTCCAATTATAGCTGTTTAAAGTGGCATGTCAGTTTATGTCTATGTTTTGGACAGAGATGCAATTATTGGATTAATTGACCCTTCTAACTGAAGAATCATCTTAATATGAGAATAAAAAAGTTGTAGGTAACTTCCTAGGCTTTTCAAAAAGTTATGGTTCATGTTTATTGGAGGTCTAGAACTCCAGTTGTGCTTCTCTGAAGTTCTTATCAGTTTTCTGTACCACTGCTGTTGGATTGCATTTGCAGTTTTGCTTGTGCAATTATTTTCGTAGTGTAAATGATGTTTGCTATGGTTGGAGTGAATACAAAAGTTGTAGCAAATTCCATGATCTTGCTTGTGTTCAAATTGTAAGGTCATAGGCCAGATAGTGTAGGAGTTACATGACTTTTAAGTCTTCTATCAGGTTTTGATTGTATTATGAGCAGATCTGAAAGATGCTAGTGTTTGATCTAATTAGGAATTGAATGAGCTTTTGGTGATAATAACAAAGTTGTAGATAATTCATATATCTAGCTTCTGTTAAAACTTGGTGGTATTTGGTTTTGTGGATTGTGAGTTATGCCTGTTTAAAGTTGGGTTACAGAATTGATTGCTCTCTATCAATTGTGGACCAGTTTCTGTAAATGGGTATATTTGACTTAGTTAACTTGAGAATAATGCTAAGATGATTAAAAATGAATTGTAGACAATTTCATAAACTTTCCAAAATGTCTTCTTGTAAGTCATTTGGATTTGTGTAACTCCAGTTATAGCTAAATCTTGTAGCTGCTATTTGCATGTCCAGAAATTGACAGATTCCAATTTTAGTTGTTTGCTTGTATATTGCTAAGTGTGGCTCATACCTTTGATGATGGTTGAGTTAGAGTACCTGAGATCTTGGGAAACTTGTGTTATGCTTGGTGTTGTCGTCTTCTTTGCTATCGTGGGATGATAAATTGTGCGATATTTAAAGTAGGCAATGCGAAGTGCTTGTGCATGTTAATGTAACATTGTGCTTGTCTTACTTACCGCATGCGATGCATTGTCTATTGCACTTCCATGTATTCATACACTTGCATATTGCATCTCATCTAGGTGCGCTAGATGCACCACGTGAAGGACGTGATGTTGGAGCCAAACCCGAAGACAGCGTTTGATGGATCTATCCCGAAGATGGAAGGACTAAGCAAGTGCTAGGACCGGAGATGTCACCATGACGGTGCAAGCTAACTGAACTGACTTGTGTCGGATCCCAAGCAAGCCCCGGAGCATATTAAGCCTCCTAATTTCCGAAATGCAGTTACAGTATTATTGTTACATATATATATTGTTGCATTAAGTTTAGATGTTGGATGCAAACACTTGCTGCATTGGTCATCCAATCCTTGTCCAGATATTGATACCCTGAATCCTATGTAGCTCAGGCTCGTGTAGTGCTTAGCCCTGCTTTAACACGGTAGAAGTCAGGTGATTTCCTGTCATCTGCGAGATATAGAAAGATACATATGGCACGGTTGGCTATATTTGCTATCGTGGAAAAAAACCAGTCTTAATTTGAAATGAAGACCGGACGGAGGCGTGCTGGTTTGCAGTGACTCCGTCTGTGTCGGTGTCGATTAAGGACTGAATCTTGGAGCCTTTCCTGTTCATGTTGAACGCATGCCTCTCTCTTAGTTGACTGTGTCCGAAGACCGACCGCGAAGCCGAGTAGCTCACCTCAGGCCGGGAGTCGATAAGTATAAAGTGCGCCTCGGAAGGGAGCCGTAGGCGTGAGTCCAAGGACAGGTGATTTAAAAGTCCTGATCGTCCTGGCAGAAGGGTAATCCCTGAGAGTGCTGGCGCTGATCGAACCCGCGAATTTGGTTCCTGAGTTGTCCCAAAGGTGACCCACGGCTACCCTTACAAAGTATGCCAGGGTGAGAGTTAGGAATACCCCATCTGCTGAGTTGTAATTCGATTCGAGTCGCCGTCTCTCCCGGTTAGTGAGAACTTGACGGGCTTATCTCCAATGTAGACACACTAAATAACATAATGGTTCGGAAATGATGATATGATGATGACAGCCTTATTATACCTGCTATGGTTAATATTAATTGCTCCTAATAAGTGAGTGCTCTAGTACAGGTGCTAATCTAGTGGATAGGTAAATGATGATAAGCTTGATGCTAAGTTTAAATTGGTTACTATGCTCATAAGCTCTTTTATGCAAATGTGTCAAGCTAGCCCACCTCATAAGCCTTACATGACCCTTGGTGTCCGTTATTTCTGGTTTTTGACGGGTAAGTCTAGCTGAGTACCTTCTCGTACTCAGCGTTTATTCCACCATGTTGCAGGTGAAGTTCTCGGCCTGTTGAAGATGGTGGCTAACTACCGATGGGCTCGGTGATTCTATACTTACTTCTCATCTATATGCTTTTGTCGGATGATGTCACTTATGCTAGCAATGTATTTGGAACATATATTAATGTAATCTTTTGAAAGCTATGTTGTTTTCACTAATCGGTTTTGAAACCCAAACTTGTACTATTATTTGTGAGTTCATTGTAATATTATTTTCCGCTGCAACCCTGCGTATGTAATGTGTATTTGCTTAATCACGTGATCTTGGTTGTCATGTTGATTTACCGAGGTCTTTCGGGACACTCGGCGGACTACCGGGTTTATATGAGTGAAGATATGTGTGTCAACGTGTTAGCGGAGACAGCCATACTTGATCTTGTATAAATTGGGCGGTTCTGTTACAAGCTGGGGCGTGGATGGCGGCGGCTGTGGCCAACAGGGGGCTAGCTGCAGCGGGTGGCAGCTAGGGCAGCGGGCGCAGGAGCTAGGGCGGCAGCGGTGTGAGACAAAGAGGAGATTGGGGTTTAAAGAGCTAAACTCTATTCTTGCTTAAGTTACAATGCTCCTATATTTATAGTCCCTAGAGGACTTGCACACCAAGAAAACTATAAGAAGAGTCCTTATAGATTTGGACTCTTCTTTTCCAAGCAAAACTATTTTGTTTCCTAACAAATCTCAATCCTATCTCCTAGGCAATTCTCCATTTACTTTCCTATTTTTATTCTACCCTTCCTTTTTATAACGCGGATCTCCCCAGATATGCGGAGAATGTGAGGGGGGTGGGGTGGCCAGGTCTGGGTCTCAGGCCTCCCCTCGCCCGTTTGGCCCGACGTGGGGGGTCCGGATTGGACATAAGGACGGCGAGCCCATCGACAAAAACGCTTGACGACATAAGGAAGACTGTCCATTGGGCCAAGGAGTGCAAGAACCCAAAGAAGGAAAAGGATGAGACGCACCTAGCACAAGTGGACGACGACGAGCCTACTGTCCATGGCCACGTTCTATGCGCTGCACGACGTCGAGCCAGAGTCGAAGGCAGGGAGGTGGTGACTGTTGTGGAGCAGGGGAAGGCACTACAGGCCATCCATCTCGACGAGTCGTGCGCTCAAGTCCACCTAGGGCGAGTGGCCGATGGCATGGAGTAGAGGTGGTACCTGGACTCCGGCACCAGCAACCACGACCGGCTCTAGGAATGCCTTCTCCGAGCTTGACGACGGCGTGATGGGGTCGATGAAGTTCAGGGACGATTCGAAGGTGGAGATTCGAGGTTGCGGCACCGTCATCTTCCAGTGCCAGAACCACGAGCACCGTTCGCTGATGGATATGTACTACATCCCGCAGCTACGTTCGAGCATCGTCAGCATTGGACAGCTAGACGAGCGCGGGTGCGAGGTGCTGGGCAAGAGCGGGATCCTAAGGATTCGGGACCAGGAGAAGAGGCTACTCGCCAAGGTGCAGCGCTCCCGAAACCGACTCTGAGCAGCCGGTGTGCCTGGCGGCGCGGCGCACGAGGAGCCATGGTTGTGGCATGCCCAGTTTTGCCATCTCAGCTTCGACGCACTTGGTCGGCCGGATAAGATGGTGTGGGCTGCCCCATATCAAGCACGCCGACGAGCTGTGTGTAAGCTGCCTAGCGGGGAAGCAAAGGAGGCAGCCGTTTCCGAAGGCCGCCAAGTATCGCGCGGCGGACGCGCTTGAGCTTGTCCACGGCGACCTTTGCAAGCCAATCACGTCGGCCACGCACGACGGGCGGCGCTAGTTCCCGTTGCTCATGGATGACTGCAGCCGGTACATATGGCTGCAGCTCCTGACGAGCAAGGAGCAGGCGGCGGAGGCGATCAAGTGGTTCCAGGCGCGGGCTGAGGCACAGTCCAGAAAAAAGCTGCACGTGCCAAGGACAGATCGCGGCGGCGAGTTCACGTCAGTGGAGTTCACCGCGTACTGCGCAGATCAAGGGGTAGTGCGGCATCACACCGTGCCGTACTCGCCGCAACAGAACGTCGTGGTGGAGCGGCGAAACCAGACAGTGGTGGGCATGGCAAGTTTGGGCCCTGGTTTTGCATCAGTTGGGAATGCTACAGTTGGCACCACAGCCTACTGTGATTCGTTTCTCAGGGTGGTGGAAGAGAACAACTGTGGCTGTCCCTAAGGATTTGCGTAAAGGCCTCAACTCCTTGATAATTTTGGTGGCTTGGGAGATTTGGAAGCATCGCAATTCTTGTGTCTTTGATAATAAGAGGCCAAGTGTTCAGGAAGTCCTTAGGGCTATTAGCTCGGAGGGTGGGCTCTGGTGCTCGGCCGGGGCCTCCAAACTCCAGGAGCTGGTTTTCAGGTTGTTGCCTTCTAGAGCTTAATGCTTGGAGAAGTTTGGTCGTCCTTTTTTCCTTTTTGTGTGGCGAGTCAGTAACCTAGTTCTGGGGAGTGGGGTGTGTGTGTTGGGTCACTTGGACCTTTGTAATTCTTTCTCTACCTTAATGAAATGACGCGCAGTTCTCCTGCGCTGTTCGAGAAAAAAAATTATATGTACCTTATACCCATCATTCTAATTTCTATCAGAGGAGGAACTTGTTTCTTCTTTTGCTCTAAAACTTTCCTATCCATATACTCTTCACATGCTGGTTCGTTAGTTTGTGTGTTTCTATACGAAGTTCGCAAACTAAGCCATGATTCAAATTTATAGCAGATAGATCCGTCGAGCATTCACATGGAAAGGGCGGCAACAAGTGAATGGAGGGTCTTGCTTGGTCGCATGGGGTAAAGTCCAGCGTCCACTTGATTTGGGAGGGCTAGGAATCCTCAATCTTGAGATCATGAGTTGGGCCTTGCAAGTCCGATGGCTATGGTTTGCGAAAACAGATCCAAATCGATCTTGGAAAGGGCTTAACATACATGTCCATCCAAATGCATGTGCGTTGTTTGCTATTGCTCTCGAATCAGAGGTGGGCGATGGTAATAACACGCTTTTTTGGTCAGACAGATGGCTCATGGGCTGCTCTGTAGCAGATGTAGCGCCTCTGGTGGTTGCTAACGTGCCTTCAAAAACCCGTAAGCAACGCACAGTAGCACAGGTCTTGCATGACCAATCCTGGCCTGCAGATATCCAAGGAGGACTATCACTAATAGGGCTTTTCGAGTATTTTCAGCTGTGGGATATGTTACTGGATATACATCTGTCCCAGGAGGAAGATGTGCATATATGGAAACTAGATGGCTCGGGTAATTTCTCCTTCAAATCTGCTTATCGTGCTTTCTTCAATGGAGCAATCCCTTTTGAGCATTGGCGTCGGCTATGGAAATCTTGGGCTCCTTCAAAATGCAAAGTTTTTCTTTGGCTCGCCATCCGGAACCGGTGCTGGACAGCGGACAGACTTGCGAGGAGAGGCCTTCCGCATCTGCCCAAGTGTCCGCTATGTGACCAGGAGGAAGAAGACATTCAACATCTGCTCACCACATGTGTGTTCTCCCAGGATTTCTGGTTCCGGGTTCTTGCACCTTTGGGCTTAAAGATCGGGTTCCAGGTCATCATGAAATGTCTTTTGCAGATTGGTGGAGAAAAGCAGTGAAAAAGATTCAGAAAGATACAAGACAAGGTTTGAACTCGATTATCATTTTGGGCGCCTAGGTAATCTGGAAACACCGTAATTCATGTGTTTTTTACGGCGCGCGGCCGTGCATCAACGACCTCCTCAGGATGTTCAGAGAAGAGCAACACCTCTGGTGTCTTGCTGGAGCTCGAAGTCTGAGAGCATTGGATCAAGGTCAGGGAGGCGAGCTGGGGCTGTCTTAGTTTGTTTCCTCGCTCTTTCTAGGTCGGTCTCATCTCTCCCGTGTTTCTTTCGAGTAAGTCCTATTCATGTAAAATTCAACCCCTCATGGCTCAGCTCGGAGTGAGGTGGTGGTGATTGTAAGGGGCCGGTTCTTTCTCTCTATAATACAAAGATACGAAGCTCTCCTTCGTATTCGAGAAAAAAAGAATTTTGATCAGAAACAAATGGAATCCATCATCCATGTGTTCTCTGCAACTGAAAAATTATGGTACTCTACCATGTAATTGGGCATACACAAGTTATGTAATTGGCAATTGTTCAACGGGAGGAACAAGAATGCAGTACAAAAAATTTGGTATGATGATAGCAGTCCGGACAGCAGCCTAAACACATATTTCTGCTTGACGGAAGTTATACAAGTACAAATGTATTTTTTTACTGGAATCTCCAAATGTTTGCTGCCGTTACTCTCCGTCTGAGCAACTTTTGACAAGTTAATCTTCTGGTATTTAGCTGGGACTTGAGGGGTTTCACATCTCCTCGCCCTTGGGTCCAACGTTAGTTAGTTTGTTGGTCGAGGCTGTTTGGTGTTTGCAGTCTTTGGCGAGTTTCTTTTTCTTTTTCCTTTTCTTTTTTTGTGTTATCTGTCTGTGTGGCGGGGTTTGTGTGCTGTTGTTTGGGTTCAATACCCTTTTCTTCTTCTTAATATATTAATACACAGATCTCCCGCGTATTCAAGAAAAAAAATCCCCTCCTTAGGCCCTAGGAATTCTTGGTCATGTTTGGTTGTCTTTTTTCGCTGCAGCCCATGGAGCTTTTGTGCATTTGCGTTTGGGCCGTTTGGGAGGTGTCCCCTCTCGAGTCAGGTTATGTTAATTCAACTCGTTGTACTCTCTCTTAATGAAATGTCATGCAGCTATCCTATGCCAGTCGAGAAAAAAAGGACTGATCCTACCAATGTCCATGACCATGAACAATAATACATCTTCAGGAAATTCCAGTTTTATTTTTGAACACAATAATCATCCTAGTGAACAAGAAACTTACAGTTTTCTCCCCTGAAGGGCTAATGTGCTCCACATGAAAGCCAATGTCCTGTCAACAACAAATCTGTCTCTTAAGGGAATTGTGAACTTGATTAACTAATGCATTTCAAGAGCTTCAAAGCCCTTTTTGAGGTTACAGGTCATATGCATTTTTTATTCAAGAAACATGAAGCATTAGCCAGCACATTATTTACACAGTAGCATCGCACATTTCTTTTTGGTAGCAAACTACAAGATCATGTATTATCATCAGGATAAGAGTGACCATTATTACACTGATATCACTGTTCCAATATTATCATTGTTCTAGGCTTTGGCATTTCTTTACATTTCAGCTGAATATCTCATTTATTTTTTTATTTATATAGCCTCTTTTACATAAACCATATATTTCATAAGCACTCACTGAAGCCTTCTCAACAATACAAATGTGCCATGTATAGTTAAAGATATAAAATACACAATAAGAATCATGATCTGTTTCAGAGTAGGGAATCAGCATAGTACCAATACCATGTTGAGGGCCCCTTGTTGCAAGGAGAAATCCCATGCAATGTATGAGTTTAGAGCTTCAACACTCAAAATGACCTGAACAATGTAAATGACAATTGTTAAGCAAATCAAGACCATCCAAGAATAAAACATCAACTACTTATAACTCCATATCACTGCATCAAGGGACAAGAAGCCATAAGCATCATATATTACCAATAAATAAAGCAAATAACTGAGATCAACTAGACCTGTGTACCTCATGTGTCTTTCCAGCTGGAATAATAGTTTCTTTGTACTCGTCACTTTTCCTACCAAAAGAGGACGAAAATATATTTCAGTTCTGCAAGCTTGTTTTGTACATATTAGCACTATAAGCTAAAGTGCTTAGTGGCAAAGCGCATCAGATTGCTGCTAAAAGGAGAAAGTACCTTGCATCCATGGCACCTGCATCCTCAGCTGATATAAAGAATGGTGCATTCACAAAGACCTCACTGCATAGTGTTGACTCCTCAGTTGAAAAAGAATAATCATGAAAATATTTTATAAGCAACTTTCCTTCCTATAGAGCTTTAATGAACAGAACTGGTAGATTGGTGATGTTTAAGTATGTCATGACCTCTGTGGTGATTTATCTAGCTAATAATGGTATGGACCTTCGTCCATGGGCTCAAAGAAATTGACAAAAATTTGTAAGAATTTTTTGTGGGGGAGGAAAGAAGCTAGAGGCAGTCATTGCTTAATCAGGTGGCCAAAGGTTTGTCGTTTAAAATAACTTGGAGGACTTGGCATTCACGACCACAAATCATTCGGTTGGGCTTTGAGGATGAGATGGCTGTGGCTAAGATGGCCGTGGCTAAAGTGGAGTGTGCCCAGCAAACCTTGGGCAAATCTGCCTATCCAAGTCAGTAAAGAGGTGGCTGGCCTCATCTCTGTAGCAGTGATAACAGAGGTGGGCAACGGATCAAATACATATTTTTGGAAGGACAAATGGCTGGATGGCAAGGGAATTCAGGACATAGCACCTCTTGTATTTGCACTGGTCCCTAAAAGGAGAATAAATAAGCGTACTGTGTTGGAGGCCCTCACTGAGGAGAAATGGGTAGAGGACATACAGGGGGAAATTGGTATGACAGCCTTGTTTCAGTACCTAGACCTTTGGGACGTCTTGAATTCAGTGGAGTTGAACGAGAATATCCCTGATAAGCATATCTGGAGGTTCTCTTCTTCGGGAGAATATACGGCAAAGAGCGCTTACGATACTCTATTTCAGGGAGCAATCTCCTTTGAACCTTTTGAGAGAATCTGGAAATCCTGGGCACCCCCCAAATGCAGATTTTTCATGTGGCTAGTTGCTCACAACAGATGTTGGACAGCGGACAAATTGGCAAGGAGGGGTCTCCCTCATCCGGAACAGTGCCTTCTCTGTGACCAGCATGAGGAAAATATTCATCATCTTCTTGTGGGCTGTGTATTCTCAAGAGATTTTTGGTTCTCCCTCCTGTCACATTTTGGAGTTGCATCACTTGCTCCACAACCTTCTGACCAATCCTTTGATGAATGGTGGAGAAAAGTTGATTTGGCTGCTAGCGGAGATTTGAGGAAGGGTCTGAATTCTCTAGTCATTTTGGGAGCCTGGAGCATTTGGCGGCATAGAAATGATTGCGTTTTTAATGGTGCAGCCCCAAATGTTCATATGGTTCTGGCGTTGGCAAGGGATGAAGCTCACTGTTGGAGCCTGGCAGGAGCTAAGGGGATTTCCCTGCTCACGGCCAGAGGAGCAGTCTAAAGGACCGCTGTAGCTGTTGGGTCGTCTTTTTGTTTTAACCGGTGATTTAGTCTCCTTGTAGTTAGTGAGTGGGTGTGTGTGTGGGTTTGGGTCTATGTACGACTCTTTCTTCTTCTATTAATACAATGATACGCAGCTCTCCTGCGTGTTCGAGAAAAAAAAAGATGGTTGTGGCTAGCCAAAACTCAACCGAATAAACCTTGGGCTGAGTTTCATATTCAGGTTCATCCTTCAGTCCAAGCCTCCTTGTCTATGGCTTTGATATCTACTGTAGCTGAGGGAAAATCCTCTCTTTTGGACAGATAATTGGCTGCAAGGTAATTCTATTTGACAGTTAAGCCTAGTTGCTATGTATCTTGTTTAATGTTTCCTGTCATTTACTTTTCAAGCTTCTAAGCCTTGTATTACGAATATGCTCATCATCCACTTTAGCTGGGCCTGTTCAGCTGGTATTAAAGCCGACTGATAAGCCGGCTGAAGCTGTTTTGTTGTGAGAGAAAAACACTGTTGATTCTAGCTGATAAGCCGGCTGATAAGTTCAAACGAACAGGCCCAGAATATGCTGGAGTAGGTAGACCACTTTGCTATATAAGCCGTGGTAAGGACCAACTTGTATCCCAAGTCTTTGCAACTTCAGATTCAATCCAAGCGGCCTATGGCCAAGCTGCCCTCTGGGCTTACCAAAATCTGAGATCCATTTGTGATTGTGGGCAACACTATTGCTTCCCTAGCTCCTCACATTTATTTACTGGTGTCTAAGAGGCAAGCAAAATGGCATACTGTACATGCAGCTTTGGTTCAGAATAACTGTGTTGTGGACGTTTTTATCAGAAAACAGTATGTCCGCAGAAACAAGACGGCTGAGGCATCCACCAGTGACTAGGATAGTTATTAGTTTGGATAAGTTTGTTTTGCTTGGCACTTCAGATTAGGAAGTTGTAAGCAATTTGTTAGATCTGGCTCTACTTAAGGACAGCAACACTTGTTAGGATAAGCAGGAATCTACTATACCTAAATAGGAGGAACCCACTAGCCTATTTTCCTGCAATTTCGTGAAGCCACGTCATCCAGGGGTCCCACCACCACGAGTCCTCGTGCAGCAGCCAAAGTCATCATGTTCTAAGTTTCATCCGTTACCTCTCGTGGCTGTTGGTCACTAAAAAATAATGCCGGTAGTGGGATTAGATACGTTAGTGAAGCACCAAACAGAGGCTGCAGGTCACTTAAAAATATTGCCGGTAGTGGAATTAGATGTGTTTGTAAGACGTCAAGCAATAAGAAGTCGCATCGTCAGGTTCCGTTTTCTGCCCCATCACATCCCTTCCGTTTTCTGCCTCCAGACGTGGAATAAGCTGAGAGATGATAGTTACGGGTTGTGCTTCCTGTCCTTCCTGTGTGCTCGAGGGCCCCAAAGCATGGCAGATCAAGCAACAAGCATGAACAGTTTGCGCCCAGGAGGTATGCTGGGCACACAGGTAGACAGCCAGGAGATGGCTTCGCCGGACCATGGAGCCTTGCAGCCCACGCCGCACCTTGTCACGAGCACCGAAAGAGAGCTGTCACCCTGCGCTGCTGGTGTTATCCGCCCTCACCAGCCGTGCACGCTTTCTGCCCCAGCGGACATCACTTCTCACAGTTATCACCTTCAAACCAGACGTGCACCATGTGCGCCCTGAAGCCAGCGATGGGAAGAGGATGGACGCACACACTGAAGCCTGAAGACACAGGCGGAGGGAGACTGATGAAGCCTCAAAGAACATGCATGACAGCGTGAGACAGGATAGGTGAGAGATGCTCAGTTTCTATGAAAAAGTTTTTTTAATGGTCCAGCATGTATATGGAAACCACGTGATGATTTATGGGCTCGGACTGTCCTGAGATTGCATTTCAACATATCAGTGAGTGATTGAGCGTTAACCAAATCAAATTATCTTATGTTTTGTTCATTTTATCGTCGTTAATATTTTCTATATGCTTTTCTATTGTGTGAAATCTTTGTAGAATGATTGGGTACTAATGAAACTACATTTATATTAGTTGTTTCTAATTATTTTTCGATGAATATGCATATCTTTCCAAAAGTTTTATTGCTCCTCAGTAAAAATGCTCCAACTAGTAAAAATGCTCCTCAGTGGGAAAGAGTACATGTTCAAGAATAGGGGCAGAAACACTGGTGGAGCATTAAGGTTAGACATCACTGAGTTGATGAAAATTTTAACAAATGCAGTAGAAGTGGGACGATGCACCATTGCTTGTTTCTGGGCAGCTTCCATTTGCGCTGACATGTGATTCTCAAATTGTTGTACTTGCATAGTAGATGCAGATGACGATCCTTGTCCCCTTGCAGGGAGGTTAGAGGCCTGATTTTGTTGCTGAGCTTGCTCTGAATACTGAACAGAACCTTGAGGCCGAGCCGACTGAGTAGTATTTTGAAACCTTTCAGATTCACCTGATAAGGCAGGTCCCTCAAAATAGTGTGGGTTACTATTGTTAACTAACTGATTGTCTTCATTCTGAAGGTTTGTTGTCTTGTTTGGGCTTAGGGACCCATTTAACACTAGTGCTACTGGGCCTCTTAAAGCAGGATTTGGCTCGATGCCCATAACTGAAGCAGAACCAACATCTAATTTGTCCTGAGCAATCTTTAACCAGATGAGCCGGACTTAAGCATCTGAAGCAAAGGCTGCATGACTTAAAAAACTGAAGCGTTCACCATGGGGAGGAGGCACGTCATTAAACCTTGTTGACGGCTGGGTGTTGGTGGCATGATCAAGGTTGAGGTTAACGTGGAGATCTCTTTTGAGGTTTTGAAAAACCTTCTGGATTGGAACATCAGCCATCCTAGCTGTCGAAGAGCCGGAGGAGCAGGCATGATCGACGGGCTGAAGAAACTGAAGCTTTCCCAAAAACATTGCAGGAGTCCCCCATAACAGGGCAGAAGATAGCACCAATCTTGATCACCGAAGAAAGCTCCCTGGGATGAGATTTACGAACAGGAGAATCTTGAGTCAGCTTTTTATGGAAAGAAACCCTCTTGGAAGACATCTTGCGCTTGCTTTTACGGTTGATCACAGTTGACCAGCTATCCTTCTCTTCCTTTTTCCATTTTTTATGTTGGAGTTCCGAGTTTTCACCTCCATCACGCCACGTGGAAGTAAATGTCAAAGTGATCAGTGGTAATCCTCTCAAGAGCACGAACCAACAAACCCACATGCTTTGAGGCAACAGAGAAGTGGAAATGTCGATCTTGCACATAGGAAACATGATATCCGGCAGGAGAGCCACCCAGGCAACAATGAAGAGCCATAGCAACCGACTCTTCAGTCAAACGAAAGAGGTATCTTTGGAAAACCACAAGCATGAGGAAGGAGCCAGCCGGAGACGAGGATGGGTGATGCACTGATGAAGAGAACTTGTGAAGAACTTCAGCTTGGAATCTCTTACCAGGGGAGAAATCCCCATCCTCCACCAACTGCGCAAGAGCAGGGCCCTGCTCAAGTTCGAGGAGGGCACCAGGGGAGCAAACCTGCCAAGCCATGGAGGAGAGCTCAACTCCAGCGGAGGTCTCGCCGGGAGTGGACAGCGACGACGAGGAATCAGCAGCGGCGATGGGGGGTGCAGACCGCCAGAGGACTCATACTTGCTTGCTTGATAGGCCGGGACACAGGAGAAGCACGCGGGGCCACGTCGAGGCGCAAGCGCGGGCTCGTGCGGGGGAAGAGGCGCGCGGCCGCGCAGGGCCACGTCGAGGCGCGGATATGGGCGCGCGGGGCCGCGACGAGCAACGCAGGCACGGGGGCGCGTGGCCGCGGCGGAGGCGCAGCGCGGGGCCACAACGATCGGCGCAGACCCAGGGGCACGCGGAGTTCACTGCGGAGGCGCGCGAGAGGCCGCTACGGGAGCGTGGGCGCGCGGGCCTAGGCCCGGCCTCCGGCGAGCCGGCGAGCGGCGGCGGCGGCGGCCCAAGGGAGCGCTCGGACATCAAAATGGCATCTAATTACTCTCAGAATGGCATCAAGGTATTAAGTTAAATAACAACTCAAATTGAAAACAAAATTAAACTATGATAAATAATTGATTATGTAGCATATGTGTGGCTGGAAAGAAAAATGCAAGAACTTTATTTGTCTTGAACCATACGGGTGAATTGCTTCCGCCACTGAAAATTTTAAGGCACGATTTGACTTGTGTACTCTAGAATATAAATATATAATACAATGGTTTGTCACTACTTTGGGATTTATTTTGAGTTCTTAAAGTAATACTCCCTCCGTCAAAAATATAAGGTGCGATTTGACTTTGTGCGGTCTCCATAATCATGATTTGACCACCAATTACTCTTATAATATATCAGTTGTGGCAACAAAAGTTTAATCCTTAGGGAGTATTTCTAAATACAAGTTGTAGCCCCCTGGCTCCCTCTTGTCCCCCACTCCCTATTTGTACAGTGGTGTTGTTCTTTTTGTTGTTTTTTTTTTAATAAAATCCTTACAGTGGGGGTCTCCCCTGCTGTATTTAAAGTTCAAAAAAAAAACATTTGTAGCACAAACTTTTCATATAAGTAGTCTAGTTGTTGATCAAAGATAACGAACTTTGAATTTTGAAATACGTGCACGCCTTATATTTTAAGACGGAGGGAGTAATTGTCTTTTATAATGAGAATCATATTTGGCCACTACTTTAAGATCAATCTTCTTTCAGAGATTACAAAATGCCCATTCACAAAATAAATTTTGGTTAAAGTAAATTTCCAAAAACTGGAAAGATATCAAATGAAAGTTTGTGGTTACCTTCGAAATATAGATGTAAAGTTTTCTCAATATATAAACTGGATAAGGAAGGGCGGGCCTGGTGCAAGCGGTAAAGTCTTACCGCCTGTGACCGGAAGGTCTCAGGTTCGAGTCACGGTCTCCTCGCATTGCACAGGCGAGGGTAAGGCTTGCCACTAACACCCTTCCCCAGACCCCGCACAGAGCGGGAGCTCTATACACTGGGTACGCCATTTTTTTATATAAACTGGATAAGGAAAGTACTTCGAAAAATATTTAAATCTTAGATAAGTTTCTATACAACATTTGCACAATTTGAGCAAAACCTCCACTGAATTTGTACTAGTTTTATGCAATTTTTCTTTACTACTTCGAAGATATGTTGACTGTTAGACTTTCTGTTGATTTGTCTCAAATCTCAACAGTCAAGCAGTTTTGACATAACAAAGTGGTAAAGAATTAAGCAGTGACAAAATAGTTGCAAATGAGATAAGGGATATTTTGCAATTGTAGGAGGGGTGGGGGTGGGGGTGGGGACAACGGAGAGCGGTTGGGGGACGCTAGTGGGAGATAGAGGTCAGGAAGTGGCAAAAGAAAAAATAATTGATGAAGCCCTAGAGCATCCATCAGGGAACATTGGTTATCAATATGCTATTGAACAAATTATACATTTAATGACGAAATATAATTACCCAATGAATTCAGTGAACTTCAAAAACTCCTTGGTGTAGATAACCACAGCTTGCTGCAACACAGCAATGTCATCCTTCTCTCTGTTCATTTTAGTGGCAGATAATTATTAACTAGAAGGATCACATTGCACCTAAAAAACAGTTAGTCTATAATGTTTTCTATAGCTCTAAGAGAAACTGTCTAAATGGTTGCAAGCAGAACTTCTCACATTTTCCTGTGTCCATATCGTGCCAAAGAGACATGCAGATACAACCGAATTGCAAGCACCAGTTTTGTAAGGGTGTAAAGGGCTGGACCATAACGTTCTCTTTGTTCTTCCATAGGTCTGAAAGAAATTTCAGATTGTAAGATAAAGTACTCGCATCATGAGCATTATGCATTATGCATGCAGTTACTTCACCTACACCATTTTAAATCTGACGAAGGGCACTATTTGCTACTCCCTCCGTTCCAAAGTGTAGGTGTTTGGGTTTTGTCCTAAGTCAAACACTCAAAACTAAAGTACCACCAAGCCTAGAAAAATGTAGCAAAATTTCCAACACCAAACCCACCATTGAATATATTTTCATAGTATATTTGTTTGGCATTGGAAATATTGCTACGTTTTTTATATAATTTTGGTCAAACTTGAAGACGTTTAACTTAGGACAAAATTATTAGAACACCTTAAGACATTTTACAGCATCTGGGTTTTGGTCGCTACTGGTGTAATCTGACCTGCTTGCGGCTATCTACGTCTTCTACATGTGTTTTGGTCAATGGAGAGCGTAGAGAACAGATTTGGCATCAGCGGGGACTTCAGCAGGGTCCCCCATGCTATTTTTGCTAGCTATGGATGCTCTGAACTCTTCCTCGTTGACCATACCGTTAGAAAAAATCTCCTTCGGCCAATTTCAGCACAGTATGCTAAGCATCAAGCCTCCTTTTATGCCGACGATGTAGTGCAGTTCATCCATCCAACAAGTGCTGATGTCTGTATCATCATGGAGCTTCTAGAGATATTTGGTCATGCTTCTGGGCTGAAGACTTATATGCAAAAAAGTTCAATAACTCCTATTGGGTGCTCTGATGCTGAGCCAGCAGTCATCTGTGAAGTTATGCCTTGTCATCTTAAAGAATTCCCATGCACCTACCTTGGCCTTCCCCTAACAATCCACAAACCCACCAAGACTGAGCTCCAACCTCTCATTGACAAGGTGGCTAACAGCCTCCCCGGCTGGCAGGCCTCTCATGAATAGAGCAGGTCATTTAATTACTGTCTGTGTGGTGTTGACTTCTATCCCTATTTACCTAATGATTGCTAAGTTCCACTCCAACACACATGGATACACATGGATTGAGGTGGATACAAGTGCATCCAAACAATCCTGAAGTGGGTTATCAAAGCTATTGACAAGAGAAGGGGCTTTCTCTCGAAAGGTTGGGAGCAAGTAAATGAAGCCAACTGTCTTGTTTCCTGGGAGCACGTTGGGCGTCCCCTCCAGTATGGTTGTTTAGGCATAATAAATTTAGAGATCATGGGATGGGCTTTGCGCATACATTGGCTGTGGCTACACAAAGTTGAAGCCAAACAGGCCATTGGCTGGTTTACCAATTAATGTGCCACATAATGCTCAAGTACTGTTTGGAGTGGAGTTGAGACAGTCATTGGCAATGGAGAAGATACCAGGTTCTGGGTTGATCGCTGGTTGCAGGGGAAAACAGTGGCAGAAGTTGCTCCAAATCTAATAATTAAGATAATCCCCAAGCCAGCAGTTAAACAGCGGACAGTCACCCAAGCTCTTGATGGCAGACGATGGGTAACAGTGTTATGACCGGCACCCATTATACAAGGCGTAGGCTCATGTTATGGCAAGTGGAGCCGGCCCAGGGGCCACGTGGTACTGTAGCACGTGGTACTGTAGCGCGTGAAGATTAGACTGGTTTGGTTTGTTAGGAAAGAGATATGTTAGATTGATTCGGTTAGGATATTTCCTTAGGGGTCAAGTCAGTCATCTCTATAAAAAGAGAACCCTGTATTAGTTATAGTCAAGCAAAAACAAGAATTGTTTCCGGCTTCTTGAAGGGAGCCGGGATTTCCTAACTAGCCGCCTCCTGCTGTGTCTCGCATGAACAGTACCGCCGCTGCTGTAGCACCGCGGGAATTCTAGGGCTGCAGCAGCAGCCGCCGCGCTCTCGCCGGCGCCGAGAGTACAGACCACGTCCTCCTCTCTTCCACCCCTATAACCTACGCAGTAACACCGGTAGAGCATCAAGTCCTATCAAACAGACATTAGGGGAGCACTGACTGTACAAGTTCTTGCTGAATCCCCCATACAAGCAGTGAAACGACGTACAGTGGCTCAAGCCATGGATAATAGGCGCTGGATTGCAGATATTAGAGGGGCTTTAACTGTGCAAGTGCTACGAGAATATCTATACATCTGGGATCTGGTAGATGGCTTGGTTTTACAACCAGAGATCCCTGATCAGCATAGGTGGAAGCTAACCAATTTGGGGCTGTATAGCAGCAAGTCGGCGTACAATGCTTTCTTCCTTGGAAGCATTAGGTTCGCACCTTGGAAGCGCACCTGGAGAAGAGGGCACCACTGCGTTGTAAATTCTTCATTTGGTTGACCATCAAGAACAGGTGTTAGACAGCTGATCGTCTTGCTAAGCGTGGGCTTCCTCATCCGGCGGTGTGTGCTTTGTGATCAGGCGGAGGAAAATATCCAACACTTCTCATCTCTTGTGTGTTTGCTCGGCAAGCTTGGGCTTTAATTTTGCAGAGATTGAACCTGCTAGCTTTGGCTCCTCACGGAATGAACAATCATTTCTCCAGCTGGTGGTGTTATACTATAAGGGGCATTCCCAGAGGTGAGCGCAAAGGCCTTAGTACCCTCATTATCCTAGTGGCTTGGGAAATATGGAAGCACCCAAATGTTTGTGTGTTGGAGGGTGCTAGGCCTACCATAGAGGTGCTGCTTCACTTGGTTGCCAATGAGGCTGCCCTATTGTGCTTGGCTGGGGGCATCCACGTTGCATAGGCTTTTGGCTAGGCCGCTCATGTAGATCATTAATGAGTTGAGTCTTTTCATTTTGGTCAGGGTTGTTTGTACTAGGAGGGTTTAACAACCCCCCCCCCTCCTTTATGTACTTTTTCTTCTTAATCAAAAAATGACAGCTCTCCCACGTTGTTCGAGAGAAAAAAATATCTTCTCCAATGGGATCTACCCCCTCCGTTCCAAATTATAAGTCGCTTTGACTTTTTTGATACATCTATTGTGCTATGCATCTAGATATAATATAAGTCTACATACATAGCGAATTCTATGTACCAAAAAAGTCAAAGCGACTTATAATTTGAAACGGGGAGAGTACTAGATAATTTGGCCGTGCAACAAAAAGTGCCAGACCAGGACGTATGCGCCTAACAAAGTCAGGCTCCTATACTAGTAAGTCGGCTTACAATGCATATTTCCTTGGTTCCACCAAGTTTGCGCCATAACATATCTCAGAATCTTGGGCCCCGCTGTGTTGTAAGTTCTATATTTAGTTGGCAATCAAAAATAGGTGCTGGACTTCACATCGTTTGGCTAAAAGAGGGCTGCCACATCCCAATGCTTGTCCTCTTTGTGATCAAGAAGATGAGACAATTCAGCATGTTCTAGTTTCTTGTGTCTTCACAAAGCTAGTGTGGCTGGTTATCCTCAAAAAATTGGGCCTGGCTGCCCTTGTTCCTCAATCTGCTGCCACTCCTTTCTGCAGCTGGTGGCATGACGTGATCAGAAATATTCCAAAGGACAGAAAGAAAGGGCTGAATTCATCCTTGTGGCTTGGGAGACCTGGAAACATCGTAATGCTTGTGTTTGAGGTGTTAGGCGCTGTGGCAAATTGGTGCATCAGCTCTCCATGAACTCTTATGAGGTCACTAAACCTGGCACCTAGGTCAAGGTTTGTTTGGTCGAGTTTTAGTCTTTTGCAAGTGGTGCGTACTTAGGAGTTGGCCTCCGGCCTCTCGCCCTCTCCTTGTTTTTCTCTTCTTAATGAAATGACACACAGCTCTCCCACGTCGTTTGAGAAAAAAAAAATACCTTACATTTCAGAACAAACGGAGTAACATACATTTCAAATTTTCAATTAAAAGGCATGCATACATACCCATTATCATCATTTATTTGTCGAATAAAATCCAATAAAACCTGAGGTAGAAAAAAACTAAATGTCACATTATGTCATTGTTTAACAAAAAGAATGATGAAAGGCATAATAAATATTTAAGAAATTATCTTATTTTGATAAAGATATTAAAATAGAGATGTCTTTCAGCAATCTAAGTATCTAACCTAATACAAAAACATTAACATAAATAAAATGATTGAGATGGTGAAGATGACTCTAATTTCACTAACCTGTGGAACACCAACCAAATACCTAACAAGAGTCTTATATACACCTGTTGCAGAACCAAGCTGTGCTAATTGCACCCTCCTACATATTAAATATCAAAATTAGGGAAAAGAAAAATATCAAAACTCAATCAAGGATAACAAATGTATTTCTTTCTTCTTAATGCAATGACACACAGCTCTCCTGTGCATTCAAAGAAAAAAAAAACAATGTAGTCTTGGAAACAAAAAGATACACATAAGCAACCTTTCCATTTGCTGTTTCCATAACAATGCATATCGATCATGAATGCTTCCACCAGCACTAACCAGAGCATCTACCTCTGCTTGCTTATTTCTCTCTGAGCGTTCTCGCTGTTGCCTGATTAGGGTACCCCGAAAATCTTGGGGCATGTATGTCATAACTGCAAAATATTATAAATGATTGAATATCAATTACTAAGAATGCACCTGTACTCAACTGTAGAACTAAGGGATGAACCATCCAAGGTTATGCAAAACGTTGTTCTTAATATCAAACTTTCAGTCATTTTTATTGTAGAATATGCAAGAGGGCTGCGTATCATTGCGTTAAGGGGATAAAAAAACACATTACAACACACCCACCACGCTCACACATACGCACACTCTAACAAACTCATACGGAAACAAACGCGCCCTATACAGTCATGAGATCACAAATATCCAAAACTTCCAAATAATTAGCAAAAGTGATATGACAACGACTCAATGTTTTTATGATGTATTTAGTATGTAATGAAAGTATGAAACATATTATAGCATGAATTGCATTGAACAGCATCTAGAAACATCAAGCATAAGAATCTGTAGAGAGATAGGGAAACACCAAGCACCCTCTTAGGGGGGGTGACCTTTCATATATATAGCCCAATGGGGCTTGGATTACATCATGTCCAGATACAACGTATACAGGACTGTACATGTCTACAATACATGTCTAATACCCACCCGCAGTCGCAGCGGGAGGATCTCGAACGCAAAGACTGGACCTAAAGTCAGTGAACAGTTGTACAGGTAAGCCTTTGGTCATGTTGTCCACGAACTGATGTGTCGTGGGGACATGGAGCACCCAAACCTGTCCCAAGGCAACCTTGTCGCAGACGAAGTGAATGTCGATCTCGATGTGCTTCATGCGACGATGGTGGACAAGATTAGCAGTCATATAGACAGCGCTAACATTGTCGCAGTACACAACGGTCGCAGAAGCAATAGGTGCGTGGAGCTCTTGGAGAAGCTGACGAAGCCAACAGCACTGGCGACGGCATGTGCAACCGCGCGGTACTCAGCCTCAGTACTGGAACGGGACACCGTCGTCTAGCGCTTGGAGGACCAAGAGACCAGATTGTCGCTGAGGAAGACGCAGTAGCCGGATGTAGAGCGCCTGGAGTCTGGACAGCCCGCCCAATCCACGTCGGAGTACGCGGTGAGGGATTCAACCGGCCCGGAGCTGAGGTGGAGGCCGGTGGACAAAGTGCCCTTCACGTAGCGGAGGATGCGCTTGATCAACACGAGATGAGGCTCGCGGGGATCGTGCATGAAGAGGCACACCTGCTGGACCGTGTAGGCGAGGTCGGGACGGGTGAGTGTCAAGTATAGTAGAGTGCCGGCAAGGTTGCAGTACTGGGAAGGGTCGGCGACCGGAGCTCCGTCGGTGGCGGAGAGCTTGGCACGAGTGTCAACTGGAGTCGAGGTGGAGCGACACTCGGCCATGCCTGCCCGCTGAAGTAGATCCACAGCGTCCTGGCGCTGGGAGAGGAACAAGCCCTCTAGCGAACACGTGACGGAGATGTCGAAGAAGTGGTGCAAATCACCGAGGTCGGTCATGGCGAACTCGGAGTGGAGACGCGCCATGATGCGCTGTAGCAGGTCGGACGAGGGCGCCGTAAGGATGATGTCGTCGACGTACAGCAGCAGGTAGGCGGTAGCGTCCCTCTCTTTGAGCACAAAGAGGGACGTGTCGGAGACGGATGCAACGAAGCCGAGTAGGCGGAGATGGGCGGCGAACCGCTGGTACCACGCCCGAGGAGCTTGCTTCAGGCCATAGAGAACGCTGCAGAAGACAAACATCATCAGGGCGTGCAGGGTCGACGAAGCCTAGAGGCTGCTGGCAGTACACAGTCTCCCCTAGATGTCCGTGAAGGAAGGCATTCTTCACATCAAGTTGGTGGATCGGCTTGACGACGGGGCTGAATGTTTCGTCGTAGTCGATGCCGTGGCGCTGAGAGAAGCCGTGAACCACCCAACGTGCCTTGTGGCGGGCAAGGGAACCATCCAAGTGGAATTTGTGTTTAAAAACCCACTTGCCCGTCACAACGTTGGCGCCGGGAGAACGAGGGACGAGGCGCCAGGTCCCGTTATCAACGAGCGCCTTGTATTCGTCAGCCATAGCAGCCCTCCACTGAGGGTCGGCCAAGGCGAAATGACGGAGTGGGTGGCGGAGAAGCCGTAGCGCTGAACCTGACGAAGAGTGCCGGTCTGCGACCGGGTGATCATCCGGGGTGCTGGTACAGGAGCTGCTGCTGCAACCGGTGGTGCCTGCGGTACTACTGCAGCTGACGCTGCTGGTGTAGGTGCCGGCGCTGTAGCAGCCAGCTCGGGAGGTGGCTGGACTGCTGGGGGCGCCGGAGGTGCCCGAGGACGCCGACTGTACGTCAGACGGAATTCCCGGTCTGGTGGAGGAGGAGCAGTTGCTGGTGGTGGTGGTGCAACCACCACAAACCGAATAGGTGCAGCAGCCACCAGAGGCCCGCGAAGGAGGATCGCGGGGTCATCCTGCAGCTCCTCAGTAACCACCTGAGTAGGGCGCGGTTGCTCAACGTCGGTATGTGACGGAGGAGCCGCGGTAGTACCTGCAAGCAAGAAATCCAAGTCGCTATGCGAGGACCCGGAGGTGTCAAGCCCGAAGGGAAAACAAGTCTCGTCAAAAACAACGTGGCGCGAGATGATGATGCACCGTGTCGATAGATCGAGACAGCGATACCCCTTATTGGAAGAGGGGTAGTCGAGAAAGACACAAGCTGTGGAACGGGGGGGGGCGAGCTTGTGGGGAGTCGTGGCAGTCAAATTAGGGTAGCAAAGACACCCAAAGACACGAAGGTGGGAGTACTCGGGTGGCTTGTTGTAGAGTAGAGCATACAGGACAGCATTGTGAACGGCGGAGGAAGGGCGCCGGTTCAGCATGTACGTGGTTGTGGCGAGTGTCTCAGCCTAGTAAGGTGCGGGCATGTGCAAATGGATGAGCATGGTGCGGCTTATGTTGTTCAATGTGCGAAGAATGCGTTCGGCCTTGCCATTTTGTGGGGAAGTGTATGGACAAGAGAGGCGTAAATGAATACCACGAGAGGCAAAGAGTTTGGAGGGTATTGTTTACGAACTCAGTGCCATTATCGGCCTAGATGGCTTTGATGGCGATACTGAACTGTGTGGATACATAGTTGCAGAAATTTGTGATATGTGCTGCAACCTCAGACTTGCGAACGAGGGGAAAAGTCCAACAAAAATGTGTAAAATCATCGAGTAAAACGAGGTAATATTGGAAACCCGAAATACTGGCAACACGAGATGTCCACACATCACAATGAACGAGTTCAAAAGGCATAGAGCTAAATGAACTGGAATTTGAAAAAGGAAGCCGCACATGTTTGCCAAGCTGACATGAGTGGAATAGAGTATGCTCTACTTTATTACAACTGATAGACGCACTATGACGAAGAATATTAATAGTGGCGGAGCTGGGATGACCAAGACGGTGATGCTAGAGGTCGGTGGAGATGGCGATGCTGGCGTGTGGAGCGGGAGGTGCAGCGGGGATGGTGTAAAGATCGCCAGCACTATTGCAGCGAAGCATCACGCGTCGGGTCAGGATATCCTTGACAGAAAAACCGAGAGCGTCAAATTCGATAGAACAGTTGTTATCTCTAGTGAACTGACGAACTGAGAGCAAGTTGTGCAGTAGGGATGGAACAACTAAAACATTATTAAGGGGAAAATTTGACTCGGGTGTGTGAAGGATAGACTCGCCACGACAGGAGATAGGAATAGTTTGACCATTGCCAACGGTAATGGAAGAATGAGAGGAAGGATGGCAAGAAAGGAGTATACCATCCGAGGAGCTCATGTGAGAGGAAGCACCGAAGTCCATCACCCAGGGATGCTGATCCTGGAGATTCATCCGATTGAGCGCGGCGACGAGGCCAGCCTGGTTCCACATAGGAGCCAGCTGGGAGACCTGAAGCGGTGCGAAGGTTGTGGGAGGCTGCACCGGTGTGAATGCCATGTGGGCCAGAGGGGGCGCGCCGAGGATCCCAGGGCGCCAATACCCCTGCTGCTGAACCGGAGGGGGGCCTTGGGGTGCCCACGGGTTATAGCAGAGCCAGGGACCCATGGGACCGACCTGCTGTGCACCAGCAGCTCCACCGTGTGGCTCGGCAGGGCCGCCGTTCCAGCCCCACTTGCACTTGCCCTTGCCCTTGCCGCCACTACCGCCTTTGTGTCCGCCGCTGGTGCTGCCACCGTAGCCGCCGGTGTTGTTGCTGTGACCACCAGAGGAGGCCGCAGTAGTGGTGGAGCGGCACCCGCCCGGGCTGGTGCAGCCAGAGCCTGCCGCGGCGAGGAGGGCAGTGTTGGTGACGGTCTTCTCGTCGTTGGCCAGGCGGAGCTCCTTGAGAACCAATATGTCGTGGGCTCTAGCGAACGTGGGAAGAACAGCGGAGTTGGCGATGTCATCGGCGGTGTTGGAGAAGCGAGGGTTGAGGCCACGCAGGAGGGCGAGGACGAGCTGCGAGTCCACGGGGTGGCCGACATCGCGGAGGGCGGCGGCCTTGATCTTCAGGCGCTGGCAGTATGCCGAGATGGAGTCGCCCTACACCATGGAGTGGAACTCGTTGAGGAGGAAGATGGCACGTGGCTCTGTTATGACCGGCATCCCCTACAGCCGTCGCAGCCCAGCTAAGGGCTAGGAGGGACGCCGGCCATCAGAGGGCTATGGCCCATATAATTGTCGCAATTATAGTATTGGTAGAGGGTTATTTTATAATTATCGCTATTAGAGAGACATATAAATATTTGTAAGACTCTATTTGTGAGATTAAGCAGAAACATATTATTGTTTCCGGCTTCCTCAGGGAGCCGGGAGAAACCCTAGCCGGAGAAACCCTAGCCGCCTCTACTGTTCACGCGTGAACAGTGCCGCCGCTACTGTAGCCGCGTGGAGGTTAGGGCTACAGCAGCAGCCGCCCATCCTCCACCACGGCGTCCAGCCACCGGCAGCGAGGTTCCCAGCCTGCTCCACCTCCCTCTCACCCCTACAGACTCCGTGATCTATGCGGTAGGATCCGTAATCCTATCAACTTGGTATCAGCGTTGCCTGGTTCGATGACGACTGCTCCTCCGAGTTCCTCCATCCCGGTGACCACTTCGCCGCCGACCGCTGCGTCGTCGGAGTTGTCGGAGGCGTCCAACGCCTATGCCCAGCCCCTGACGTTGGAATCGCTGGGGGCCAAGGTTGATCTGATCGCCAACGCGGTGGTCTCCATGCAGACGGCGTGGGCGGCTCGCTCCAGCGCTCCACCGCCGCGTTTCGCGCCACCACTTCTTCGCCGCCGGCCGCCCGGTGCCACGGCACCGATCCCCATCAAGGCCCGGCGACTTCCTACCCTACAAACATGTCGACGGGCCGGAGTTCCGCTCCATCTGTTGCAATGGCGGCCCTCGCCATCACCATTACTGATTGGCTGCTGTCCGTGATTGGCGTCTCGCTCGCTTCTACTCGATAGCCACGTCGACAACCCCATCACCTCCACCACGACGATCGCGACAACGGCGGTTCCAACCGCCGCCGCCGGCGGTCCTCTCTCGGGGGGGGTGGGCGCCTCGGTTTTCTTGGGCGCCTTCTTCCTCCAATGCCAAGCAGGGGGCTTTTGACCGGGCCTTGTGTCTTTGCCCTGGCAAGCGCCTGGCGGGCCCAAATTCTACAAATTAGAGTTTCCACGACGACGGCTCGGCAGACCTCAATTGGTTGAACCAAGTGCGGCAGTTCTTCCATGGTCACAGACGCTAGCATCATCGCGCACATGGCTCGCGTCCTACCATCTTGGTCTTTGCCCGGACATGGTACTACATACTGGGAGCGGGGCGAGGCATGCCCCTTGGGAGCGCTTCATGAGTTATGTTCGCTCCGCTCGGGCCCCCTGCTCGGCACACGGTTGGCGGAGCTTGCCCGCCTTCCTTTTGGTTCTTAAAGTGCGGATTACGGAGCGCCATAATGCCATCACGTGCCACGCCCGCAACCTCTCGCGCTTGCCAAAAGGCGGAGTTATGCGTTGGCGGGCTGCCGGACCAGCTCGCAAGCGAGTTCGACTCGCAGACCGCCTCGACCTCCAAACCGCCATGTACTTGCTTGCAGGCGTTCGAGGATTACAGATCTCCACCGCATGACCTCGTGGCGCCCGGCCGCCCGCGGTCAACTCGACTCCACAAGCGGCGACGCCGAAGCGGTCCTCCACTGCTGGCGGCCGCTTCCTACATCGACACCGGCGCGCCCACTTTTCGTCGGCTCTCTCCGAGACGAACAAGCAGGAGCGCCGTCGCTGTGGGCTATGCTTCAACTGTGACGAGCCTTACGACGGGGCACGTGTAAGCGCCTCTTCTACCGGAGGTCGACGACTACATCATGGAGACTCCGTGGAGGCAATCGAGACACCCCGCCCAATGAGTTAGCCGGGCCGGAGATGGCTGCCGCTAACGCCCTTGTGGTCTCCTCCGGCATTGCAGTGTATTCGCCGCCAACTCCATGTGCCGCCCGTCGTCGTCATCAAGGGCGAACGCTTCACAGCCTCCTCGACACGGGCTCCACCCATAACCGTGTCGGGGAGACCATGCGCCGCTTTGGGCCTCGTTCCGTGGGCGGGGCGCCCTGCGGATCACGGTGGCCAATGGCGATCGCGATGCCTTGTGAGGGCATCGCGCTTAACGTGCCCATTCGCATCACGACGAGGACTTCACCATCACGTGTGTCGGCCTCAACTTGGGCGGATTTGACTTCATCATGGGCTTCGACTTCATCCGCACCTTGGGCCCCATACTATGGGATCTGAGGCCTCTCACCTGTCATTTTGGCGCGACGGCCGCCGCGTCACTGACGAGGAGTGGTCTGGCGGTTGCACCCTCTCCAGAGCCCCTAAGACAGTGCTGGCCGCATGCCGCTTCGACCTGGCGGCCGGCTGCTTTGGGCGTCCTCCTCCAAAGAAGACGCCGTCGTCTTCACCGAACCCACGGGCCTTCCGGCCGCGAAAGCGTCGACCACCGAGATCCACTTGCTACGGGTATCATGGCGGTGGCGAATGCGCCTACCGCTTATCCCCAACTCTGAAGGGCGAGTGGAAGCGGCGAAGGCGCGCCATGCTCACCCAAGGATCATCAGCCGACCACTTCACCTTTCTCGGCGCCCGTCTTCTTTTGTGCGCATAAGGCGGACCGATCGTGGCGCTTCTGCATTGACTACCGCGCCCTCAACGCCAAGGCGTCCAAGGACAAGTTCCGATCACGGTGGTCGATGAGCTCCTCGATGAGCTCCATGGAGCTCGCTTTTTCACAAAGCTGGACCTACGCTCGGGGTATCATCAGGTGCGGATGCATCCCGACAACATCGCCAAGACGGCGTTCCGCACTCACCACGGCCACTTCGAGTTTCTGGTGATGCCTTTCGGGCTTTCTAATGCCCCGGCCACCTTCCAGGCCCTGATGAACGATGTGCTTCGCACCTACCTCCGGCGGTTTGTGCTCGTTTTCTTCGATGATATCCTCATCTACAGCTCGTCGTGGTCCGAGCATCTGCAACACATCAACATCGTCCTCAGCGCCCTGCGGGCGCACCATCTATACTTGAAGCGCTCCAAGTGCTCGTTCGGGGCGCCATCCGTGACCTATCTTCGCCATGTCATCGCCGAGGGCGGTGTCGCCATGGACGCCGACAAGGTCGACGCGGTGGCGGCGTGGCCTCTACCTCGCTCGACCCGGGGCCTTCGCGGCTTCTTGGGCTTGGCGGGATACTACAGGAAGTTCATCCGCGACTTCGGCATCATCGCGGCCCCACTCACGCGACTCTTGCGGCGAGACGCTGCGTTCAGTGTGGGGACGACGGCTAGCGTCGGCGGCTTTCGAGGCGCTCAAAAAGCGCGCTTTGACGACGGGCCCGTGCTTCGGATGCCGGATTTCGGCGCTTACTTTCGTGGTCGATTGCGATGCATCGGTGCGGGGTTCGAGGCCGTGGCCTCCCTCCGCGTAGCGCGGGACCCTCGCCTACTTCAAGCCGAGCCATTTGTATTTCGCCACCTCAAGCTCGCCGCCTCTGAACGCGAGCTCATCGGCCAGGTAAGTCAGCATGCGCCATCTGGCGCCAGATTTGTGGGGCGCCTTCACGGTTCGTGACCGACCACTACGATCTCAAATTTTTGCTTGATCGGCGTTTGTCTACCGTTCCACAAAGACCAATGGATCAACAAACTTTTCGGCCGACTTCACCGTGGAGTACCGGCTTGCCGCCGCCTCAACACCGTGGCGGACGCTTCCACATCACGCCGCGACGAGTGGTGGCGGTGGCGCTGTCTGCGTCGCCGGACGCCCTCGGGGCGGCGGTGGTCGTGTCCAAGACGCCCGTTTGACCTCGACGCCATCGGTAGCGCTTCGACCATTTGGCGGCGGATGGCGGTGGTACTCTGGCTGCAGCTCGGTCGGGAGAGCTCATGAGCCGTGGCGCTGGACAATGGCCTCCTCCTCCATGGGTCTCGTATCTTCGTCGTTGGGATCACGGGGACCTCGCCACACGAGTCCTCCTGGCTGGCCCATGCCGCCCGGCCATGAGGGGACCCGAAGACGCCGCACCGCCTCCATGCCGAAGTTCTACATTCGCGGGGACGAGGGCGCTTTGGTGCGCGACTTGGTGCGTCTCGCACCACGTGCCGGCGCAGAACAAGACGAGGCGTTGCGGCCCAATGGGATCGGCTGCAGCCCCTCGACGTGCCCTCCCAAGTTTGGGGCGGACATCTCGATCGACTTCATCGAGGGTGCCCAAAGTCGCCAACAAGTCGGTTATCCTCACCGTCGTCGACCGTTTCTCTAAGCACGCGCACTTCATTGCGCTCGGGCACCTTTACGGCGCGCGCGTCTTCGCCCGTGCTTTCTTCGGACGGCATTATGACGGCTCCACGGGTTCCCGCTCTCCATCGTCGATGGCCGGGACCCGTGTTCACCGCCACGTGTGGCGGGACCTTTTTCGAGATGGCGGGCGTCAAGCTCGCATGAGCACCGCCTTTCCACCCTCGAGACGGACGGCAAGTCGGAGGTGGTCAACAAGGTGATTGCCATGTATTTGCGTTGTGTTACGGTGGCCGGCCTCGGCGTGGGTGGATCGGGTACGTCGTGGGGCGAGTATTGCTACAATACTTCTTTCCATACCGCCTCGCGCCACGCGCTTTCGAGGTCGTCTCTGATCGACCACCGCCGCTTATATTGTCGTACCGGTAGGGAGCGGCTCGTCACCGAGGCCGCCGACGCCATACTCGCGGCCGCGACGAGATGCTCGGCCGAGGTCCGTCGGCCGCTCCTTCAAGCCCAATGAGCTCTCCAAACGCTACTACGACGCCAACCACGGGGATGTGGAGTTCGAGGTGGGCTCGTGGGTCCGCTGCGTCTCCTTCACCGCACCACGCAGTTAGTCCCTCGACCCTCGCTCAAGCGCAAGTTGGGGGCGCTACTGGGGGCCGTTCAGCGTCTTGGGAGCGATCGGTCGCGTCGCCTACCGCCTCCGTGCCGATGACACCCGCGATCCACGATGTTTTTCATGTGGGCCCTCTGCAAAGACGCATGGCGATCCCCCATCGCCGCCGGTGTCTTGCCACCGGCTTTGGATGGCCGGGCCTGCCAGTTCGGCAACGCGCCAAGGCCAAGCCAGCCGGGTTGTTTGGAAGATCTTGATCAAGTGGCGCGATGTCGCCAGATGATGCAACGTGGGAGTCACTCGAGGAGTTCCGGCCGAGCACCTCGATTTCCAAACTCGAGGACGACTTTTGCTTTTGCAATGAGGAGAGATGTTATGACCGGCATCCCCACGTGGCCGTCGCAGCCCGACTAAGGGCTGGGAGGGAAGTTGACCATCGAGGGCTATGGCCCATATAATTGTCATAATTATAGTATTGGTAGAGGGTTATTTTATAATTATCGCTATTAGAGAGACATATAAATATTTGTAAGACTCTATTTGTGAGATTAAGCAGAAACATATTATTGTTTCCGGCTTCCTCAGGGAGCCGGGAGAAACCCTAGCCGCCTCTACTGTTCACGCGTGAACAGTGCCGCCGCTACTGTAGCCGCGTGAAGGTTCAGGGCTACAGCAGCAGCCGCCCATCCTCCACCACGGCGTCCAGCCGCCGGCAGCGAGGTTCCCAGCCTGCTCCACCTCCCTCTCACCCCTACAGACTCCGTGATCTACGCGGTAGGATCCGTAATCCTATCAGGCTCCCTGTTGGCGTATACAGGACTGTACATGTCTACAATACATGTCTAATAGAATGATAAAATGCATTGCAGAAATAATGTGCTAGATCAGCAATTTATCAGAAGATATCCAAATCATGTATACTGTAACTCAAATGAGAATCAGCACAAAAATATCGAGTGCTTAATAGTATGCAGTATTAAGTGGCTTGGTCACAATATAAGTATTAAGATTCATCAATGGAAATTTATTTTTTTTGCTATTAATGAAATGCATCACTGGAAAAGAAAAAACAAAGTAAAAAAAATCAACCTGTATTGAAAACATTGTCAGCTTTTTGCAACTGAAATTGTTCTAACTTCTTCAGCATATCCTTCAATTTAGCTTCTATATCATCAAGTGTACAAACTATCTCAGCATCTTCTGGGGTGGACTTCTGTTGAAGCTGCTTGCATGTAGATGACAAATGTTGACCTCCAACAAATAAAAGGCAAAACTCATACTCAGATTTATATAGATACAAAGCTAAACTTACTGCCACAGGACGACGGGATGAGTTGATCAAGAACAGAATTTCTTCTATTTGTTCTCGGTTCTTCCACAAATTCTCATCGATTTTGTGGGCAGGTATGCCAGCCGCTTCTTGTTCTAAGAGTTCCTCATCTTTCCAAATGCAAGATGGATGAAACAATTATATCAAAAACATGTTTTCCTCAAACAACATGGCACAGTATTTAAATAGTGAAACATACAAGCGGCCCCTAAACCTGTCAGAGGAACTATTAATATGCAGTTATAATGAGTTGCATGCACCAACCATTTCAACCAGAAAGCTTAAGCTGATGGAGAGAGGTGGGCAATTCACTTATGCTCCAACAAGTTTCACGTTCCTAAACTTGTTATGTGGCTCACCTAAGGTCCAAACCTTTATGATTAGTGTTAATCTACAAACATATCATCCCTTAACATCATCTCCTTACATGCTCTCTTTCCAGTTCATGTCTTGTGAGCATCCACATCAGCAGCCAAGGCCCAATCTTAGGTTTTGGAGCTCATGTGAGCTTAGTAAGTTTAGGGACATTAAACTGCAGGTTAATAGTCCGGGGCCTAGATGACACCCCTATACAAGTTTAGGGGCCACTGGGGTATTTTACCAGCTCGAGAGTTGCCTTTGCTTACTTATACTGCCAGAAGTGTACTATCTAAAAATGTAGCTCTAAGAGTGTTTGCGGAATTCCTGCTCCCAGCAGTCTACTTATTTTTCATGAAATAAGTATTTGTCTTCAGCTTTTCTTGTCATGCATTTTCTTCATTTGTTTGTGTTGTCAAAATTGAAAAGCATATGAGCATTTTTGCACTTTCCCTTATATCTTCTGGCAAACCTTATTTTCCTATCAGTAAATGTTTGGTTACATAGTAGGTCAATACCTTAAGAAATTGAATATACTTCGTAGATTATAGGTGACTATCAACGAAATTACTTTTTCAGGCGTAAACAACTAAAACTCAAAGAATATACCTATTGTCGTTGTATACTTTGTGATCCAGATAAAACTTCTTAAAAACCTTGGCAATTCCACTTTTCACATAGTTCCAAAAAACTTAGCGTGTGTTTGGTTTGGGAACCAAGTGGAATGTGTTGGTTCCATCCCACTTTTTTGGGTTGGGTTGAACCCATCTCACGTTTGGTTAGAGGGCCAAGGTTGTTCTAGATTTTCTATTTGTGGTTTGAAGGCAAATGGATGTGGGCTGAGGACCCCCTAACATGTAGGCCCCATGTGTCATCCCCATCCTCTTTCTTCTCCCTGCGTAAGCTTCACACCCGATGCAACCCCGCTCCCGGTGCTGCGCGCGCCCCTCACGCAGGAGCTCCACCGCCACCGCTTCGCTCCAAGCACGCCCCCAAGCACCGCCCAAAGATCCACCCCCCGAGGTCTCCCGTGGAGCCGTCAAGTGCCGCATCCCCGAAACTCCACGCCCCCGAGGGTCTGCCTACACGCTAAGGAAGACGAAGTGGGTTGGATTGGTTTCTCCATTTTGGAGGAATCGGACGAACCCGCATATTGATGGAATCATCCCTTTTGGGTTGAACCCAACCCTCTTGGTCCTCAAACTAAACATCCTAGAAAATGGGTTCAACCCAACCCAGCCCCCTTCAACCCTCAAACCAATCACACGCTTACAGTTTTCACCAAGTGCACACAACCCATGAGAACACTTTACATTTTTCCAGCATTCAGCTAATGCAATAAGATGAAAATGGGCAATCAGAATACAATTCTACCAACCAAAATATCAAATGCCATCAATGTATGGCAAACTCATCTCCTAAATTGAGCATTTTGCTGGGAAGGTCACAAGCATTTGGTGAAAGCACAAGAAGTGTTAGAGCACATTTAATAGTTAGGATATTGTAATCCCCTATTGCCCTATGTATCGGGAAGGTGTCTTGCTCCCCATGTCTTGTACTCTATTTATACCGTCCAAGGGCTCCATGCAATACATTACACGCATTATACGCAATCCTTCCTGCTTTCATGGTATCACGAGTTTAGGGATTGATCTTGAGCCAAGGCTATTCCATTGGTCACTAAGAGGCAAGCAAAGAGACATACAATGCATGAAGCTTTGGATCAGAATTTTTGGATTTCGGACATTCAGGGTGCTTTGACAGTATCTGCGCTTGCTGAATATTTGGAATTGTGGGACCTAGTTACAGAGGTGGAACTACAACCTGATGTGCAGATGTTCACCAGTTGCGCTTTACTCAATCTGGTATGTACTCATCTATGTCTGCATACAGATCACGTTTATTGGGTCGGTGGCATTTGAGCCTTAGGAATTAATTTAGAAGGCCTGGGCATCAAAGAAATGGCTCCCCCCCCCCTCTGGTTGTTTGCTCATAACAGATGTTGGACGGCAGACAGATTGGCTCGCAGAGGATTACCCCATCTAATGCAACATCTCCTATGTGAACAGGAGGATGAGACCATTTATCATATATTGTCTAGCTGTGGGTTCTCTAGAACAATATGGCTACTCCTCTTTCACCGCTACAGATTACCAGACGTCTTGCCTTTCCCTGGTGACAAGTGCTTCTTTGATCCGTGGATAAGAATTATCATTTTCTTCCACAGGGAAGCGAAGTGATGGTTGAATTCACTAATTACTTTGGGGGGCTAGATGTTGCGGATGTTTTCATAATAACTGTGTGTTCAATGGAGCCAATCCCAACATTTAGCTAGTGATTAAACTAACCTTGATGAGGCTCATCTCTGGTGCTTTGCTGCCACTAAGGGATTAGCACATTTAGAAGTGGTGGCCAAGTTGATGGCTTGAGTTTCCTCAGGTTTGGTCAAGTGTTGTCTGTAACAGGCACGAATATAACTAAGCAATATTTGTGTGTGGGTGTGTTGTACTCTCCTTACTTCTTTTGAATGCAATGATACACAGCTCTCCATGTTTCAAGAAAGAAAAGAATGTGGTTTCAACAAGGTTCAGTAGGCAGGTTAAAACTGACCAGCAAAAGGAGACACAACTTCAACCATGTAACCATAAGGGTGGCATGACATCATAAGCAGTTTTGCTTCCAAATGAAAACAAAGAGCAGCAACAATAGTGATCAATCAAGCCACAACTTTAACCAAGTTGTGACCACTTGTACATGTATAGCAGCAGGTGGATGTGAACATGTGAAATAGCCATACTACATGGAATGAAGGAAAAGGAATTGGTCACACAAATAATAAATAAACTCATTAAACAATAGTTGTAGCATCATAGCTTGTTGACTGTTTTAGCATGAAAAGCCTTCTTCTCAAACCATTCATCAGGTAATCCATTGAACTGAAGAATACCAAAATAGAAAGGAAAAAATAAGAGGAGGTGGTCAGGAGGCACGCCATGTTGTTTATGTGGGAAAAAGGACGATGTTTCACATATTTTCTTTAAATGCTCACTAACTGTTTTTGTTTGGAGTTGTCTTAGGGAGACTTTCAATTAGGATGGGTTTCCCAGGTCAGTTACGGATTTGATGGAGAAATGGTTTCTTAGGATAGGCATTCCATATCACTTAGATTACAGGTCTTTTGGGGGCAATGTGGGTGACTAGAAACAAGATGGCCATCAAGAGGAAATTTCCTAAAGCTCCTACTGTACTGTGGTGATCTTTGTTGGCTTATCTTTGATGCAGAAGTGGTCGATGCTGCTCAAGGCGAAGCACCAAGGAACAGTCTCTAAGGTGGCAGACAAAATCAAGACATGGATGTTGAATTTCAACTCTGATATTGGCGAACCGTAATTCATAGTTCCATTTAGAATCTGTCTAGATAACAACTAAGTGTTTGGAGAGCAACCATCACTCAATTTTTCTGTCCCTTAGATCTAAAATGGAGGGCCCAGATCAAATCTCCTCTCCATCTTATCTTCTTCTCTTTTTCTTCTTCCTCTGCCCGCAGTCCTGCACAGCGACCCCTACTGATGTGCCGCTCGCCCCTGCCGCCACCGCCTCACCACCCGGCTCCAGCGGCTCCCCCGCCGCCGAATCCGCTGTCCTCCACCACGGCCTAGCCCTAAAATCCATCGGATGTGCCTCCTCCCTACCGTATTCTTCATCTCCAGCCAAACTCCCCCACCGCCAGCTCCTCCTGCCCTGCTCCAGCGACACCCCGCCACCTCCGCTGCCAACAACGATCGCCACCAATGTTAACCCGGTGGAGGTTGCCCTTGCCCTTGCTCCGTCCAACCGCCTTCCCCCACTAACCGGCCAGAGGCGCCGCACCACAAAGGTTTATTTTTTGTTAAAAGTGAGAGGAAGCCTTGAATCACTCGAATGAAGTTTAGATTTAGTTTTCGTTTAAGATCTGTCTTGTAAGCTGGAGTCCCAAACCTTGTACTGTATCGAACATTTGCTTTCTTAAAAGCAGAGAAAATTCTTCTTTCAAAAAAAAAGAAAAAACTAAAAAAACATCTATGAGCAGCTTACCCTCACATCCTTTTGCTTCGCCAAGATAGAGATCCTTTTATAATTATTATTAAGAAAAGCAATAATTAGCTGCTTTTAGCAATCCGAGCAAACGAATCGAACTAATTGCCAGATCGACACTATGCGAAGCGGATCGCGGGTGAAATTTAGCAAGGGCGGGCTCACCTGGGGCGATGGGAGCAACGGCGGCGAGGTCGGCGGAGAGGGCGCGAAGCCGGGCGGCGAGGTCCGTGGTGGCGTCGGGCAGCGGGGGCAGCGGGTACTTGTCGTAGTAGCGCGCGAGGTAGGTCCGCGTAATGGGCGCAAGCCCGTCCGTCGTCGCCATCGCCGGCGCGGCCGGGCGGCGGCGAACGGAGGTGGCGTGGGGACAGGGGAAAGGGAGGAAGGAGGGGGCACGTGAAATGGACGCGCTGCTGAGGTTGCAGCAGAGGAGAGACCGGACGAGGATTGGGTTGTGGCGTCACCGGGCGGTGCGGTTTAAGGGCGGGGACAAAGCAGCAAAAGAGGCGTCAAGCAGCGCATGTGTGTTTTGACAGGGCTCCGACTCCTTTCAAACAGCTTCGGCTCTAGCGCTTAGAGCTGGTATAACGTTAGGTGCTAATGGAGTGTTACAGACCGTTAAATCGTTTTTCTGCCGGCCCGATGCTTAAGGGCGGCCAAGGGCCTTGGGCGCTTAAGGGCACGTACAACCCACAAACCCACGTACGAGAGTTCATCTCTAAGCGCCTCAAATCTATCGCACAGACAGGTATAAAGACAAATCATACGATCCATAAACAGGGGTCCGTCTCTAAGCTGTTTAATATATTGCATTTAGCTAAGATCAACTATAAATAAATTTTTGTATACCACTGTATGGCTATTTGATAAAGAACGTATCAAGTATAAATAAGGCAAAGCTACACTCGGCACAGCATCACCTCCCCCATTTTGCTCCAAATTATTGCAGTAGTAATGCAGAAAAAACATAGCAAATATACCTACGGCAATGAGTAAACAAATTAGTACCAAATAGAATTAATCGATTACCAAATTCTCGGATCTGAAGCTTACCATGGCAGAGAAAGTTGTGAAGCCAGTCCAAAGCCATAGATGGATGAAGCCATGGCATCCTTGTCCCTCCGTTTCAACTGCTACGGCGACCTTTTCCTCCGGCTCCGCTTGCATCTGCACATGCCCAGGAAAGCCACGTCCTCCAGATCCATCCACGCAGGAGGCCGCCGTCACCGAGCGCTTGCCGTCAGTAGTGGTGATGGATGCTACTGCTGCGTCCAGGCGGCGACGGCGAGCAGACACCGGCGATAGATGCTGCTGTGCCCAGGCGGCAACGACGAGCGGACCAGCGCGACTGAAGGTGAAGGTTCCCACGCGCCCAAACTGAACCGCGCGCGTGTGCACGGGATCCGCGCGCCCTCTGGTCGTCGACGACGACCGTACAATGGTGCTGGAGCTGTCGACTCGACCTCGGTCCACGAGCTCTACCCGTCGCCTCACGAGACGACGGAGGCCGCGTCTCCTGGCACATCGGCGGGGGTCTTTTTATAAAACTGACATCATACAGACGGGGTCAAGAGACCCGTTGTACATGCCCTAAGGACAGCTTCGCCGCTCGTGAAACTGCCACAAGGGCAAATTTACGACACAGACTGGTATAACGTTAGGTGCTAATGGACTGTTACGGACCGTTAAATCGTTTTTCTGACGGCCCGTGCTTAAGGGCGGCTAAGGGCCTTGGGCGCTTAAGGAAGCTTCGCCGCTCGTGAAACAGCCACAAGGGCAAATTTACAGCACTGACCGTTGGCTGTCTCATTTAATGCTTTACACGTAGCCATGATCAATCATGAATATCATTTCTATACACCATTATATTGCTAAATGATGCAAAACAAATCATTCAAAATAAATCATATATTATATATAATGTAATATAATATAATTCATAAATCAAATATAACGTACGTCTTCTTCCACGTAAATCAAATATGATTGAAATATTTATGTTTAATTTTCTTTGTTTCTCATAAATCAAATATGACATGTTCACATAGGAAACATTGCGCAGATAGTGGACGAGAATCAAAATCAAGTGACATGACAAAATATGTGCATTCGGTAATTGAAAAATAGAATTACAAAATATGTGCATTCATTTATCAGTTTTCAGTAGCTGAACAGAAACATTCAGTTTTCACATTCCTTCTTATTATCTAATAAACATAGCCAACACCGAAGCATACTGAATTCAAGCAAAACGAATTACATTGTTTATCGGGGGTACCTGGAATCTGGTGATGTGAGGCTTTACATAAGGTCCCGTAACTATTTGATCTTCTCATCCGTTTTGGTGTTCTTCATGTGATACTCATAGATGCCATGGAGTAGTACATCATTACGATGGAGACAGATAGAGTTAGGCTGAGGGCGACGGTAACACCTCAGGCCCGGCACACGGCACAAGCCCCGCTCTACCGAGGGGTGGGCCCCACCTACGTAGCAACCTGCTTGCGCTTTCGTCCTCGCTTCGCGCAAAACGGTTAACCAAATGTTACTACGCGTCCTTAGCCTGGCTATTTAAGCTGGTTCGGCGAACTCAGAATTCACTGTATGATACTAAACTTCTGGTTGTATAGTGTTTTCCGCCGCTACAGTACTCGGCGCTATAGTACCCCCGAATTCAGCCAAGCCTAATTCAACGCTAAGCTACAGTACCCCAGCCGCAATTCGGCCCATGAGCTGGGTCTTACAGCAACACAGCGCACACACTACAATGGTGTCTTCCCGGTCGGATTCCGGTGAGGCTACCAGCTATCCTGATAGGCAAAGTAGGAGAGAGGATTCGAGAAACGAGATGTGCTTGCCTTGTCGGGATGCGCCCTGCCCCGCCGGCGCGGCCCCGCTCTTCCTCGTCGGTGCCAGCGCCCTGCTCGCCCCACCCTGCTCTAGTGCAGCTCTACTCCGCCCCGCCCTGCCCCGGTGCCAGCGCCATGCTCGCCCTGCCCTGCCCCGATGCCGATGTCGCCTGCTCGCCGCTCGCCCTTCGTGCGCACACCAGTGAGGATTTTTGGCGCGACTTGTTCTCTTCTCGCGCGGGCGCAACCAGATCTGCGCGGCTTGGCTCAAGACGACGGCACCGTACAATGCGAAGCCAGCCATCGAGTTCATCTGGGAGCACGAGCGCTCGCCGTTGTCTCACAACGCGACAGCTTTCCCCTCTCTCTTCATTTATTGTAGCGACCAGGGTATTTTGCAAAACTTCCATCTAGAGACGACGGCCAGCACGCCCGTTGTATGTGCCCTGACCGGCTCTTGCGTGATCCCTGTAGCCGCATGCACAAAAATCTATCCGCATGCGACGAAACGGCCGCAATATAAGCACCTTAAATTAATTTTTATGTTGTAGATTAAGCTCATCATAAAAAAAGAGAAGGTCAACGTAAAAAAAGAAGAGAAGATCGTCGTAAAAAAGAAAACGAAATCATTATGTGATGGAACAAAATCACTCACAATCCTGTCTCAAATTGTGGGTGATGATGAAATCAATTAAGGTATGTGAGACCCTACCGTGAGGCAACCCGGAGTTATGCTTTTGTTTATTCCATACCACTGCATGTTTGCTCAAATCATCATGTCTCTAGTGCTTTCTTTGGCTAAGCCTAGAGATTCATGCATATCCATCGTTTAATTTTTTTTCCCTTTTTTCCAAAACCATAGTGTTGACGGTCAATATTGATGATTATAAACCGGCAATTACCTTTACTTTACTCTTACAGTCAATCACCAACATAGGTATAGTGCTTTAATTAACTATTTCCACAAGTTTTGGTGATTTTGTAAGTACAGGAGGATTTATCCAGAAAATGGGCTTAAATGGGCCATATTATCACAAGGGATCAGATCCAATTGCGATGAAACCAACTCTATCGGGCCCTAAACCATCTTTCATGGACCAGAGATGAAGATCCACGTGGACAGGGGCCATGGTGGGGTTGGGCGACCCCACCTGTAGGTCGATCGACCCACCTGGACCCACTATCGGCGCCGCGGTTTCTTCACCGACTTTAAAGATTAATCTCCACCCTTTATTTAAGTCGGTTTGATCCAATGGCGGACGTAAGAATTGGTGCGGATCGATGACGTGGTGGTTACTTGCTCCCTACTCCATCACCCTATAAAAGGACCATAGACCCCTCCGGGAAGGCATCCTGATTCATTCAGAGATCCAATTCAGAAGAAGAGAGTAGAACTCCAGTTATCATCATTAGTTTTAGTATAGTTAGCTTAAGTAAGATTCAAGTATATTCGGGCTACTGCTCGGGGTTCTGGATTTATCTCTGGAAGACTTGGTATAGCCAATGTATCCTTTATTTCTTATTATGACTTTGATCTTAATTTATATTGTGTTTCTCTTTATCATGTTGCTAGTTTACTTCGAGTACATGCATGATATAGTTTTAGTTATCTTTGAGTTTATATATAAGTTCACAGAGCGCTCAATTTAGTCCTCGTGTGGGTTGAGTAGACAAACTATGTGTAAGCATGGTGCTTAGACATTGTTTTGACTATGGATACATCCTACATTCTGGATCTTGGTAGATCAATGTGCGTGACAATTTCTCATTGTTTCTCTGTAGTCTAACTCCCATCTGTAGGCCTAGCTGGACTTTTTAATCATTATAGAGTAGTTAAATTGTAACGACCCGAGTTCGTTACAATATAGGCAGTCATTTTGACCATCCAAGTGAACAGTCATTCAAGCTCCTGTACAAACCCCTGATGCCTTGAGCTAGATCAATCCTCAAGAATCTACCAAAAAGGAACCTACAATCATCCCCGGATGGCCATGGTTAGGCTCGTAACCGGAGTAATGGAGAGAAACCCGATTGGATTAAGAGGTATCCTATTGACATCATCAACACCAACTCAACCCCAGAGATTACACTATGACATAACAACTCAGTCCTCCAATATCGAACCACCCAATAGTTAAGCTCAGTCAGCGAAGACAGCAATCTATCGGATAGTCCGCCAGACCTATCGGACCATCCGATAGATCACAGTGCAGCAGCAAGAAATGGGAAATGAGTTGTTTGCCACCTAAGTGTGTGGGACCTACATGTCAGCATGAAATGGGATAGATATCTCTTAGCTAAATCCACTCTCTCTCACTCATCCTCCCATTTGCAACACTCACTCTCTCTCTCTACCCACTCAAGAACAAGCAAGAACCTTAGAAGCTAGAGAGGGGAGAGATTGGAGAAGGGACTGAAGAAGAAGAGGGAAAGGAAGGAGGGAAGCATCAGCAGCAGCCCATGGACACCCTCCACCCCTCAACCCCTTCATGGTGAGTTCAAGAAGAACCATCCTCATTTCTTGGATTTTTCATCCAAGGATCTAATCCATAGATTTTGATGCCAGATTGTAGATTTCTTGTTGGTGGTGGTTCCATCATATGTAAGTAAGTTCAAGAAGTTCTTACCTAGCTTAGTCACCCAACAACCCCATGGATTGTCTTTTGATTCATCTTCTTGGAATGATTGCAAGAGGGAGTTCATATTGTAACGTCCCGCCTCTCTGAGGCCGGGTCCGCTTACATCTGGCAGCTTCTCTAGGATATAGACTGCCCTCACAGACCAACACATGTCTTTTCTGCGCACTTTGTCCTCACTCGTGCGCACCCGGGAAGAACTTCCCGGTCGGTCACCCATCGCTCCTAGGCCAAGCACGCTTAACCTCGGAGTTATTTGCAGATGAGCTTCCGGAAAAGAAGTTGCAACTTATTGGTATGAGTATCCTATTAATCCTGTTAAGCCCTGGGCCGGGATGTTACACATATGGAGCCAAGCCAAGTTTGGATGAAGAAGTAAGAGTGAATGAAGCTTGGATCTTCAACTTTTTGGCTACGGAAGCTCTCAAATCTCAGAGCTAAGGATTGTATCTCAATCTTATGGTTCATCCTCATATCCTTATATCTCTAAGTTTGATCCTATACCTATAGCTATTTCACGCGGAGTGTCCGCCAGTTTATATAGACCAAAACCCCACAACCCGAGAGCACCCAGTTCTTAGCGGAGCGTCCGCGACATCTCACAGAGTGTCTGTTGATTTATAGCCTTAGCAACCTAGAGAACCCAAGACCTCCTAGTTCCTACCAGAGCGTTTGTCACCTCCGACGGAGTGTCCGCCAACCCAAACAGAGTCAGAACAGAGCTAAGTCACCTCGAAGCCCAACCCGATGGAGCGTCCGTCAAGATAACAATAAGAGTGTTAGTGGTCTAGATATCTTACCCAAGAAGTCAACAATACTAGGTTAAGCTTAGTTTTAAATAGGGCAATTATAGATCCATAGATAGCGGCCTCTATCCTAAGCTCTAAGTCGAGTCTTGTTCCTAAGCCTCCATCGGTTATCTTTAGCCTTGATCTTCGTTTTCTTTTAGGAGCCAAGTAGTGTGAGGAACGTGTGTGTTGGCATTTCTTAGCGCGATCACCAAGTATGGAGGTTTCAAGTCCATCCCCGGCAACGGCGTCAGAAATGCTTGTTGGCATTTCTTAGCGCAATCACCAAGTATGGAGGTTTCAAGTCTATCCCCGGTAACGGTGCCAGAAATGCATGTTGGTATTTCTTAGCACCATCACTGAGATTGAGTTAACCTTAGCAACACCGCTAAGAAACACCAACTAAGATAGTTCTTAACGATTATAGAAAATATCTGCAAGCGAACGGATGTATCGTTGTAGCATTTCACCCGAAAGTATTCAACGTATCGTTATTTATATTTTTTCAAAGGAGGGCAAGGTATAAGAGTCTAGCATGAACATGAACAAGATTACTTATATGCATTAGTAAACCAATAGTTCTAGGCCAACCTCAAGGAAAAAAGGAAAACAAAGAATAAAAGAATGTTCCTAACTAGAGCCGGCATGGTCAAATATAGCCGTGCAAAGAACAGTTAATGATCATACAAGTTATATGATTAGAGTTAGAACTAAGTGTAACTTGGACGGGGAGATCTCTGAACACTGGTCTGCCAGCAAGCGCGAGAGACTTTAAAACTCCTACACAGTACTCGAACATGGGGGATTATAAAGGACGGATATGGCTGTCATCACTTACCGCCTACCCCTCAACCGGGGGGCATCGTCATATCCAAAGGTTCCCGTGCACCTGAGCACCACGCCCGTGTACAAAGAAACTACCTATATCCCCCGAGACTCCGACCCTACGGATTGACAAGCATAGGACATGGGCAAACCCGAAGGAACGACAAACTGCCACCTCAACCTAGCTCTACTTCTACTCATACTGTTGACACTAAAATTTGATAAGTTTACCCGGAGAGGGAAGCATCGACCGATGATGTAAAAAGAAGAAAATCTTACATAATTGCCGTGATTTGAAAGCCGATAGAATACATGCGATGGAATCGTTGGTGCTTGGAAAATAATAGGAAAGGAACTAAGTCCGCAGCAAAAGATCAGACAACTGGCGTCACCTGTACATATCGGAGTTTTGATGTGCCTGCTATCTTGTTTGTTACATATACGTGACGCATTATTGGACAATCTGTAAGGCAAATTAAAAGGGATGAGAGCCGGAATGCTATACGAGCTATGCTTCACGTGGATGCCAACAAGATTAAAGCAAAGGGAATATACATATATACGTGGTCATCAGACTTGCTTGTTTGTCTATTATATATTCATGCAAGTATGGCCAATTAATATATTTGGCCAGTTATATATGGTAAGACTCATGTGCAAGGCCAAGCAGATCAACTAACGAAGACGGAATATTTTAATATTATTTGCTCGGTCTACATAAGGAAATAAATCAATATATCTTTGGATGGAGACATGAAGCTTCTTCAATGGAGTCCATACATGAAGGAAATGTTACAACTCCCGGCTGCTGACGTGATGAGGATGCAAGATAAGCTCAATTAGAGGAGCACACGTATACGTACACATTACCAGATCTGTGCATGGTTTGGCCCACGTGTGCGTATGGCCAAACTAATTAAGGAATATTATATTCAGATTAGCTTCTTTGTATACGTATGAAAGAGTCTTATTCTTGTACGCAAAGACCATCAGCCCTATAAATACAAGGGGTCACGACAGATTGTAAACCATCTCTTATCGATCAAACAAACAAGTACCTTTACTTTTCAGCTTACGCCACCCCTTAGGAGTAGGAGTAGAGTAGATCTCGACGAGTTCTTTGGGCAAGCAGGGCTATATCGGACGACCTGATCTCCGGCTTGTTTGTGAGTATCCGTCATGACTTATATTGTTACTTGTGAGGCTGCAACAGATGATTGATCTCTTGCAAGTCGCGATATAAGTTAGTTATCGATCTATATTATTGTTTGTAAGGCTGCAACAGACGACTGATCTCTTACAAATCATGATATAGATTAGTTATCGATTCGTATCAATTTTTACAAGGCTGCAACAGATGACTGATCTCTTGTAAACGTTGGTATTAATCAAAATTATCAATATTGTGTTAAATAGTTTACTGTTTAATATAATTTCACCAATTGTCCGATCTAGATTGAGATTTATTGGTCTTATTATTCTGATCTATCGTCTGCTAGACATCTTTTACGGTTGAATTCAATTCTTGACGTTAGATCTTGTTTGATGACTAATCTATCTCAATCTTGATCGTACATGGTGGGTGTTTGGAGTCGTGTTCTATTAAAAGATAGATTCATTGGTCGCCAATATCCGGTATGACTCCGCTATCAATGTTGCATCAGCCGAGTCGACCTGTTGATAGCATGTCAGATTGGACATTGTTGGTTAATAGATCTATATATTAAGAAGAGCATGGCGTCCGCCACCCGCTATGTCTCCATCAGCTATTTAGCCGATGGCTTGAGCTTCCACGTGTATATCATGCCTTCATGATTTCTTTGCGATGTAAGTAGATCTATCGACTGTTGGTCTCTGATCTAGGGTCCTACTATCAATGCTGCATCAGACGACTCGACCTATTGATGGTACAATAGATTGAGTCTAGTTGTTTGTAGATTTATTTATATCCAACAGATGAGTCATTGGAGTGGGCCTTTGCTTGGTTCTTTTGCGTTTTTCATAATATTCATACCAAGATTCCTCTCTTTCAAGGAGCCAATCTAATATGGCAAGGGCGGATCCTGATCTTTCAATGAGAGGATGGGGTAACTTCGATTTGGGGAAGGATTCGACGTTGGCTGTCCGACTACAACATCCAGCAGGGTTGCTGTGCCTTAGCAACTGGTACACCGACTCTGATTTGTCTCCAACAGGGTTGCTGCTACATGTCTTTTATAGTGGGAAACAACCAAGAGGCGTGGAAGGGTGGAAACCCTAAATTAGAATGCCCCCTAGTGGACTTTACTTGATAAGTGGTTCTCAGCCCATGACTGGAGGTCCAAACGTCTTTTCGTTGATTCTGCTCGTCTCCAGTGGAGTCTGGCCATGAGGTTGGATCCATGTGAAAATAGACATCAAGATCTTTCCAATGTGTACTCATGGGCCATCAACAACATCCGGAGTCGAGAGTTATGATCAAATCAATCTGGTGCTGCTATGATGTCCGAACGTGCACTTCGAATGTTTAGTATGGTCTTCTTGTTTACACCAGCATCCGCTTGATGGTTATCTTGATGACCTTGCACCCAGCTAGTTCCTTCCATCTTCCTAAGCATAAGGAAATCATCACAAGGATTTAGTAGTACCCCATCCGAAGAAGAAATTGTTTGGACAGCGAGGAACGACTTTACCTGATAATTAAGTTCTCATGCTTTAGCTCGAGTCATTGGCCCTTGCTGTGCAATAGGTATGGTTGTATCCAAGGAAGAGATGTCCTCATCATCCTCCCCTTCTTGCATTTGAGTCGTCCTCAACTCACATTCATTCTCTTCTCCCAAGCACGGCTTCAAATCTGCAATGTTAAACGTGGGGCTAACCCCGAAATCTGTAGGTAACTCAAGTTTGTATGCATTATCATTAATCCGTTCTAACACTTTGAAAGGACCATCTGCTCTAGGTAGCAACTTAGACTTCCTCAAATTAGGGAACCTATCTTTTCTCAAATATAACCAAACTAGATCACCAGGTTCAAAAGTGACATGTTTCTTTCCTTTACTACCAGCAAGTTTATATTTTGCATTCATGCACTCTATATTCTCCTTAGTGGTCTCATGTAGTTTTAAAATCAGTTCAGCACGTTTATTTGCATCAACATTGACCCTGTCCGAGGTTGGAAGGGGTAAAAGATCAATAAGAGCACGAGGCAAAAACCCATAAACAATCTCAAAAGGGCATTTCTTAGTAGTAGAATGCTGTGAACGATTATAAGCAAACTCAACATGAGGTAAGCACTCTTCCCATAATTTTATGTTCTTCTTCAAAATAGCCCTAAGCATGGTTGATAAAGTTCTATTTACAACCTCAGTTTGCCCATCCATTTGGGGATGACAAGTGGTGGAAAATAAAAGCTTAGTCCCCAACTTAGCCCACAAAGTCCTCCAAAAATGGCTAAGAAACTTTGCATCACGATCAGAAACAATGGTGTTTGGTACACCATGCAAGCGGACAATCTCATGAAAGAACAAGTTAGCCACATGTGTAGCATCATCACTCTTATGGCATAGTATGAAATGAGCCATCTTAGAAAATCTATCCACCACAACAAAGACACTATCTCTCCCCTTCTTTGTTCTAGGCGGCCCTAAAACAAAGTCCATAGAAATATCCTCCCAAGGCGCACTAGGAACAGGTAGAGGCATATACAAACCATGAGGATTAAGGCGTGACTTAGCTTTTTGGCATGTTGTGCAGCGAGCAATGAACCTTTCCACGTCTCTCCTCATCTTGGGCTAAAAGAAATGATCAGCAAGGATGTCCTCTGTTTTCTTCACACCAAAATGTCCCATCAGCCCTTCTCCATGCGCTTCCTGCAACAATAGCAAACGCACAGAGCTAGCTAGAATGCATAGCTTGTTAGCTCTAAAGACAAACCCGTTGGTGAGGACAAATATGTTCCATGTTTTCCCCTCTTGGCAATTCAGCAATACATCTTTGAAATCATTGTCATGTGCATATTGTTCCTTAATAGTTTCCAAACCAAAGATTTTAGAGTCAAGTTGTGAAAGCATGGTGTAACGTCTAGACAAAGCATCAGCAATTATATTTTCCTTCCCCTTTTTGTGTTTGATGACATAAGGAAAGGACTCGATGAATTCAACCCACTTGGCATGTCTACGGTTTAGTTTTGCTTGACTATGGATGTGTTTCAAAGATTCATGATCAGAATGTATGACAAACTCTTTGGGCCATAAATAATGCTGCCATGTTTCCAAAGTCTAAACTAGAGCAAGCAATTCCTTATCATAAGTAGAATAGTTCAAACTAGGGCCACTCAACTTTTCACTGAAATACGCCACAGGTTTTCCCTCTTGTAACAGCACACCACCCAACCCAATTCCACTAGCATCACATTCAAGCTCAAAGGTTTTATTGAAATCAGGAAGTTGGAGCAAAGGTGCGTGTGTTAACTTATCTTTTAGCGTGTCGAATGCATTCCTGTGTGCTGCAGCCCAAGTGAATGCCACACCCTTCTTGGTGAGCTCATGTAGCGGGGCTGCAATGGTGCTAAAGTCCCTCACAAAGCGGCGATAGAACCCCGCAAGTCTTAGAAAACTTCTTATTTGTGTGATCATAGTGGGAACTGGCCAGCTATGAATTGCCTCGACCTTGGCTTGATCAACTTCAATACCCTGCGGGGTCACAACATAGCCAAGGAAAGAGGCTTGATCTGTGTAAAATGTGCACTTCTCAAGATTACCAAATAATTGAGCATTACGTAAAGCATAAAAAACAACACGTAAATGATCAAGATGTTCCTCCAAAGTTTTGCTATATATCAGAATGTCATCAAAGTATACCACCACAAATCTACCAATGAAAGCACATAAAACTTCATTCATTAATCTCATGAAAGTGCTAGGTGCATTAGTGAGGCCAAAAGGCATGACTAACCACTCATATAGACCGAACTTGGTTTTAAATGCTATTTTCCATTCATCTCCTAACTTCATGCGAATCTGGTGGTAATCACTACGCAAATCAATTTTAGAGAACACAATTGAGCCGCTCAATTCATCAAGCATATCATCTAGTCTAGGAATCGGATGACGATATCGAATTGTGATATTATTAATCGCTCTACAATCCACACACATGCGCTAGGATCCATCTTTCTTAGGAACTAAAAGTACAGGAACAGCGCAAGGGCTAAGAGACTCACGCACATAACCTTTGTCAAGCAATTCTTGCACTTGGCGCTGTATCTCTTTAGTTTCCTCTGGGTTGGTCCTATAAGGAGCACAATTTAGCAAGGAGGCCCCAGGAATGACGTCAATCTGGTGCTCAATTCCCCGAATTGGTGGCAGTCCCGGTGGTACCTCCTTTGGGAAAACATCGACGTACTCCTACAAAAGGTTAGTGACAGCAGGAGGCAAAGAAATAGGAGTATCCTCAAGTAAAAACAAAGTTTCTTTGCAAACCAAAGCATAGCATATAGTAGTGCAAGTATCAATCTCTTCTAGATCAGATTTGGTAGCAAGAAAACAGGAACCCTTCAACTTAATCTCATTTTTCTTATCATGAACAGATTTAGTGTTTCTCTTTTTATGTTGCTCAAGTTCCTTAGCCACAATATGATTTTCACTCTTAACATGCTCCTTAGTGTTCAACTTTCTAGCTCTAGCAATTTCATCTTTCATAATATCCTGAGGAGACATAGGATGTAACACAAGCTTCTTTCCATTATGCACAAAAGAATATTGATTGGTTCTACCATGATGCATAGAGTCTGTATCAAACTGCCATGGTCTACCTAACAACATAGAACATGCTTGCATAGGTACAACATCGCAGTCAATGGAATCATGATAAGAGCCGATTACAAAATTGACTCGTACCAACCGTGTTACCTTTACATTGCCGCTGTTGTTGAACCACTGATTGTTGTAAGGTTGGGGGTGCGGTCGGGTATCCAAAGCCAGCTTCTCCACCATCTCTAAGCTTGCCAAGTTATTGTAGCTCCCTCCATCAATGATCACACGACATGAACGCTCCTGTACCACACACTTTGTTTGGAACAAGGTGTGGCACTGATTCTGTTCAGCCTTCTCCATTTGTGCACTCAACACTTGTTGCACAATGAGGCACTCATAACAATTTGCATGTTCAGCTCCAATGTGTTCTTCAACTGGATTCTCATCTCCACCTGCATGGTCAGCGGTAAGCAAAGCATATGTTTCGTCATCCAAATCACTAGCAGAGGAATATTCACCATCATGTCGCACGATCAGAACACGCTTGCTTGGGCAGTCCCGTCTCACATGTCCATAACCCTTGCATTACAAGCACTGAATATCTCTTGTTCTTCCCATAGAAGCAATGGAAGAAGAACTCTTAGCTATTGGAGCTGCTGTTCCATTTGTTGGTTCAGCCGGGCACGCTGATGAATTTGATGGAGAAGGGCACTGTTTGTTGTTTGAAGGAGATGGAGCAACTACTCGTGTCAATGGTGCAGTAGCTGGTTTTGGTGTCCAAGAGTTAGCACGACCTGCAGAAAAGTTAGTCCCCATGCTAGCTCGACATCCCTGCACTTCCCGTTCAGCCTTACAAGCAAGATGAAATAAACGATTGATTGAATTATATTCCTTGTAAGCTAAAATGTTCTGAATTTCTCGGTTCAAACCACCTACAAATCTAGCCATTGCTACATCCTCGGTTTCTACCAAACCACAACGAAGCATACCAGTTTGCAATTCCTGATAATATTCCTCTACAGATTTATTCCCTTACCTAAATTGCTGCAACCTATGTAACAAATCACGTGCATGATATGAAGGAACAAATCTTGCTCTCATGACCCTTTTCAAAGCATCCCAGGTCTGAGGAGTATTGTTTGGATTAGTGCGGCAATACTCACTCCACCAAATAGAAGCAAAATCAGTAAACTCACTAGTTGCAGCCCTAACCCATTTATTTCTAGGGAAATCATGACAAGCAAACTTTTGATCAGCAGCTAGTTCCCATATAAGGTATGCATCAGGATCATATTTCCCATCAAAAGATGGCATGGTGGACTTAATTTTACCCAAAGAATCATCATTGTCACGTACCTCTCGGTGTGGCGGCCTTGCACCCATTCCACGGCGATTACGGTGCAGTTGACGACGGGGTTGAGCATCCACCTCATCATCATGTTCGGTGTCTCCTACATAGACATCATCATTCTCGGCTGAAACATTGCCCACACTACCATCATTACGGTGGTGTTGATGTGCATGGTTATGTCCTCCGTCTTGCATTCTCTCAAGTCTGGCCAAAATAGCAGCAAGAGAAGTGTTCACTTCTCCAATGGAAACCTCCATCGCAGCAAGCCTTTGGTTGGTGCCAATTTGAGTTGCCTCTAATTGCCCAAGGCGCTCATTGGTAACACGAACGGCCTCTTCGAGTGCGTAACCTCATACGGCGCTCGAAGTCATGTATGATGCCCCTTGTGTGTGGTGAGTGTGCATGTTGCCCCTGCTCGTCCTCCCCATTTCCTGACATGGTTAGTGAACAACAGTAATAACACAAGAAGGTGCTCGAATAACAAAAGAAAACTAAGTAATGACTGATTCCATTCCTCTCAAACTTGCTTAACCAAGTTCTTACTTGTTCTTACCACACTTGTAGGAGGTGTTGTCAGCCGGTAAGAACAACAACAATTGTGGCAGCGAATGTAAACCTGTGATGTTGTAGATAAATTTGTGGAGCTATAGGTGGCTGGAAATAAATTCAAGGGACAGCTGGAACCACGTTAGCCAAAACAAATTGAATAATTGTTCAACGATGATATTGTGCTGGTCCTAGGTTGAACCGTTCTAGAGACACGAGCCTAGACACAAACGTAGCCACCAGACACCAACAACACAACACAAGCGAAGTGGAAAATAATAACTGCTGAAACCCTTTCTTCTATCTTTCTTGCTTCATTTCTTTTTTTGATTCTTTTACTTTTTTGTTTTTTTTCACTTGCAGTACAACTCTCAAGTTTTGCAACCAAAAATTGAGAGCAAACAATTCACAACATATAATTTATTTTTTTGACTAGGGGTACAGAAATTGAACTTGCACAAGAGAACAAGCACAAACACTCTTTTTCTTTGAATCGAGGAACTCAGATATGCTAATCAAATCACAACGCGTGGAAAACTTTAGGGAGCTCCATGTTTGAATAGGGGGATGTTTGGAATGCAGCAGAGATGGTATGGAGATGATGGTGGTGGCGGATCTGGTGGTTCTTGTGGTTGGAGAAAAGAGATGGTGGGAGGGGGGTGAATAGTCTTTTCTAAAACTTGGTGATATGAATTAAAACAATCGGTCTAGCCAAGACTACACCCCTATATATGTTCACTAGCACCTTGCAAAGATGGTGATAAAAAACTGAATAGAACTAGCAGCTCTCCTAAACAATTCTAATGGAGCAAAACACAAACCTATGCCACTAACTTTAAGTAACAAGGAGCTCCTATACATGCTCAAAAGCACAAAGCTAACTAAGCTCACTAGCAATACTCAATGCAAAAATGCCTCAAGGTTAAGTTAGGACTAAGGGAGCTACTTCTATGCTACTAAGCATGAAGGTAATTAGCTAAGGCAACAAACTACAGGATATATATATTTAATTGCAAGCTATCCTATGATTTTTTTCACGTGTTTGCCAACACGCTTAGTCCCCCGTTGTGTCGACCGCTCACTTGGTGTGGACTAATTAGCATCACCCGCTAAGGTAGATAAACCCCTTGGGATGGGTCAAGACGCTTTACTCTCACGGGCGAGCACAATGCCCCTAACCTTGCTCGTCTAGGATTACACCACATGACATGGCACTCGATGCAACCTCACGATGCAATCGCACTAGAATCGCTCACTCACACAATCGAATGATCACTTCAAGATGAGTGGATAAGCACTCACAAGCATGGACACTAAGTCCCTTGAGGTTTGCCGACCATGGGAAGGATTACCCCATTTCGCCCACGTCCCGGTCGCTCAACGTAAATCCTTCGACGTTGTTCAACGGTCATCTTCCGATCCCAACAACATCCAAGACTTCAAGAACAGAACCCCGGCAAGAGCATGACCCGGACGTCGTCCGGTCGAAGCCTTGATCGGACGCAGCAGGCCGTCCGTCACTCTCCGCTCTTATCCACAGTACACCGGTGCATCAGAATCAGCGTCGGTCATTGATTTGTTGTTTCACTTCTAACTGCCACCTTGCCAAGCTAAACCAAATTTGCCCTGCGAAATTCTCAAGCTCGGCCTACATCTCACCCTCGCAAACACCACCTTTGTAAATGTGCCAACACCCCCAAGTGTACACCATCATGTATGTGTGTTAGAATTTCCCAAAGGAAGCAAGAACAAGACAAAGAAGAGAACAACTCATGGATGACCGATATGCAAACAATCTTGATAGGACACAAATTTCTACACCTATGACCGGTGAAATGAAATGCCCTAGGTTAATCTTGCGCATTCCATTCCATCTCCTCCAATGTTGATGTCAACACGATCAACAATGATATGATCCACTTCATATCATCACATGATCATATTGGTTCATCGATCTTGACTCCACTTGCTCTTTCACCGTTGCCATCGTCCATCGCTAAGCCAAGTCTTGCTCTAAAGCGGTCCATCACTCCAAAACTTGCCCTTCTACAACCGGTCCATCAAACCCAAGTCATGTCTTGATCCTCAAATGACTCAATGTCATGCTACATGTCTTTTATAGTGGGAACATCTCCAAGCCATTTTCACCTTAGGAGGCATGGGAGGGTGAAAACACAATTAGTCCACCTAGGTTGGCCCCTACCAAAACCAACAAGGAGTGGTGACAAAATGTGGGGATTAAACACTAGAACCAGCAACTCAACCAATCGATGCAATGGAAAACTTAAGGACTATGAATAGCAAGTGGTCTATCTGGGGGAAGTTTTGTGGACTGTAGGTAGATAAAGGGATGGGTATACTAGAGGTCCAAACATCTTCGATGAGTGGATGGGGTTTGATTTGGGGAAGGATTCTACGTCGTCTCGACAAGGTTGAAGCGCCTTATGGCCATGAGGTTGGATCCATGTGAAAATAGACATCAAGATCTTTCCAATGAGTACTCATGGGCCTTCAATCAAGTAAATCGGGTGGTCTAGCTCGAGAAGTTATGATAAAAAATCAATGGTGGCTGCTACATGTCTTTTATAGTGGGAAATAGCTAGGAGGCATGGGATGTCCTAAATTAGAATGCACTTGGGCTTTACTTGAATGTTTAGTATGGTCATATTTTTGTTGATTTACTCGTCTCTGGTGAATCCATGAGGTTGGATCCATTGATGGTTATGAGTTTGATGACTTGCTGGAGTCGAGAGTTAGTTCCTTCCATCTTCCTAAGCATAATGGAAATCATCACAAGGATTTAGTAGTACCCCATCCCATAAGGAAATCAGAAATTGTTTGGAAGAAATTGTTTGATGAGAACGACTTTACCTAATAATTAAGTTCTCGTGCTTTAGCTCGAGTCATTGGCCCTTGTTGTGCAATAGGTATGGTTGTATCCAAGGAAGAGATGTCCTCATCACAAGCTCTCCAAGGTAGCTCTCGCCTAGCTCACAAATGCTACTAAAAGGTAAAAGAGTATAAGTGGAGGTGGAGGTGTAGAGCCCAATGAAGTGTGTATTGAAGGAGAGCACCACTCCTTTTATACTGCAACATGGTTGGTTTGGCATAGAAAAAATAGGAAACTATCCTAAACCTCCATAGTATGCCGCCATGCATTAGTCGGTGGAAGCCGGGTCTAGATGGCAGCCTCTGGGGTGCGGCACCTTGGTGGGCCCGCCTCATGACCACCTTCGCGTGGTCGGTTCCTAGGTGGGCCTGGGCCCCTCCCACGTTGGTGCTCGGCCCAGATTCATCGTTGGAGTGGGCCTTTGCTTGGTTCTTTTGTGTTTTTCTGCTTTACGCTTTCCTGTGTTGCTCCTTTTGTTTTGTTTTCCACTTGTATTCGAATATGAGCCTTGCAAAATAGTAATCTTGCAATACAAGTGGAACTATATCAATAGTATATGCATATGTGTCAAAAGTTTATTTATTTTTCCTGTTTTGGATAGTAATTGGTGGTTGGATTTGATCATTAGTGACCGCCAACAAATCCCCAAGTTTAACCTTTGCTTGTCCCGAGCAAACAACTATGTACTTGGTTATTGATCAGGAGTTGCTACTATGCCGAATATAATTCACAAGTGCTATGCCTATAACAAAGTATTATTCTGCAATTTAAATAATTTGACATTTTTATCCACCCTTTACGTTGATCCTTGTGGGGCATATAGCTTTTCCTAGTTCTTGGGCGGTTGCAAGATTGAACGGTTATAACAGAATCACCAATCATTCATTCTTTGATCAACCATCTATCCGGAGGTTTTATAAGTTTTGCAAAATAAAATGTAAGTTTCTCAAATGATTCTCTCGATCACTCAATGTGTATGAAACCTCACCAAAGACATTTGGTATGTTGCCTTCTTTTTCATATCCTACCACTAATGGCTTTGAGTGGAATTTTGGGTAGATATGAAAGTAAGGCATACTTGCATCACATATTTTGCTAAGTCAAAAACCGGACCTCAAGGAGATGCAAGTCATACACTTTGATCAAGACGTGCAAGTGTGTGGAATTTTTATAACTTCCTAATTATAAATATTTTTGGTACTCCTTTAATCATGACTCTCTTTTTTTTGAATGAATGCCTTTTATTTGAAAGTATGGGCTATTTCTCTCTTTTTTTTCTTTCTTTTTCTTTTCTTTTCTTTTCTTCATGCTCTTTGGCATGCATTTTTTCTCTCATGCCTTTTGGCATGGATATATTTCTTTTCTTTCTTTCTTTCTCTTTTTTTAGCATAGCCCATACTATTCTTTTTGGCATATGAAATTTTGAGAGAGAGACACATGATACATGAATTTAGTAATTATTTGGTGGATGAAAAAAAATCATGTTTTTGCGTAACTCTCAGTGTAAGAGTTAGCAGTTTATTTTTGGGTGTACATGTGTCTTGATCATTAGTGCATGACGAGAATCTCAACAAGGATCACAACAATTTAATAAAGCTCAATGCAATAATAAGTAGCATATGACTAAGGTTTTAAATATATATCATGTCATATGGCCTTGGTAGGTATTCATAATCATTGAGGAACTTTTGAATTTTAGCATTAAAAAAAAATGAAAACTTCGGATGTCAAGTCTCTGTTAGAACAAACTCATAGTAAATTCTATTTGTACCATATCATAACTCGCAACAACCTAGAAAAGAAGCATGCATTTGCAACCCACAAGTTTTCAAGTTTTTGGATGAGACATTTTTAGCCAACAAAATTAAATCTTAGGAATACTAAGTTACAGCCAAGGCACAGATGAATTATAGACAAAAGAACTATTCATCATTTAAATATAGGAGAAACTAAACATTCTTAAAACACACATGAGAGCGGAATTCATATTTTTTGGGTATTTTTATCATATTTTATTTTGTTGGTATTTTTGAATTTTTAGTTTTTTAAATGCTAATAAATAAATAAGTGCAGAAAATAATTGTGAAAATTTAAAAATACAAAAAAGATACAGGGTACCTCTGCGGGGTGTGGGGGTATAACCCCCAATACCAGTAGGGCTGTAAATGGGCCAAGTCGCTAGGGGAGGTCAAGCCCACAAGACTATGCATGGGCCACGCCACTAGTGGAGGCCCAGCCTACAAGACGACGCCGTGCGAAGTGAGACATAGGCCGGCATGCCTCGCAAGACTGCATGAAGATCTTTGGTGATCTAGGAAACCTGTCTGGATATGCTAGTTCCCATAATATTTGTAACTTCCTATCTTGTAAACTAATCAGGATAGAAACAACCGATCTGTAACCCTACCTCCCGAGCTATATAAGGTAGGTAGGGACCCCTCATTTTCATCTAATCATACGCAATACAACCCACCGAGAAACATAGGACATAGGGTATTATGCTAAGTCAGTGGCCTGAACCTACCTAATCATTGTCTCTTGCGTTCTGTGTCACCATTCGGTTCCCTCACGCGCACCTCCACCGCTTCATCTACTACCGTGGGTATACCGCTCAGTAGACTGCTGGCCATATCTCATCGATAGTGGCGTGCCAGGTATGGGGTGTGCGTGTTGAATTCATGGCGAACCAGATGGTTACCTTCTCGAGCTCCATGGCCTTTCCTGAGCCGGGCCAGATCTTCACGGTCGGATACATGACCTAGGTCATCGGCCTCGACGGCAACAAGAAGATCATGGAGGCGGTGTAGGATCACCCTGTGCCAATACCTGCTAAGACATCTCTGATCTCGGCACCCCACAACTAGGTTAGGAGATCCATCAGCAATGATGATCTGATCGCATCCATCGATTGGGTCACAGACCACTTAGCAGAATGTTAGCTCCACGTGGATTCGGTCTTAGATCAATCTAGAGTGAGCGACGAATTTCCCATACTCAAAGATCACCAACCCGCTGCAACGGAGCGACCTGCTCGGCCACATCGTTCAAGGCGGCCAGATTCTGATCTGGTGATCACGGCCGCTCCAGAGGGGCGCACGGCGCGGCGCCGACCACTTCCTACTATCAACCTACGTTTGGCCGACTACGAGGCCCCGATGGAGGACCCGTCGAAGCCCTATCCCTTTGGGTTGGAGGGTGTAGGATCTGCGTACCAGAACGCCATCCACCACCTCTTTTGGGCCATGTCGAGTGCGACCACGTAACCGACCTCTACATGATTGACCCGACTGACTCTGGTCAGCTCGCGCCTGTGGTCAACATGGTGGCTATTCGCTAGATCTAGGATGATCCCTCTCTTTTGACCGAATCTCTCCATAACGTTCTAAACGAGAGCCTGATGATTATTCCGAGGGCTCAACCAAGATTGTATCAAGCTGCCCTACTTTCCCTTCGGGGTTCGGGGGCATGATTTTCCACGTCAGCCATGATAGCGTCACCAAGGAAAATAAATTTTGTTAGTCTTGTGTTGACATGTTCTAGCTAGGAAAAATATTAAGCTTGTAGTAAACTTGATTGAAATATGATCTTTCTATTTATCTATTAATAAATGGCATTTTCTGAGGAAAATTATAGGGATAAAAATATGTAATATATTGCTATGCAAATTTTTATACAATAGTATGGCACTAATATGAAGCTAGGAAAAATATATAATCTGTTGTTTGACACTTTTCTATAGGGTTAACTATTTTCACTAAAATAGACCTTGCTAGCTTGTTATTTTTGTAGAGAATGCTTTGCATGTGCAAATGGTATGAAATTTTCACAGTAGACTACTATGAGCACTAGGAAGCTATTGTAATTTTATGAGAATTTATTGTGCACATTTGATATATGTTTGTTATTTCCCCTAATTATCTAATTAAATTAATTAAGGCATTTAAATAAATAGATTGTACTTGACCATGATGTTTTCTATGGTGCTTGTGATGCATAGGAACTGTAGGTGTTCATAGTAAAGCTTACAAGCAATTGGTTGTATGCAACTAATTAATCCTTGCTTTATAATTCAAATAAATGGCTGCATGTATAGTTTATGTTGTGTGGGTGATTTCATGTTGATAATAGCCTTTTATGTAAAACTTATTAATAACAAAGTTATAGATAACTTACTAATATACCTTGTGTTAAATTTTCATGGTCATAGGCCTTAGGGTTTAAGAGTTTTGGCTGTTAGAAGTTTGCTGCCCTAATTGTTTGTTCTGTGGACAGATTTGATTGACTGAATTGTTTGACCTAGATAACTGTTGAATCACATTAAGGGTATTAAAAGAAAGTTGTAGACAATTTCATAAGATTTCCAGAATGTCTAGAACCATAGGATTTTGATGTATATAACTCCAGTTATGGTTAAAACAAGTAGCTGTTATTTTGTAGTTCGGTAAATGAATTGCAGAAGTGTTTGCTTAAGAATAAAGAAGAGATATGCACCTACTCAGTAGAACATGATGCACTCGTTATTACTTTAACACCATGCTGTTGAAAATGCTTACAAGGATGCATTCATCATGTTTTATCATATTATACGTGTCATCATACATGCATTTGCAATATCTTATTCCATGATCATGAATATAGGATCAACCGAGGAGATAACATTGCTGGAATTCAACGAAGAAGAGGAAGGAGATCAGCAGGAGACTCCTCAAGCCATAGCTCTAGGAGAAGAGGAGCAGACTCCAGAAGAGCTCCCTGAGTGCCTGTCGGTGCGGGACCCACGGGATACCCCACAAGGAAGAGAGAAGATTTAGTCTAACTAGGATTCTCCCCATGTAATCTTAGTAGTATTATTATTCTGTAATCCTACTAGGAACTCTCACTATAAACCGACTAGGATTCTGACCTCCTAACTATATAAAGGAGGGTAGGGATCCTAGAGAGATGGGGATCACAACCTTTACGGCTGTAACGACACAACTCTAGACAATCAATCCAACGCAAAGCTAACGCCGACTGGACGTAGGGCTATTACTCGATCAGCGATCGAGGGTCCGAACCAGGATAAATTGACTGTCTCTTGCGTTCACCGTCGAGTTCCGCATACGCTGAAGCCTGAACATACTACCCTGGGGACCCCCGTGGCAGGCTATCGGTGGTCAAACATCGATAGCTGGCGCGCTAGGTAGGGGCTTTTGGCGAATTTGCATCCGAGAGCTTGATGGACCTCGACATCATGATCTTCTTGACGGGATCAACCTTCATCTTCGGCTCATGAATCTGCGAGGCGGACGACAATGGCAGGCTCCAAAGCCATCTCCTCGAAGATTCGGATCACCATGAAGACCTTTGTATTTCGGCGACTACGACAGACCAACTCACCAGAAGATTCACACAGCTCGTGATATCCGATCCAACTCAGATTTCGTAGCTTTACGCATCCGACTCGAACTCAGGCTCCGCATCCGAGATGGAGTCTTATCCGAGTTCTTTCGGGAAACCAAGTTCTTTACCGATGGGACTTAAGAACGCGGCTTTGGCCTACCAAGAATATAACTCGGAGAACACTCAGAGTCTTTCCAAGAAGTCGGGTCCTTTTCCGTTCGGACTCCACAACATGGCAACATCTTATCAGACACGGCCCGAAGGACTCCTCGATCCAGTGCTTAGAATGCCACTGAAGGGAGCTCAGGAAGGTCTCGTACTAACTATAACATCTCAAGACTACATCGTCCACTAGCCAGGCTCTGTCCCTGAGGATAGCAGTACCCGACTGATCGACGCGATGACAACAACAATTCTACCCTACCAAGGAGGAGACTCGATCTGTGACCTCAAAGCCTCTACTAAAGTTATCAGCAACTCCGACAGTATGGAAACTAATGCCAATAATAGAACAATTAACACACGGGAAGTACTCATGGTTCACCGTCCTCGATCACCATTGGTCCCCCCAAAAGCGCCCGATGTCAGGTCATCGGATGAATCAGAATCCAACATATCCCCCTTTGCCTAGGGCTACGATGGTGAGACCGAGAATCAGAAGCAAGCCAGAGAAAGAAAAAACAAGTTAAAGCAAGGACACCAACACCGTACTAGGCAGCGCAAGGAAGCTTGGATCAGATATGAGTCAGAATTGGCTGAGTACGATAGAAGAAAATCAGAACGAGAAGTCGAAGAAAGACGCACGACAAATACACCCTACGATAAGATCTGAGAAGCACTAGAAGAACTCAGAGCGACCTCACATCCCAGTGAAAAAGCAAGAACAGCTCCAGGATTTTCTCTGGTCAACAGCCCTGAGGACGCACGATGGAAGGACCCGCTCAAGACTACCCACTAGGTCGACGTCTCATAGGCAAGAAGATCAAAATCAAAGAAAGTCCGCTTTCGAGAGACTTGAACCAAGTGGAAGTCATAACAGAGAAAGTAGAAGAGACCATAGTCCGAACTACCGAGTTGAACAACCAAGAAAGACCAGAAGTAGGGCGCCTGCCCAGATAGCCTCGCAGAACTACACTCACCAAAACAACAGTTGGCCAGAAGGAGGTGTCGAATCAGAATACAAAGAAGCCGGAACGCACGATAGATTCCCCTATTTTACAAACAGACTTGCTTCAATACGACTACCTCACAAGTTCAAGCCATCCAACCACTCTAAGTATGATGGCAAGACTGAACCAAGGCAGTGGCTTAGGATATACTCGCAATCGATTAAACTGGCCAGGGGAGACGACGATATCAAGACCCTGTTCTTTCCCATGGCCCTAGAAACCATGCCCCTCCAATGTTCGACAAATTGAATCCGGGATCAATTAGAAATTGGGAGGACTTGCAAAGAGCTTTCTGTGAAAATTTCACGGGTATCATTACACACCCAATCACCCACGCAGAGTTAAAAGGACTCAAGCAGAAAGGAGGAGAAAGTCTTAGGGATTACTATCAATGATTTGGCGAACTACGAGCTCAAGTACATGACATCACCGAATGAGAAGTAATCGAAGCTTTCTCTCACGGAATCATGGCTAGGTGGCAATTTCAAGACTTCTGCAAAGAAAACCCGAGAAACAATGAAGAATTTCAGACGAACAGTAGAAAAGATGATTACTGCAGAAGAGAAGACACGAGAAAGGTTCCCAGATAGAAACAACCGAGACAACTCGGACAAGCAAAATCATCGAAACAATAGGCATCAGGAAAGAAAACGTGGACCAGACAACACCGTGGCGAAGGCTGACAAATCAAGGAAGTTTTCCAAACCTAGAAGATATGACGACATTGAAAATATGCATTGCATCTTGCACCCTAATGGAAAGCACACCATCAGAAATTGCTACACCTTCAAAGATCGATACACAAGAAAAGATAGTAAGGAGAACACCAAAGAAGATAGTCAGAAAAAAGATGAGGACAATCACGAAGACAAGGGATTCCAAAAATCTAGGGGGACGGTAGCAGTGATCTTCGCCGGAGCCCTAGATTCTAGAAGCAAACATCAAGAAAAATTAGCACTACGAACTATCATGGCAGCAGAACCGGCTACTCCAAGATATCTCAATTGGTCACAGTATCCAATCCAATTTTCAAGAGAAGACCAATGGACTAGCGTAGGAAACGCAGGCCATTACCCACTAGTTCTAGATCCAACTATTGCCGGTATGACTGTCATCAAAGTACTAATCAACGGGGGAGCTGGACTCAACATCATCTTTTCAGAATGGCTAAGGAAGATGGGACTACAACTCGCCGGGATGATTACACCAACAAGTACACCTTTTTATGGCATAGTACCCAGCAAGGCAGCCATGCCACTTGGACAAATTACTCTACCAGTTACTTTTGGAACTCCCTCGAACTACCGAACAGAGTTCATCAAGATCTTGTTTTGGTCTATTTGGAGATGGTGTTAGCGTTAGTGCAAGATAGGTGCACGGTTTGCGCCAAACGTACCACAGGGTTAGATATCCTTTTCGAAGCTCCCGATGGTACTCCTAGGTGATGTGGGTCATGTCCAATCTTATTTCGGTCCATTTGGTGACTTTGTTAGTGTCGGTGCGAGATTGGTGCACGGTTTGCGCCAAACGTACCATAGGCTTAGGAATCATTTTACACACATCCGATGGTACTCCTAAGTGACAAGGCTCAAGTGGAAGCTCGTTTCGGTCCATTTGGAGATAGGCTAATCTTGACACAAGATAGGTGTGTGGTTTGCGCCAGACATACCATTCTCAGGAATCATTTTGGATGCACCCAATGGTACTCCTAGGTGACGAGGCTCAAGTGGAAGCTCGTTTCTGTCCGTTTGGAGATTGTGCTAATCTTGACGTAGGATAGGTGCATGGATTGCGCTGAAGGTACCATAGGTTTCGAAATCATTTTGGATGCACCTGACGGAACTCCTAGGTGAATTGGGTCATGTGGAATCTCATTTCGGTCCGTTCCGAGATGGTGTTATTGTGGTGCAAGATTGGAGCACGGCTTGCGCCAAACGTACCGTAGGCTCTGGAATCATTTTGGACGCACCTGATGTTACTCCTAGGTGAAGTGGGTCATGTGAAATCTCGTTTCGGTCTGTTCGAGACAATGTTAGCGTCGGTGCAAAATAGGTGCACGGCATGCGCCAAACATACCATAGGCTTAGGAATTGTTTTCGACGAAACAGATGGAACTCCTAGGTGACAAGGCTCAAGTGGAAGCTCGTTTCGGCCTTTTCGAGATAGTGCTAATCTTGACGCAAGATGGGTGCAAGGTTTGCGCCGAATGTACCATAGGCTTAGAAATTGTTTTGGACGCACTCCATGGAACTCCCAGGTGACGTGGATCATGTGGAATCTTGTTTTGGTCCGTTTGGAGATGGTGTTAGTGTCGGTGCTAGATAGTTACACGGTTTGCGCGAAATGTACGATATGCGTATGAATCGTTTTGGACGAAACAGATGGTACGCCTAAGTGACGAGGCTCAAGTGGAAGCTCATTTCGGTCTATTTGGAGATAGTGCTAATCATGACGGAAGATAGGTGCACGATTTGTGCTGAACGTACCATAAGCTCAGAAATCATTTTGGCCGCACCCGATGGAACTCCTAGGTGATGTGGGTCATGTCTTATCTTGTTTTGGTCCGTGTGGAGACAGTGTTAGTGTTAGTGTGAGATTGGTGCACGGTTTGCGCCAAACGTACCATAGGATCAGGAATCATTTTGGACGCACCCGATGGTACTCCTAGGTGATGAGGCTCTAGTGGAAGCTCATTTCGGTCTCTTTGGAGATAGTGCTAGTCTTGACGCAAGATAGGTGCACGGTTTGTGCCGAACATACCATAAGCTCGGAAATCATTTTGGATGCACCTGATGGAACTCCTATGTGACGTGGGTCATGTGGAATCTTGTTTTGGTCTGTTTGGAGACGGTTTTAGTGTCTGTGCAAGATAGGTGCACGGTTTCCGCCAAACCTACCATAGGGTTAGAAATCCTTTTGGACGCTCACGATGGTACTCCTAGGTGATGTGGAACATGTCAAATCTTGTTTCGGTCCATTTGGAGATAGTGTTAGTGTCAGTGCGAGATTGGTACACGGTTTGTGCCAAACGTACCATAGGCTCAGGAATCATTTTGGACGCACCTGATGGTACTCCTAGGTGACGTGGGTCATGTGGAATCTTGTTTCTGTCCATTTGGAGATACTGCTAATCTTGACGCAAGATAGGTGCATGGTTTGCGCCGAACGTACCATAAGCTTGGAAATCATTTTGGACGCACTCGATGGAACTCCTAGGTGATGTGGGTCATTTTGAATCTTTATTTCAGTCTGTTTGGAGATAGTGTTACTGTCGGTGCAAGATAGTTGCACGGTTTGCGCCAAACGTACCATAGGCACAGGAATCATTTTGGACAAAATAGATGGTACTCCAAAGTACGAGGTTCAAGTGGAAGCTCATTTCGGTCTATGTGGAGATAGTGTTAATCTTGACGTAAGATAGCTGCACGGTTTGAGCCGAACGTACCGTAAGCTCGAAAATCATTTTGGACGCACCCGATGGTACTCCTAGGTGACGTGGGTCATGTGGAATCTTGTTTTGGTCTGTTTGGAGATGGTGTTAGCGTTGGTGCAAGATAGTTGCACGGTTTGCGCCAAACATACCATAGGGGCAGGTATCGTTTTGGACGAAATAGATGGTACTCCTAAGTGACGAGGCTGAAGTGGAAGCTCATTTTGGTTTGTTTGGAGATAGTGCTAATCATGACAGAAGATTGGTGCATGGTTTGCGCCGAACGTACCATAAGCTCAGAAATCATTTTGGACGCAACTGATGGAACTCCTAGGTGACGTGGGTCATGTGGAGTCTTGTTTTGGTCTGTTTGGAGACGGTGTTAGCGTCAGTGCAAGATAGGTGCACGGTTTGCGCCAAACATACTATAGGGTCAAAAATCCTTTCGGACTCTCCCGATGGTACTCCTAGGTGATGTGGGTCATGTCGAATCTTGTTTCGGTCTGTTTGGAGACAATGTTGGTGTCGATGCGAGATTGCTGCACGGTTTGCGCCAAATGTACCGTAATCTCGGGAATCATTTTGGACGCACCCGATGTTACTCGTAGGTGACGAGGCTCAAGTGGAACCTCATTTTTGTCCGTTTGGAGATAGTACTAATCTTGACGCAAGATAGGTGCACGGTTTGCGCCGAACGTACCATAAGCACGGAAATCGGTTTGGACGCAGCCGATGGAACTCCTAGGTGACGTGGATCATGTGGAATCTTGTTTTGATCTGTTTGGAGACGGTGTTACCGTCGGTGCAAGATAGGTGCACAGTTTTTGGCAAACGTAACATAGGGTTAGAAATACTTTTGGACATACCCGATGCAACTCCTATGTGACGTGGGTCATGTGGAATCTTGTTTTGGTCTGTTTGGAGACGGTGTTAGCGTTGGTGCAAGATAGGTGCACGGTTTGCGCCGAATGTACCATAGGGTCAAAAATCCTTTTGGACGCTCCCGATGGTACTACTAGGTGATGTGGGTCATGTCGAATCTTGTTTCGGTCCGTTTGAAGACTGTTAGTGTTGGTGCGTGATTGGTGTACGGTTTGCGCCAAATGTACCATAGGCTCAGGAATCATATTGGACGCACCTAATGGTACTCCTAGGTGACGAGGCTCAAGTGGAAGCTCGTTTCTGTCCGTTTGGAAATAGTGCTAATCTTGACGCAAGACAGGTGCACGGTTTGCGCCGATAGTACCAGAAGCTCAAAAATCATTTTGGACGCACCCGATGGAACTCCTAGGTGACGTGGGTCATGTGGAATCTTGTTTTCATCTGATTGGAGACAGTGTTAGTGTCGGTGCAAGATAGGTGCTCGGTTTGCACCAAATGTACGACTGGGTCATAAATCCTTTTGGACTCTCCTTATGGTACTCCTTGGCGATGTGGCTCATGTCAAATCTTGTTTCGGTCCATTTGGAGATAGTGTTAGGGTCGGTGCGAGATTGGTGCACGGTTTGCACCAAACTTACCATAGGCTTGGGAATCGTATTGGACGCACCCGATGGTACTCCTACGTGATGAGGCTCAAGTGGAAGCTCATTTCGGACTGTTTGGAGATAGTGCTAATCTTGACGCAACATTGGTGCACGGTTTGCGCCGAACATACCATAAGCTCAGAAATCATTTTGGACGCACCTGATAGAACACCTAGGTGACGTGGGCCATGTGGAATCTTGTTTTGGTCTATTTGGAGATGGTGTTAGCGTCAATGCAAGATAGGTGCACGGTTTGCGCCAAACGTACCACAGGGTTAGATATCCTTTTCGAAGCTCCCGATGGTACTCCTAGGTGATGTGGGTCATGTCCAATCTTATTTCGGTCCATTTGGTGACTGTGTTAGTGTCGGTGCGAGATTGGTGCACGGTTTGCGCCAAACGTACCATAGGCTTAGGAATCGTTTTACACACATCCGATGGTACTCCTAAGTGACAAGGCTCAAGTGGAAGCTCATTTCGGTCCATTTGGAGATAGGCTAATCTTGACACAAGATAGGTGAGTGGTTTGTGCCAGACATACCATTCTCAGGAATCGTTTTGGATGCACCCAATGGTACTCCTAGGTGACGAGGCTCAAGTGGAAGCTCGTTTCTATCCGTTTGGAGATAGTGCTAATCTTGACGTAGGATAGGTGCATGGATTGCGCTGAAGGTACCATAGGTTTAGAAATCATTTTGGATGCACCTGATGGAACTCCTAAGTGAATTGGGTCATGTGGAATCTCATTTCGGTCCGTTCCAAGACGGTGTTATTGTGGTGCAAGATTGGAGCACGGCTTGCGCTAAACGTACTGTAGGCTCCGGAATCATTTTGGACGCACCTGATGTTACTCCTAGGTGAAGTGGGTCATGTGAAATCTCATTTCGGTCTGTTCCGAGACATTGTTAGCGTCGGTGCAAGATAGGTGCACGGCATGCGCCAAACATACCATAGGCTCAGGAATTGTTTTCGACGAAACAGATGGAACTCCTTGGTGATAAGGCTCAAGTGGAAGCTCGTTTCGGCCTATTTCGAGATAGTGCTAATCTTAACGCAAGATGGGTGCAAGGTTTGCGCCGAATGTACCATAGGCTTAGAAATTGTTTTGGACGCACTCCATGGAACTTCCAGGTGACGTGGGTCATGTGGAATCTTGTTTCGGTCCGTTTGGAGATGGTGTCAGTGTCGGTACTAGATAGGTGCACGGTTTGTGCCAAACGTAGCATATGCGTAGGAATCGTTTTGGACGAAACAGATGGTACGCCTAAGTGACGAGGCTCAAGTGGAAGCTCATTTCGGTCTATTTGGAGATAGTGCTAATCATGACGGAAGATAGGTGCACGGTTTGTGTTGAATGTACCATAAGCTCAGAAATTGTTTTGGACGCACCCGATGGAACTCCTATGTGACGTGGGTCATGTGGAATCTTGTTTTGGTCTATTTTGAGGCGGTGTTAGCGTCGGTGCAGGATAGGTGCACGGTTTGCGCCAAACGTACCATAGGGTCAAAATTCCTTTTGGATGCTCCCGATGGTACTCCTAGGTGATGTGGGTCATGTCGAATCTTGTTTCGGTCCGTTTTGAGACAAAGTTAGTGTTGGTGCGTGATTGGTGCACGGTTTGGGCCAAATGTACCATTGGCTCAGGAATCATTTTGGATGCACCCGATGGTACTCCTAGGTGACGAGGCCCAAGTGGAAGCTTGTTTCTGTCCATTTGGAGATAGTGCTAATCTTGACGCAAGACTGGTGCATGGTTTGCGCCGAAGGTACCAAAAGCTCAGAAATCGTTTTGGACGCACCCGATGGAACTCCTAGGTGACGTGGGTCATGTGAAATCTTGTTTTCATCTGTTTGGAGACGGTGTTAGCATCGGTGCAATGATAGGTGCACGGTTTGCGCCAAACATACGATAGGGTCAGAAATCCTTTTGGACGCTCCCGATGGTACTCCTAGGCGATGTGGGTCATGTCGAATCTTGTTTTGGTCCATTTAGAGATAGTGTTAGGGTCGGTGCGAGATTGGTGCATGGTATGCACCAAACGTACATTGGCTCGGGAATCATTTTGGACGCACCCGATGGTACTCCTAGGTGATGAGACTCTAGTGGAAGCTCATCTCGGTCTGTTTGGAGATATTGCTAATCTTGACACAAGATAGGTCCACGGTTTGTGCCGAACATACCATAAACTCAGATATCATTTTGGACGCACCTGATGGAGCTCCTAGGTGACGTGGGCCATGTGGAATCCTATTTTGGTCTATTTGGAGATGGTGTTAGTGTCGGTGCAAGATAGGTGCACGGTTTGCGCCAAACATACCATAGGGTTAGATATCCTTTTGGACGCTCCCAATGGTACTCCTAGGTGTTGTGGGTCATGTCCAATCTTGTTTCGGTCCATTTGGAGATAGTGTTAGTGTTGGTGTGAGATTGGTGCACGGTTTGTGCCAAACGTACGATAGGCTCAGGAATCATTTTGGACACATCTGATGGTACTCCTAGGTGACGAGGCTCAAGTGGAAGCTCGTTTCGGTCCGTTTGGAGATAGTGCTAATCTTGATGGAAGATAGGTGCACGGTTTGCGCCAGACGTACCATAGGCTCATGATTCATTTTGGACGCACCCGATGATACTCCTAGGTGATGAGGCTCAAGTGGAAGCTCCTTTCTGTCCATTTGGAGATAGTCGTAATCTTGACGCAAGATAGGTGCACGGTTTGCGCTAAAGGTACCATAGGTTCTGGAATCATTTTGGACGCACCCGATGGATCTCCTAGGTGAAGCGGATCATGTGGAATCTCGTTTCGGTCCGTGCACGGCTTGCACCAAACATACCGTAGGCTCTGGAATCGTTTTGGACGCACCCGATGTTACTCCTAAGTGAAGTGGGTCATGTGAAATCTCATTTTGGTCCGTTTTGAGACGGTGTTAGTGTCGGTGTAAGATAGGTGCACGGCTTGCGCCAAACATACCATAGGCTCAGGAATCATTTTCGATGAAACAGATAGAACTCCTAGGTGACAAGGCTCAAGTGGAAGCTCGTTTCGGCCCATTTGGAGATAGTGCGAATCTTGACGCAAGATGGGTGCACGGTTTACGCCGAATGTACCATAGGCTCAGAAATTGTTTTGGACGCACTCGATGGAACTCCCAGGTGACGTGGGTCATTTGGAATCTTGTTTCGGTCCGCTTGGAGATGGTGTTAGTGTCGGTGCTAGATAGGTGCACGGTTTCTACCAAACGTAACATATGCGTAGGAATCGTTTTGGACGAAACAGATGGTACGCCTAAGTGACGAGGCTCAAGTGGAAGCTCATTTCGGTCTATTTGGAGATAGTGCTAATCATGACGGAAGATAGGTGCACGGTTTGTGTTGAATGTACCATAAGCTCAGAAATTGTTTTGGACGCACCCGATGGAACTCCTATGTGACGTGGGTCATGTGGAATCTTGTTTTGGTCTATTTAGAGGCAGTGTTAGCGTCGGTGCAAGATAGGTGCACGGTTTGCGCCAAACGTACCATGGGGTCAAAATTCCTTTTGGACGCTCCTGATGGTACTCCTAGGTGATGTGGGTCATGTCGAATCTTGTTTCGGTCCGTTTTGAGACAAAGTTAGTGTTGGTGCGTGATTGGTGCACGGTTTGGGCCAAATGTACCATTGGCTTAGGAATCATTTTGGACGCACCTGATGGTACTCCTTGGTGACGAGGCTCAAGTGGAAGCACGTTTCTGTCCATTTGGAGATAGTGCTAATCTTGACGCAAGACTGGTGCATGGTTTGCGCCGAACGTACCAAAAGCTCAGAAATCGTTTTGGACGCACCCGATGGAACTCCTAGGTGACGTGGGTCATGTGGAATCTTGTTTTCATCTGTTTGGAGACGGTGTTAGCGTCGGTGCAAGATAGGTGCACGGTTTGCGCCAAACATATGATAGGTTCAGAAATCCTTTTGGACGCTCCCGATGGTACTCCTAGGCAATGTGGGTCATGTCGAATCTTGTTTCGGTCCATTTGGAGATAGTGTTAGGGTCAGTGCGAGATTGGTGCATGGTTTGCGCCAAACGTACATAGGCTCGGGAATCATTTTGGACGCACCTGATGGTACTCCAAGGTGATGAGACTCTAGGGGAAGCTCATCTCGGTCTGTTTGGAGATAGTGCTAATCTTGATGCAAGATAGGTGCACGGTTTGCGCCGAACGTACCATAAGCTCATAAATCATTTTGGACGCACCTAATGGAACTCCTAGGTGACGTGGGCCATGTGGAATCTTGTTTTGGTCTGTTTGGAGACGGTGTTAGTGTCGGTGCAGGATAGGTGCATGGTTTGCGCCAAACATACCATAGGGTTAGATATCCTTTTGGACGCTCCCGATGGTACTCCTAGGTGATGTGGGTCATGTCCAATCTTGTTTCGGTCCATTTGGAGATAGTGTTAGTGTCGGTGTGAGATTGGTGCACGATTTGCGCCAAACGTACCATATGCTCAGGAATCATTTTGGACACATCCGATGGTACTCCTAGGTGACGAGGCTCAAGTGAAAGCTCGTTTCGGTCTGTTTGGAGATAGTGCTAATCTTGATAGAAGATAGGTGCACGGTTTGCGCCAGACGTACCATAGGCTTAGGATTCATTTTGGACGCACCCGATGATACTCCGAGGTGACGAGGCTCAAGTGGAAGCTCGTTTCTATCCGTTTGGAGATAGTGGTAATCTTGACGCAAGATAGGTGCACGATTTGCGCTGAAGGTACCACACGTTAATGAATCGTTTTGGACGCACCCGATGGATCTCCTAGGTGAAGTGGATCATGTGGAATCTCGTTTCGGTCTGTTATGAGATGGTGTTATTGTGGGGCAAGATAGGTGCACGACTTGCGCCAAACATACCGTAGGCTCTGGAATCATTTTGGACGCACCCGATGTTACTCCTAGTTGTAGTGGGTCATGTGAAATCTCATTTTGGTCCGTTTTGAGACGGTGTTAGTGTCGGTGCAAGATAGGTGCACGGCTTGCGCCAAACATACCATAGGCTCAAGAATCGTTTTCGACGAAACAGATGGAACTCCTAGGTGACAAGGCTCAAGTGGAAGCTCATTTCGGCCCATTTGGAGATAGTGCTAATCTTGACGCAAGATGGGTGCACGGTTTGTGCCGAATGTACCATAGGCTCAGAAATTGTTTTGGACGCAATCGATGGAACTCCCAGGTGACGTGGGTCATGTGGAATCTTGTTTCGGTCCGTTTGGAGATGGTGTTAGTGTCGGTGCTAGATATGTGCACGGTTTGTGCCAAACGTAACATATGCGTAGGAATCATTTTGGATGAAACAGATGGTACGCCTAAGTGACGAGGCTCAAGTGGAAGCTCATTTCGGTCTATTTGGAGATAGTGCTAATCATGACGGAAGATAGGTGCACGGTTTGTGTCGAACAGACATAAGCTCGGAAATTATTTTGGACGCACCCGATGGAACTCCTATGTGACGTGGGTCATGTGGAATCTTGTTTTGGTCTATTTAGAGGCGGTGTTAGTGTCGGTGCAAGATAGGTGCATAGTTTGTGCCAAACGTACCATGGGGTCAAAATTCCTTTTGGACGCTCCTGATGGTACTCCTAGGAGATGTGGGTCATGTCAAATCTTGTTTCGGTCCATTTGGAGACAATGTTAGTGTCGGTGCGTGATTGGTGCACGGTTTGCGCCAAATGTACCATTGGCCCAGGAATTATTTTGGACGCACCCGATGGTACTCCTAGGTGACGAGGCTCAAGTGGAAGCTTGTTTCTATCCATTTGGAGATAGTGCTAATCTTGACGCAAGACTGGTGCATGGTTTGCGCCGAACGTACCAAAAGCTCAGAAATCGTTTTGGACGCACCCGATGGAACTCCTAGGTGACGTGGGTCATGTGGAATCTTGTTTTCATCTGTTTGGAGACGGTGTTAGCATCGGTGCAAGATAGGTGCACGGTTTGCGCCAAACATACGATAGGGTCAGAAATCCTTTTGGACGCTCGCGATGGTACTCCTAGGCGATGTGGGTCATGTCAAATCTTGTTTCGTTCCATTTGGAGATAGTGTTAGGGTCAGTGCGAGATTGGTGCACGGTTTGCGCCAAATGTACATAGGCTCGGGAATCATTTTGGATGCACCCGATGGTACTCCTAGGTGATGAGACTCTAGTGGAAGCTCATCTCGGTCTGTTTGGAGATAGTGCTAATCTTGACGCAAGATAGGTGCACGGTTTGCGCCAGACGTACCATAGGCTCAGGATTCATTTTGGACGCACCCGATGATACTCCTAGGTGACGAGGCTCAAGTGGAAGCTCGTTTCTGTCCGTTTAGAGATAGTGGTAATCTTGACGCAAGATAGGTGCACGGTTTGCGCTGAAGGTACCATAGGTTCAGGAATCGTTTTGGACGCACCCGATTGATCTCCCAGGTGAAGTGGGTCATGTGGAATCTCATTTCGGTGCGTTCTGAGATGGTGTTATTGTGGTGCAAGATAGGTGCACGGCTTGCGCCAAACATACCATAGGCTCTAGAATCGTTTTGGACGCACCCGATGTTACTCCTAGGTGAAGTGGGTCATGTGAAATCTCATTTTGGTCCGTTTCGAGACGGTGTTAGTGTCGGTGCAAGATAGGTGCACGACTTGCGCCAAACATACCATAGGCTCAGGAATCGTTTTCGACGAAACAGATGGAACTCCTAGGTGACAATGCTCAAGTGGAAGCTCGTTTCGGCCCATTTGGAGATAGTGCTAATCTTGACGCAAGATGGGTGCACTGTTTGCGCCGAATGTACCATAGGCTCAGAAATTGTTTTGGACGCACCCGATGGAACTCCTATGTGACGTGGGTCATGTGGAATCTTGTTTTGGTCTATTTAGAGGCGGTGTTAGTGTCCGTGCAAGATAGGTGCATAGTTTGTGCCAAACGTACCATGGGGTCAAAATTCCTTTTGGACGCTCCTGATGGTACTCCTAGGAGATGTGGGTCATGTCAAATCTTGTTTCGGTCCATTTGGAGACAATGTTAGTGTCGGTGCGTGATTGGTGCACGGTTTGCGCCAAATGTACCATTGGCTCAGGAATCATTTTGGATGCACCCGATGGTACTCCTAGGTGATGAGGCTCTAGTGGAAGCTCGTTTCTGTCCATTTGGAGATAGTGCTAATCTTGACGCAAGACTGGTGCATGGTTTGCGCCGAACGTACCAAAAGCTTAGAAATCATTTTGGACGCAGCCGATGGAACTCCTAGGTGACGTGGGTCATGTGGAATCTTGTTTTCATCTATTTGGAGATGGTGTTAGCGTCGGTGTAAGGTAGTTGCACGGTTAGCGCCAAACATATGATAGGGTCAGAAATCCTTTTGGACGCTCCCGATGGAACTCCTAGGCAATGTAGGACATGTCGAATCTTGTTTCGGTCTGTTTGGAGATAGTGTTAGGGTCAGAGCGAGATTGGTGCACGGTTTGCGCCAAACATACATAGGCTCGGGAGTCATTTTGGACGCACCCGATGGTACTCCAAGGTGATGAGACTCTAGTGGAAGCTCATCTCGGTCTATTTGGAGATAGTGCTAATCTTGATGCAAGATAGGTGCACGGTTTGCGCCGAACGTACCATAAGCTCAGAAATCATTTTGGACGCACCTAATGGAACTCCTAGGTGACGTGGGCCATGTGGAATCTTGTTTTGGTCTATTTGGAGATGGTGTTAGTGTCGGTGCAAGATAGGTGCATGGTTTGTGCCAAACATACCATAGGGTTAGATATCCTTTTGGACGCTCCCGATGGTACTCCTAGGTGATGTGGGTCATGTCCAATCTTGTTTCGGTCCATTTGGAGATAGTGTTAGTGTCGGTGTGAGATTGGTGCACGGTTTGGCCAAACGTACCATAGGCTCAGGAATCATTTTGGACACATCCGATGGTACTCCTAGGTTACGAGGCTCAAGTGGAAGCTCGTTTCGGTCCGTTTGGAGATAGTGCTAATCTTGACGCAAGATAGGTGCACGGTTTGCGCCAGACGTACCATAGGATCAGGATTCATTTTGGACGCACCCGATGATACTCCTAGGTGAAGAGGCTCAAGTGGAAGCTCGTTTCTGTCCGTTTGGAGATAGTGGTAATCTTGACGCAAGATAGGTGCACGGTTTGCGCTGAAGGTACCATAGGTTCAGGAATCATTTTGGACGCACCCGATTGATCTCCCAGGTGAAGTGGGTCATGTGGAATCTCATTTCGGTGCGTTCTGAGATGGTGTTATTGTGGTGCAAGATAGGTGCACGGCTTGCGCCAAACATACCGTAGGCTCTGGAATCATTTTGGACGCACCCGATGTTACTCCTAGGTGAAGTGGGTCATGTGAAATCTCATTTTGGTCCGTTTCGAGACGGTGTTAGTGTCGGTGCAAGATAGGTGCACGACTTGCGCCAAACATACCATAGGCTCAGGAATCGTTTTCGACGAAACAGATGGAACTCCTAGGTGACAAGGCTCAAGTGAAAGCTCGTTTCGGCCCATTTGGAGATAGTGCTAATCTTGACGCAAGATGGGTGCACTGTTTGCGCCGAATGTACCATAGGCTCAGAAATTGTTTTGGACGCACCCGATGGAACTCCTATGTGACGTGGGTCATGTGGAATCTTGTTTTGGTCTATTTAGAGGCGGTGTTAGCGTCGGTGCAAGATAGGTGCACGGTTTGCGCCAAACATAGCATGGGGTCAAAATTCCTTTTGGACGCTCCTGATGGTACTCCTAGGTGATGTGGGTCATGTCGAATCTTGTTTCGGTCCGTTTGGAGATAGTGTTAGGGTCAGAGCGAGATTGGTGCATGGTTTGCGCCAAACGTACATAGGCTCGGGAATTATTTTGGACGCACCCGATGGTACTCCTAGGTGATGAGACTCTAGTGGAAGCTCATCTCGGTCTGTTTGGACATAGTGCTAATCTTGATGCAAGATAGGTGCATGGTTTTTGCTTTGAACGTACCATAAGCTAGAAATCATTTGGGACCTTTTGATGGAACTCCTAGGTGGCGTGGGCCATGTGGAATCTTGTTTTGGTCATTTGGAGATGGTGTTAGTGTCGGTGCAAGATAGGTGCACGGTTTGCGCCAAACATACCATAGGGTTAGATATCCTTTTGGACGCTCCTGATGGTACTCCTAGGTGATGTGGGTCATGTCCAATCTTGTTTTGGTCCATTTGGAGATAGTGTTAGTGTCGGTGTGAGATTGGTGCACGGTTTGCACCAAACGTACCATAGGCTCAGGAATCATTTTGGACACATCCGATGGTACTCCTAGGTTACGAGGCTCAAGTGGAAGCTCGTTTCGGTCCGTTTGGAGATAGTGCTAATCTTGACGCAAGATAGGTGCACGGTTTGTGCCAGACGTACCATAGGCTCAGGATTCATTTTGGACGCACCCGATGATACTCCTAGGTGACGAGGCTCAAGTGGAAGCTCGTTTCTGTCCGTTTAGAGATAGTGGTAATCTTGACGCAAGATAGGTGCACGGTTTGCGCTGAAGGTACCATAGGTTCAGGAATCGTTTTGGACGCACCCGATTGATCTCCCAGGTGAAGTGGGTCATGTGGAATCTCATTTTGGTGCATTCTGAGATGGTGTTATTGTGGTGCAAGAAAGGTGCACGGCTTGCGCCAAACATACCGTAGGCTCTGGAATCATTTTGGACGCACCCGATGTTACTCCTAGGTGAAGTGGGTCATGTGAAATCTCATTTTGGTCCGTTTCGAGACGGTGTTAGTGTCGGTGCAAGATAGGTGCACGGCTTGCGCCAAACATACCATAGGCTCAGGAATGGTTTTCGACGAAACAGATGGAACTCCTAGGTGACAATGCTCAAGTGGAAGCTCGTTTCGGCCCATTTGGAGATAGTGCTAATCTTGACGCAAGATGGGTGCACTGTTTGCGCCGAATGTACCATAGGCTCAGAAATTGTTTTGGACGCACTCGATGGAACTCCCAGGTGACGTGGGTCATGTGGAATCTTGTTTCGGTCTGTTTGGAGATGGTGTTAGTGTCGGTGCTAGATAGATGCACGGTTTGTGCCAAACGTAACATATGCGTAGGAATCGTTTTGGACGAAACAGATGGTACGCCTAAGTGATGAGGCTCAAGTGGAAGCTCATTTCGGTTTATTTGGAGATAGTGCTAATCATGATGGAAGATAGGTGCACGGTTTGTGTCGAACAGACATAAGCTCGGAAATTGTTTTGGACGCACCCGATGGAACTCCTATGTGACGTGGGTCATGTGGAATCTTGTTTTGGTCTATTTAGAGGCGGTGTTAGCGTCGGTGCAAGATAGGTGCACGGTTTGCGCCAAACATAGCATGGGGTCAAAATTCCTTTTGGACGCTCCTGATGGTACTCCTAGGTGATGTGGGTCATGTCAAATCTTGTTTCGATCCGTTTGCAGACAATGTTAGTGTCGGTGTGTGATTGGTGCATGGTTTGCGCCAAATGTACCATTGGCTTAGGAATCATTTTGGACGCACCCGATGGTACTCCTAGGTGACGAGGCTCAAGTGGAAGCTTGTTTCTGCCCATTTGGAGATAGTGCTAATCTTAACGCAACACTGGTGCATGGTTTGCGCCGAACGTACCAAAAGCTCAGAAATCGTTTTGGACGCACCCGATGGAACTCCTAGGTGACGTGGGTCATGTGGAATCTTGTTTTCATCTATTTGGAGACGGTGTTAGCGTCGGTGCAAGATAGGTGCACGGTTTGCGCCAAACATATGATAGGGTTAGAAATCCTTTTGGATGCTCCCGATGGTACTCCTAGGCGATGTGGGTCATGTCGAATCTTGTTTCGGTCCGTTTGGAGATAGTGTTAGGGTCAGAGCGAGATTGGTGCACGGTTTGTGCCAAACGTACATAGGCTCGGGAATCATTTTGGACGCACCCGATGGTACTCCTAGGTGATGAGACTCTAGTGGAAGCTCATCTCGGTCTGTTTGGACATAGTGCTAATCTTGACGCAAGATAGGTGCATGGTTTGCGCTGAACGTACCATAAGCTCAGAAATCATTTTGGACGCACCTGATGGAACCCCTAGGTGACGTGGGCCATGTGGAATCTTGTTTTGGTCTGTTTGGAGATGGTGTTAGTGTCGGTGCAAGATAGGTGCACGGTTTGCGCCAAACATACCATAGGGTTAGATATCCTTTTGGACGCTCCTGATGGTACTCCTAGGTGATGTGGGTCATGTCCAATCTTGTTTTGGTCCATTTGGAGATAGTGTTAGTGTCGGTGTGAGATTGGTGCACGGTTTTGCCCAAGCGTACCATAAAGGCTCGAGAATCATTTTGGACACATCCGATGGTACTCTCCTAGGTTACGAGGCTCAAGTGGAAGCTTGTTTGGTCCGTTTGGAGATAGTGCTAATCTTGACGCAAGATAGGTGCACGGTTTTTTGCTTGAAGACGTACCATAGGCTCGAGATTCATTTTGGACGCACCGATGATACTCCTAGGTGACGCGAGGCTCAAGTGGAAGCTTCGTTTCATCCGTTTAGAGATAGTGGTAATCTTGACGCAAGATAGGTGCGGTTTTTTATTTGAAGGTACCATAGGTTCAGGAATCGTTTTGGACGCACCCGATTGATCTCCCAGGTGAAATGGGTCATGTGGAATATCATTTTGGTGCGTTCTGAGATGGTGTTATTGTGGTACAAGATAGGTGCACGGCTTGCGCCAAACATACCATAGGCTCTAGAATCGTTTTGGGCGCTTTTGATGTTACTCCTAGGTGAAGTGGGTCATGTGAAATCTCATTTGGTCCATTTTGAGACGGTGTTAGTGTCGGTGCAAGATAGGTGCACGGCTTGCGCCAAATATACCATAGGCTCAGGAATCGTTTTCGACGAAACAGATGGAACTCCTAGGTGACAATGCTCAAGTGGAAGCTCGTTTCGGCCCATTTGGAGATAGTGCTAATCTTGACGCAAGATGGGTGCACTGTTTGTGGCGAATGAACCATAGGCTCGAAATTGTTTTGGACCTTTTCGATGGAACTCCGGTGTGACGTGGGTCATGTGGAATCTTGTTTGGTCTATTTGGAGATGGTGTTAGTGTCGGTGCTAAATAGATGCGGTTTGTGAAAAACGTAACATATGCGTATAGGAATCGTTTTGGACCAGAAAGCAGATGGTATGCGCCTAAGTGATGAGGCTCAAGTGGAAGCTTATTTCTGTCTATTTGGAGATAGTGCTAATCATGATGGAAGATAGGTGCACGGTTTGTGTCGAACAGACATAAGCTCGAGAAATTGTTTTGGACGCACCCGATGGAAGTCCTATGTGACGTGGGTCATGTGGAATCTTGTTTTGGTCTATTTAGACGTGGTGTTAGCGTCGGTGCAAGATAGGTGCACGGTTTGCGCCAAACATAGCATGGGGTCAAAATTCCTTTTGGACGCTCCTGATGGTACTCCTAGGTGATGTGGGTCATGTCAAATCTTGTTTCGGTCCGTTTGCAGACAATGTTAGTGTCGGTGTGTGATTGGTGCACGGTTTGCGCCAAATGTACCATTGGCTTAGGAATCATTTTGGACGCACCCGATGGTACTCCTAGGTGACTAGGCTCAAGTGGAAGCTTATTTCTGCCCATTTGGAGATAGTGCTAATCTTGACGCAAGACTGGTGCATGGTTTGCGCCGAACGTACCAAAAGCTCAAAAATCGTTTTGGACGCACCCGATGGAACTCCTAGGTGACGTGGGTCATGTGGAATCTTGTTTTCATCTATTTGGAGACGGTGTTAGCGTCGGTGCAAGATAGGTGCACGGTTTGCGCCAAACATACGATAGGGTCATAAATCCTTTTGGACGCTCCCGATGGTACTCCTAGGCGATGTGGGTCATGTCGAATCTTGTTTCGGTCCGTTTGGAGATAGTGTTAGGGTCAGAGCGAGATTGGTGCACGGTTTGTGCCAAACGTACATAGGCTCGGGAGTCATTTGGACGCACCCGATGGTACTCCAAGGTGATGAGACTCTAGTGGAAGCTCATCTCGGTCTGTTTGGAGATAGTGCTAATCTTGACGCAAGATAGGTGCACGGTTTGCGCCGAACGTACCATAAGCTTAGAAATCATTTTGGACGTACCTAATGGAACTCCTAGGTGACGTGGGCCATGTGGAATCTTGTTCTGGTCTGTTTGGAGACGGTGTTAGTGTCGGTGCAAGATAGATGCACGGTTTGCGCCAAACATACCATAGGGTTAGATATCCTTTTGGACGCTCCCGATGGTACTCCTAGGTGATGTGGGTCATGTCCAATCTTGTTTCGGTCCATTTTGAGATAGTGTTAGTGTTGGTGTGAGATTGGTGCACGGTTTGCGCTAAACGTACCATAGGCTCAGGAATCATTTTGGACACATCCGATGGTACTCCTAGGTGACGAGTGTAACACCTCGGGTGTTAGCCTTGCATAACTTGACTCGCATAACATGAGCATGAGCATCAAGCATTCATAAATCATCACTTACAATTGAAACATTTGATCGAAAGATATGAAACATTGCTTGTTATCTCGTGTTTCTTGGAACATATGCCTATGATCATGTGCAAATGAATGCAAGTGGGTAATGTTGGTCACTAAAACACTTTAGCTACACTTAGGTTAACAAAAAAAACCTTGTTCATGAAGGTCACCTTTCATGATCAAGCACTTAAGTAATATCACATGTGTTGACCTGGATAGCTATATGAGTGACTACTACATGAAATGCTTAAATGACCTTGAAAATTGTTTAAACATGCTTAGGATATCATTAGGAACAACTTTGGTATTTAGTGCTAAGGCTAGTTTGGTCATTTAGCCATGGTTTGTGTATGTATCATGATTTCAAAGTGACATGTTTGACTAAAGTTGAACTAGGTGTTAGGGACCTTGCATGGAGGAGTTCACTAAAGCAAAGTTGTAGTGTTTGACATAAGGAACAACTTTTATTTTTGGGTCATGGACTAATTTAGCTTCTAACATGCTTGAATGGGTCCCACAAAAACTAGCAAAATCTTGATTTCAACACTTAAGCATTTTTTCTAAGTCTAGGTTCATCGACCGACTAACAGGCTCACTTTGGGGATGATTTTTCTCAGTTTCGGTTGCGAATTAGCATGAGATCATTGAACGACATTTGTAGCTGGTACTTAGGTCTACAAAATTTATTCAGGGGGTTTGTACTAAGGAGCCACGGATTTGCAGATAAATCAACGAGAAAACACGCTGTAGTTCACCGCCGTGTCCGTCGTCGTGGCCACGCCGTTGTAGTCTACCATTCCACGCGATAGCTGATGCGGCTGGTTTATTTGTAGTCCCTTTGGTGCTCGTCCGAGCTCTAGGTCGAGCCATCGTAGCCCCCACGGCGCGCATCGGCCGACGTCCCTCTCGCCGAAGCCGCCATATGGTGCCGTAGTAAATCAGCCGGGTGTCGACGATAGGGCCGGCCAAGTATACCAATCGACGCGCTAGGTCGAGTAGAAGGTCTAGTGATGATGTCACCCGCGGCGAACTCGCCGCCGTCGAGTTTTGGCAGCGTCCGTCGTCGAGCAGCGCCCTGGCTCTGCTCTCATTTTTGTCTCTTGACCCAGTGGGTCAGCGTGTCACGACTCAACATTTCAAATCCGATTCGGTTTGAATGCTGATTCACATGTGTTTTGTTATTTTGTATCTTTAGTTGGTAGCTCCTAAAAATTGTGAAATAAATATGATTGTGTTGCTTAGGAAGTATAGTATTTAATAAAAATATGTTCTTGGTTTCAACAGTAGAAATTTCTCGGAGATTTAAATCAGGATTTGAAATGTGCTTTTGAATGTATTTAAATTTGTTTATTTTATATCTAGAGTTTCTGTGCTCCAAAAATTATGAAATTTTTGTGGTAGGCTATTCTTGTCATATATGAACTCTAGTAAAAATTTGAGGACCAGTGCATGTGTATAATTATAGTTATAGATTTTTCCTTTATGGCTAGTCCATCCTTGCATGATTTTTATAAATTAATTATGAGTCCAAAATTCATGAAATTTGTTGGAGGTAATCCTAGTACCTTATGGATGTTAAGAAAAATAAGAAATCTGTTGCTTGACACTTTTCAATAGGATTTTCCATTTATGCTATTTCAAGCCTTGCTTCCTTATCATCATTTTGTATAGAATGTTCTACTTAGTAAAATGACATGAAATTTTTATAGTAGTCCTTTGATAGCATTAGTAAGACTCTGTAAATTTTGAGAATTTATTAAGCACATCTGATATATATTTATTATTTAACCTAGATATCTAAATAAAATAATAAAGGCAATTTAATAAATAGTTTGGGCTTCACCATTATATTATCTAAAATGTCTTTGGTATGCCTATACTGTTGGTAGATTTTAAGTTGTCAAATTTGGAATGATTACATGAAGTAGAGGTGTTATTACTTTATATTGCATGTTAAATAGTTTAGGACTAATTCTAGAGTGTGATGAGTTGCATGTTGAAACTGATGTGTACTGTAAAAATGGTTAATAACAAAGTGGTAGAGAATTTGATAAGCTTTCGAGAAAGTCCTAGATCACTGTTTTCGGATTTGTAGAACTCAGTTATGAGTGAAACAAGTAGCTACTTGTTTGTGGCATAGTCGATGCATTGTAGAAGTAGTTAAGTAATAATCGAGAAGAGATATGCACCTACTCAAACAACGTGATGCACTTGTTAACATATATGGATTCGTAATACTTATACCATACTCATGCATCTAGGATCGGAGGAAGAGATCACGTTCTTTGGAATTCAAGAAGCAGAGGAAGGAACCCGCAGGAGGATCCGCAAAGCCACGACCCCCGAAGGCGTGGAGCGAGAACCTCAAGAGCTTCGGAGTGCCCCGATCATCGCCCTACTTCCTTTACGCAAGGCAAGCCACGGAGCATTATAAGTCTCCCAGTAATTTACAAATGTTTACTTACGTATTTATGATTGATGCATTAGGTTATAAGAGTTGAATGAAACCACTTGATGCATGTACATTCCTTGTCCAAATATTACACCAGAATCGGTATAGGTCCAGGATCGAATATATATGCTTAGCCATGCTTAGACCGGTAGAAGTCGGGTGATGTCCTGTCACTGCGAGATATAGGTGGATACTAGGAGCATGGTTGGCTATATCTCGCTATCGTGGAACAGAACCATGTGGTAAAAGTAAATCGAGACCCGGATGGGAAGTAGATAGAGAAGCAACAAGACATGGAGGTCTTGGGTGTGGATTTATCCCGTCTATGTCGATTAAGGACCGTACTGTTGTTGGTGCTTCGACAAGATTGAACGCATGCCTCTCACTTAGCTGGCCGGATAACTCGTTCCGACCGCTGGAAGCCGAGTAATTCAACTCAGCCGGGAATCGATTACATTGTGCGCTCCTTCCGGGAACGATCGACTGAGCCCAAGGGCGGGCTTGGCACGAGCATCCCGGCATCTGGTGTTCCAGTTAATGCGGTGTGATACGGACCATGAAAAATGTGTACTGAGTTGTATCAAAGGTGACCTAAGGCTATATCATGGTTGGTAGACTGGGTTTGTGTTAGGAATAAATTCAATTTGGTTGAAATCGATTCCAATCGCCGTCTCTCCCGGATAGTGAGAAACTTGGCTAGTCCCAACATCGTAGTAATCGTGTTATGGAACATGATGGTTCGGACGAAAATGGAATTACAATACCTGCTATGGTTACTATTGTATGCTTCTAAAGGATGTACCACATGTTTGGTACAGGATAGTTGCTAACCTAGAAATGAATAGTTATAATTAACTTGGTAAAGAATTAGTAAGCGTACCATGATTTAATTGCTTTTTACGCAAAAATGTTGTCAAGTTACGTCCACTTATACTGACCTTGCATAATCCTTGGAGTCATTTTATTTTTCGGTTCATGACGGGTAAGTCTAGTGAGTACCTTCTCGTACTCGGGGTTTATTTTCCCAATGTTGCGAGATGGCACTTGTGTATCATGGTTATTGCAAGAGTTGCTTCTATCCCGTGTGGATGAGGAGTAAGCCTTGGCGGGCAGGCTTCTTTAGTAATTCCTATCCTTGCTTTTGTGGACCGTGATCTAGCTTGGCAATCGTATCAAACTATGTTGGAAACTTTATCTTGAACTTATTTGCTTCCGCTTTATTTATCAAACTCGGTTTGTAATAACTTTTATTCAGACTCGATGATGAAAAGTATCTCGTGAACTTTATGTAATATGTGGCATGTATGTTGAATCCTCGCACGATCTTGGTTGTTGTAAATCGTTTATCGAGACCCATCGTGGTGCTCGACGGACTCTACCGGGTTTATATGGGTTCAAGTATGACGGGCATCGCTTGCGGATTGCCATTGTACTTGTATTCTTATAAATTGGTCGGTTCTGCGACAGCTGGTATCGGAGCAAGATTCAACGTTAATTGTCACAAGTGTATTTAAAAACAAAGTTTTTGTTTTCCAAAAACCCTTCTCTAGCAACTATTAGTTATATAATAGGTATTTGAAATCTAAAGTGTGCCAATGATCACTTTCCTTATGCCCAAATTAAGGACTATTAGGTGGCTATTTAAGTACTAACATGGGGGTTTTTATTTCGTCGTCCATACGGCGTGCTATAGTATGGATGCCATTCACTTGAGTGGTAATGTATGGATCAAATGCCTCTACGCCAAGGTAAGATGAGTGTATGACCGCAAGATGTGAGCGTGCGGTCGGGAAGAGTTAGCTTTGGTACGACTATGTATGCATGCTTGCATGTGTATATGGTACGTATTTAATTGTGGGTTAAATTATTGTCGGGTAGATTGATACGGAAGTATATGTATGGGTATACATATATGGAAGTATTTACAATTACATTCTGCATATTCATTATGGGTTTAGGGCTGAAATGAGATCTTATGCAGGTACACTAACAGCGAAACGTGTAGCTCGACTAGTTACGCTATTTATGAGAGAACGTATGTATGCCACCGTGTCTACCGTTAGAAACAAATTTTTCCTAAGTTTGTGAGGACGTACGGAACGAGCATGCATCATGATAATTACCATTCACATAATTACATTGTTCCTCCCCTTATAAAATTCTTACTCGGTTATGTAACTCTTATCCATTATGGCATTGTCTCACCAAGGGGTACATGTTAATGGTGCAGATGGCACGCACCAAGCAGACCGCTCGCAAGTCCACCGGAGGCAGAGCTCCCCGCCGTCAGCTTGCTCCACGTACCCGTCAACGACACACGTTCCTTGGAGAGTTTGGGATGCCTACACTCTTGTGGAGAGTGCTTAGTTATGTAGGCTATCCAGATGGAATGGAACCCCGCTACTTCTGGGCGAATGAGCAGTTGGGAGAAGGTCTCTTAGTTACTGTGGAGGCCGTTGTTCGTCCCCGAGGTGACGATTCTGAGTGGACAGGCTGGTGTTATGAGTCAACTGGCAGGACTGCTGAAGAAGCAGCTGGCAGGGCAGCCTTTGGGATCCTGAGGGACATCATGGATCGTTTTCCTCAGGAGCTGGCAGCCGCTTTGGTTGGAGTCTTTCCAAGAGGTAACCCCTCCACTGACTCATGGCAGCAGACAAGAGGAAAATCTTTGGAGATTGGTGCAGCGGAGAGGCAGAACAGTGATAACCCTTCCATGAGCGCCATGTTCGCAATGATGAGAGTGTTGGATGGAGTTGAAGGTAGCCTCAGACGTGTGTTTGGTGCTCTTGGTCATGCCCGCGAGGACCGACGTCAGCTTCAGAGGGAGCACGACGCCGAGATTGAGAGGCTCACTGAAGAAATGACTCGGTTAACTCACCAGCGGAATGCAGCCTGGTCCAGGGAAGATGTCCTAAGAGCTCGACAGTTTGAGCTGGGACAGCAGCTGGCCAATGCGGAAGAATACAATGATAATCTGCATGAAGAGGTTCATCTTCTGAACAATCAGCTCCACCCTTATGTCCCACCTGGAGCCGCAGAAATGGATCTAGAAGGGTACGAGGAAGGAGAAGAAGAAGTGGAGCCTGAAGAAGAAGTAGAACCTGAGGAAGGAGATGATCTTGCGTCTGACCTCGATAGTGATCATGATGAGGATTAGATCGCTTAGCATTTAGTGGAAGGACTAATGTATCACCTTTATTTATGTAATGGACCTGTAGTTTGAATTTGGCATTAGTAACCAGACTATCATGTAATGTGGATTAAGTGCACCTTTGGTTGAAAATCAATGCAATTCTGTTCCTTGTTGGTGATCATGAGTTAACTTTGCATGCGTTATGAGCGCGATAAGTGGTCAAATTGGGGATGCCATGTTGCGAGAATGAATTGTTATGCCTCTGTTTTTATTGTGAATTTGAGAATTTCTCCAGTGATTTCAGTTTGGCATGATTATGATTCATCTGCAATCTCGTGACATCAACCAATAATCGCTTATTGTTGCAACTTCGCAGATGACGCGCACCCGTGCTGGAGCTGGTAGCAGTCACAATGGCAATGGTGATGACTTACCACTGCCGCCGCCGCCGTCTGCTCAGGAGTTCTTTGCCCAGTTCCTAGGGAGCCAGAGGACAATGGAAGAAGCTTTGCGCCTTATCGCGCAAAACACTGCTCGTGGCCACCCACAGCAACCAGGGGCCGAGCCTAATCAGCACAGTTCATTCAAGGAGTTTCTGGACACGAAGCCGCCGATCTTCAAGGTGGCTGAGGAACCACTGCAGGCCGATGAGTGGCTGAATACCATCGAGCAGAAATTTCGTCTGCTAAGGGTCACAGAACACCTGAAAGCAGAATATGCTTCTCATCAATTGCAAGGACCAGCAGGAATCTGGTGGACGCACTTCCTGTCGTCTCTACCTGCTAATGCGAGAGTGACCTGGGATCAATTCAAGCTGGCTTTTAGGGGACACCATATTCCCCGGGCCCGATGCGCATGAAAGCGCAGCAGAATTTATGAGGCTCACTCAGGGAACAAAGTCACTCATGAGAATATATGCACGCATTCAACAACTTGTCAAGATATGCTCCAAGTTTCGTGGATATTTGAAGAGAAAAAGATTGAGAGTTTCAAGCGAGGGTTGGGTACCAAATTAATGAAGACCATGGCCAATTCTCGATGTACCACATTACAACGAAGTTTATTAGTGACGCCTTGACCCAAGAAAACCACAACAACATGCATGCAGTTGCTAAAAGGGCATAAGAGGACATATGAGGCCGGTGCCTCCCGGATCCTTCCAATCAAAAGCTCCTATCACGGCTAGGCCACAATTCCGTCCCACCTGCACCCAAGTTTAGGCCTCCACCACCAAAAGCTCGTAATAACAGCCACGAAACCATTCCGTATATGCGTTCACTATTGCCTTACCAAAAGGAAATGGCAATCGTGACAGACTCCATGCCGGATTCGTAAGTAATCAACCATGTTTCAACTGCAACCAACTGGGTCATTGGTCCAAAGAATGCCCCCACCCCAAGAGGAATGGCAACCCCACGCAGAACAATCGAGAGGCGGTGAATGCGAGGCACGTCGAGGGACAAGTGCATTATACATTGTGGAGGAAGTGCCCATGGGAGAAGTTGTCACGGCTGGTATGTTTCTTGTCAACAAGCATCCCGCTGTTGTTTTATTTGATTCAGGAGCTTCTCATTCATTTATGAGTCAAGCATTTGCATCTAGACATGATCAAGAAATTATAGAAGTAAGTAAAGGGGGTTTTAACATAAGTTCAGCAGGGGGAACTGTTACTACCAAAAAGATAGTCAAAAATGTACTCATCTTGATACAAGGGAGGGAGTACACAATGTAATTGATAATATTGCCAGGATTGTCGATAAGTGTAATCTTAGGCATGAATTGGATGAAGGATCATGGTGTTCTTATTGACACTAGCACCCGTACCATTATGTTGAGAGAACCCACGGGAGGGAATGCTTTTCTAGTCCCACTCTCCCGCGAATTCGAACCCCAACATTTAGCCTGTGCTATCCAAACCACCACAATATGTGATATCCCAGTGGTTGGTGAGTTTCCGGATGTATTTCCAGAGGAATTACCAGGTCTACCACCGGATAGGGACGTGGAATTTAAGATTGAATTAGTGCCAGGTACCGCACCCATATCCCGAAGGCCCTATAGAATGCCACCCAATGAGTTAGCAGAACTCAAGGTTCAATTGCAAGATCTATTGGACAAGGGTCTTATTCAACCTAGCTCATCTCCGTGGGGATGTCCAGCACTGTTTGTGAAAAAGAAGGATAAGTCACTGAGGATGTGTGTAGATTACAGACCACTCAATGCTGTGACCATCAAGAACAAATATCCATTACCCCGCATCGACATCTTGTTCGATCAGCTAGCGAAGGCAAAGGTATTCTCCAAAATTGACTTGAGATCAGGTTACCATCAGATAAAGATCAGACCGGAGGATATACCCAAAACTGCTTTCTCTACTAGGTACGGCTTATACGAGTATTTGGTTATGTCTTTCGGACTAACAAATGCTCCAGCCTATTTCATGTACCTGATGAACTCGGTATTCATGCCCGAACTTGACAAGTTCGTGGTAGTGTTTATTGATGATATATTGATTTATTCAGAAAATGAGACCGATCATGAAGAGCATCCGAGGATTGTCCTATCGACCGAGGGAGCATAAGTTATATGCCAAGTTTAGCAAATGTGAATTTTGGATGAGCAAAGTACCTTTCTTAGGTCACATTTTATCACGAGATGGAATCTCGAAAGAGACCCATCCAAAGTACAAGAGGTCATGGATTGGAAAGCCCCAACTTCGGTTCATGAAGTTCGGAGTTTTCTAGGTTTAAGGTGGTACTATCGTCGGTTTATTCCAGATTTCTCAAAGATAGCTAAGCCTATGACTAGGCTACTTGTAAAGAAGAGAAGTACAAATGGACACAAGAATGTGAAACGACTTTTCACACCCTCTTTAACTTTGTTGACTACGCTTTTGTGCTAGCACAACCGGACATTGAAAAGCCTTTTGATGTATTTTGTGATGCATCAGAATAGGTTTGGGATGTGTGCTTATGCAAGAAGGAGAGTAATTGCATATGCCTCCCGGCAATTGAGAAAACATGAAGTCAACTACCCTACACATGATTTGGAACTTTGGTGTTGTCCATGCACTAAAGATATGGAGACATTACTTGTTGGGCAATGTATGTCATATCTATATCGACCACAAAAGCCTCAAGTATATCTTTACCCAACCGAGCTGAACATGAGACAACGAAGATGGTTAGAATTGATTAAGGACTATAATTTGGAGGTGCATTACCATCCGGGTAAAGCTAATGTAGTAGCCGATGCACTCGATCGGAAGTCCCATTGTAACTTTGTGGAAGCATTTTTGGAAGATGGATTCAACTCGTTACATCCTGTTTGTACTACACAATATCACAATCCGGTTGTTCACTTGAGGCAAAATCATAGAGCTACAAAGCAGATCGATGTAGGAATAAGTCACATCAAGAGAAAAATGCAAGAGCAAGAGGCCAAACATTTTAGATTGGACGAAAGAGGTGTATTATGGTTTGAGGACCGACTAGTGGTGCCGAGAAGACCGTGAGCTAAGGAATCAAATTTTAGAAGAAGCTCACTCGTCCAAATTGTCTATCCACCCGGGTAGTAGTAAAATGTATCAAGATTTGAAAACCCGTTTTGGTGGACTAAGATGAAGAAAGAGATCGCAGACCCACGTTGCTAGGTGTGATAATCGCAGAGAGTGAAAGCCGTCCATATGAAAACCATTTGGATTACTTCAGCCATTGCCTATTCGGGATGGAAATGGGAAGAAATCAGCATGGACTTTATCACAGTGCCTTCCAACGACGCCACAAGGTCACGATTCAATCTGGGTCATTGTTGATCGTCTTACCAAGTCAACACACTTTATACCCGTGAACACGCGGTATATAGTTGGGAAATACTGTTGAGATATATGTTGCCCAGATCATGAGATTGCATGGAGTACCGGGACCATAATCTCGGATAGAGGACCACAGTTCATAGCTCATTTACGGGAGCATTTACACCAAGCTTTGGGAACCAAGCTAATCGGAAGTTCAACTTATCATCCGCAAACTTGGAATGAGACAGAGCGAGTGAACCAAATCCTAGAAGATTTACTTAAAGCTTGTGTTATATCTTGAAAGGTTCATGGGAGAAATGGTTACCTTTAGCTGAATTCTCCTATAACAACAGATTATCAAGCGAGTATCAAAATGGCTCCATTTGAAGCCTTGTATGGCAGAAAGTGCAGAACTCCCTTGAACTAGATTGAGCCCGGTGAAAGGAGATACTTTGGTATTGATTTTGTAAATGAAGCCAAAGAGCAAGTACGTATCATCCAACAACACATGAAGGCAGCTCAATCAAGACAGTAAAAGTTATGCCGATGGAAGAAGAAGACCACTAACTTTTGAAGTGGGTGACTATGTATACTTGAGAGTATCACCCATGAAAGGCGTGAAAAGATTTGGGATGAAAAGAAGCTTTCACCAAGATATGTAGGGCCATACAAAATTTTGGAGCGAAAAAGGAAGGTTGCATATAAGTTACAACTTCCACCAGAGATGAGTACAATCTTTGATGTGTTACATGTTTCTCGACTAAAGAAATGTCTTGAGTCTTAGGAAGAAGCTATTGCACCGCTAACGTGCGACTTCAATCGGATTTGACCTATGAAGAAAAGCCAATTCGAGTATTAGAAGAGATGGAGAGAGTGACAAGGAGTAAGATTATTAAGTTCTATAAGGTGGTGTGGAACAATCATAGTGAACAAGATGCTACGTGGGAAAGAGAGGATTATCTCGCAAGAAGTTTATCCCGCCTTTTTCCAAGAATGGTAGGTCTTGCAAATCTCGGGGACGAGATTTTTATAAGGGAGGGAGGGGCTGTAACACCTCGGGTGTTAGCCTTGCATAACTTGACTCGCATAACATGAGCATGAGCATCAAGCATTCATAAATCATCACTTACAATTGAAACATTTGATCGAAACATATGAAACATTGCTTGTTATCTCGTGTTTCTTGGAACATATGCCTATGATCATGTGCAAATGAATGCAAGTGGGTAATGTTGGTCACTAAAACACTTTAGCTACACTTAGGTTAACAAAAAAAACCTTGTTCATGAAGGTCACCTTTCATGATCAAGCACTTAAGTAATATCACATGTGTTGACACGGATAGCTATATGAGTGACTACTACATGAAATGCTTAAATGACCTTGCAAATTGTTTAAACATGCTTAGGATATCATTAGGAACAACTTTGGTATTTAGTGCTAAGGCTAGTTTGGTCATTTAGCCATGGTTTGTGTATGTATCATGATTTCAAAGTGACATGTTTGACTAAAGTTGAACTAGGTGTTAGGGACCTTGCATGGAGGAGTTCACTAAAGCAAAGTTGTAGTGTTTGACATAAGGAACAACTTTTATTTTTGGGTCATGGACTGATTTAGCTTCTAACATGATTGAATGGGTCCCACAAAAACCAAAGCAAAATCTTGATTTCAACACTTAAGCATTTTTTCTAAGTCTAGGTTCATCAATCAATCGACGATGAGCTCACTTTGGGGATGATTTTTCTCAGTTTTGGTTACTTAATTAGCACGAGATCATTGAACGACATTTGTAGCTGGTACTTAGGTCTACGAAATTTATTCAGGGGTTTGTACTAAGGAGCCACGGATTTGCGAGATAAATCAACGAGAAAACACGTTTGTCAGCGCCCCGTTCACGTCTGAATCAATCGAATCATAACGCTCAAAGCGTCGGCCGACCGCCGCCAGCCTTGGCCACCGCGTGGCGCTGAAATGGCCGCAGCGTCGCCGCTTGCCCTGTCATGCGCAGCCGCACGACGCGCCGAAGCGCGCCTTCATCACGCTTAGCGCCCACCGCACTCGGTAGAAAGCACCCATTTGCCGCCTCGGTCCCCTTCACCGTCCTCGGCGCGGCAAAGAACATTTCCGCAGCTCGCCGTCGCCATAGCTGCGCATGACTCACGCGCCTAGCCACTCCCTTTCCCCACCACCGCCATAGCTCCACCGTCTCAAAGACCCGTAGCTTCTTCCGTGCCCGCCATTCACGTTCGGTGAAGCGTCGCACCGTGCAAAGGCTCACCGGAGCTTCACCACCGTGTCCGCCGTCGTGGCCACGCCGTTGTAGATCTACCATTCCACGCGATAGCCGATGCATGCGCTGGTTCGTTTGTAGTCCATCGGTGCTCATCGAGCTCTAGGTCGAGCCATCGTAGCCCCCATCGGCGCATCGCCGACGCCCCCCCTCGCCGAAGCCGCCATGGTCGCCGCCGCCGTCAGCATGTCGGGTGTCGACGATAGGGCCTGCCAAGTATACCAATCGACGCGCTAGGTCGAGTAGAAGGTCTAGTGATGATGTCACCGCATGGCGAACTCGCCTTGCCGTCGAGTTTTGGCTGCGCGTCGTCGAAAGCAGCGCCTTGTTGTGTTTGCTTTTTGTCTCATTGACGATTGGGTCCGCGTGTCGACGACTCAAAGATTTCAAATCCAAGTTCGGTTTGAATGCGATTCACATGTGTTTTGTTATTTTTGTATCTTTAGTTGGTAGCTCCTAAAAATTGTGAAATAAATATGATTGTGTTGCTTAGGAAGTATAGTATTTAATAAAAATATGTTCTTGGTTTCAACAGTAGAAATTTCTGGAGATTTAAATCAGGATTTGAAATGTGCTTTTGAATGTATTTAAATTTGTTTATTTTATATCTAGAGTTTCTGTGCTCCAAAAATTATGAAATTTTTGTGGTAGGCTATTCTTGTCATATATGAACTCTAGTAAAAATTTGAGGACCAGTGCATGTGTATAATTATAGTTATAGATTTTTCCTTTATGGCTAGTCCATCCTTGCATGTTTTTTATAAATTAATTATGAGTCCAAAATTCATGAAATTTGTTGGAGGTAATCCTAGTACCTTATGGATGTTAAGAAAAATAAGAAATCTGTTGCTTGACACTTTTCAATAGGATTTTCCATTTATGCTATTTCAAGCCTTGCTTCCTTATCATTTTGTATAGAATGTTCTACTTAGTAAAATGACATGAAATTTTTATAGTAGTCCTTTGATAGCATTAGTAAGACTCTGTAAATTTTTGAGAATTTATTAAGCACATCTGATATATATTTATTATTTAACCTAGATATCTAAATAAAATAATAAAGGCAATTTAATAAATAGTTTGGGCTTCACCATTATATTATCTAAAATGTCTTTGGTATGCCTATACTGTTGGTAGATTTTAAGTTGTCAAATTTGGAATGATTACATGAAGAAGAGGTGTTATTACTTTATATTGCATGTTAAATAGTTTCGGACTAATTCTAGAGTGTGATGAGTTGCATGTTGAAACTGATGTGTACTGTAAAAATGGTTAATAACAAAGTGGTAGAGAATTTGATAAGCTTTCCAGAAAGTCCTGGATCACTGTTTTTGGATTTGTAGAACTCCAGTTTATGAGTGAAACAAGTAGCTACTTATTTGTGGCATAGTCGATGCATTGTAGAAGTAGTTAAGTAATAATCGAGAAGAGATATGCACCTACTCAAACAACGTGATGCACTTGTTAACATATATGCATTCGTAATACTTATACCATACTCATGCATCTAGGATCGGAGGAAGAGATCACGTTGCTGGAATTGAAGAAGCGAGAGGAAGGAACCCGCAGGAGGATCCATAAGCCACGACTCCCGAAGGCGTGGAGCGAGAACCCTCAAGAGCTTCCTGAGTGCCCCGATCATCGCCCTACTTCTTTCTCTCGTGAGGCAAGCCACGAGCATTATAAGTCTCCCGATAATTTACAAATGTTTACTTACGTATTTATGATTGATGCATTAGGTTATAAGAGTTGAATGAAACCACTTGATGCATGTACATTCCTTGTCCAAATATTACACCTGTAACCGGTATAGGTCCAGGATCGAATATATATGCTTAGCCATGCTTAGACCGGTAGAAGTCGGGTGATGTCCTGTCACCTGCGAGATATAGGTGGATACCGGAGCACGGTTGGCTATATCTGCTATCGTGGAACAGAACCATGTGGTAAAAGTAAATCGAGACCGGACGGGAAGTAGATAGAGAAGCAACAAGACATGGAGGTCTTGGGTGTGGATTTATCCCCGTCTATGTCGATTAAGGACCGTACCGTTGTTGGTGCTTCTGACAAGATTGAACGCATGCCTCTCACTTAGCTGGCCGGATAACTCGTTCCGACCGCGAAGCCGAGTAATTCAACTCAGGCCGGGAATCGTTCTATTGTGCGCTCCTTCCGGGGAACGATCAGACTGAGCCCAAGGGCAGGCTTGGCCTGAGCATCCTGGCATCTGGTGTTCTAGATTGTACGGCGCGGTACGGACCCACAAAATGTGTACCTGAGTTGTATCAAAGGTGACCTAAGGCTATGCATTTGGTAGACACTGGGTTTGTGTTAGGAATAAATTCGGTGGTTGAAATCGATTGAATCGCCGTCTCTCCCGGATAGTGAGAAACTTGGCTAGTCCCAACATCATAGTAAGCGTGTTATGGAACATGATGGTTCGGACGAAAATGGAATTACAATACCTGCTATGGTTACTATTGTTTGCTTCTAAAGGATGTACCACATGTTTGGCATGGATAGTTGCTAACCTAGAAATGAATAGTTATAATTAACTTGGTAAAGACTTAGTAAGCGTACCATGATTTAATTGCTTTTACGCAAAAAATGTTGTCAAGTTACGCCCACTTATCTGACCTTGCATAATCCTTGGAGTCATTTTATTTTCTCGGTTCATGACGGGTAAGTCTAGCTAAGTACCTTCTCGTACTCGTGGTTTATTTTCCCAATGTTGCGAGATGGCTTTGTGTATCATGGTTATTGCAAGAGTTGCTTCTATCCATTGTGGATGAGGAGTAAGCCTTGGGCGAGGCTTCTTTAGTAATTCCTATCCTTGCTTTTGTGGACCGTGATCTAGCTTGGCAATTGTATCAAACTATGTTGGAAACTTTATCTTGAACTTATTTGCTTCCGCTTTATTTATCAAACTCGGTTTGTAATAACTTTTATTCGTACTCTGATGATGAAAAGTATCTGTGAACTTTATGTAATATGTGGCATGTATGTTGAATCCTGTACGATCTTGGTTGTTGTAAATCGTTTATCGAGACCCGTCGTGGTACTCGACGGACTACCGGGTTTATTTGGGTTCAAGTATGATAGTGCGACCGCTTGCGGATTGCCATTGTACTTGTATTCTTATAAATTGGTCGGTTCTGTGACAACGAGTCTCAAGTGGAAGCTCGTTTCGGTCCGTTTGGAGATAGTGCTAATCTTGACGCAAGATAGGTGCACGGTTTGCGCCAGACGTACCATAGGCTCAGGATTCATTTTGGACGCACCCGATGATACTTCTAGGTGACGAGGCTCAAGTGGAAGCTCGTTTCTATCCGTTTGGAGATAGTGGTAATCTTAACGCAAGATAGGTGCACGGTTTGCGCTGAAGGTACCATAGGTTCAGGAATTGTTTTGGACGCACCCGATTGATCTCCTAGGTGAAGTGGGTCATGTGGAATCTCATTTCGGTCCGTTCCGAGATGGTGTTATTGTGGTGCAAGATAGGTGCACGGCTTGCGCCAAACATACCGTAGGCTCTGGAATCGTTTTGGACACACCCGATCTTACTCCTAGGTATAGTGGGTCATGTGAAATCTCATTTTGGACCGTTTCGAGACGGTGTTAGTGTTAGTGCAAGATTGGTGCACGGCTTGCGCCAAACATACCATAGGCTCAGGAATCGTTTTCGACAAAACAGATGGAACTCCTAGGTGACAAGGCTCAAGTGGAAGCTCGTTTCGGCCTATTTGGAGATAGTGCTAATCTTGACGCAAGATGGGTGCACGGTTTGCGCCGAATGTACCATAGGCTCAGAAATTGTTTTGGACGCACTCGATGGAACTCCCAGGTGACGTGGGTCATGTGGAATCTTGTTTCGGTCTGTTTGGAGATGGTGTTAGTGTCGGTGCTAGATAGATGCACGGTTTGTGCCAAACGTAACATATGCGTAGGAATCGTTTTGGACGAAACAGATGGTACGCCTAAGTGATGAGGCTCAAGTGGAAGCTCATTTCGGTCTATTTGGAGATAGTGCTAATCATGATGGAAGATAGGTGCACGGTTTGTGTCGAACAGACATAAGCTCGGAAATTGTTTTGGACGCACCCGATGGAACTCCAATGTGACGTGGGTCATGTGGAATCTTGTTTTGGTCTATTTAGAGGCGGTGTTAGCGTCGGTGCAAGATAGGTGCACGGTTTGCGCCAAACATAGCATGGGGTCAAAATTCCTTTTGGACGCTCCTGATGGTACTCCTAGGTGATGTGGGTCAGGTCAAATCTTGTTTCGGTCCGTTTGCAGACAATGTTAGTGTCGGTGTGTGATTGGTGCACGGTTTGCGCCAAATGTACCATTGGCTTAGGAATCATTTTGGACGCACCCGATGGTACTCCTAGGTGATGAGGCTCAAGTGGAAGCTTGTTTCTGCCCATTTGGAGATAGTGCTAATCTTGACGCAAGACTGGTGCATGGTTTGCGCCGAACGTACCAAAAGCTCAGAAATCGTTTTGGATGCACCTGATGGAACTCCTAGGTGACGTGGGTCATGTGGAATCTTGTTTTCATCTATTTGGAGACGGTGTTAGCGTTGGTGCAAGATAGGTGCACGGTTTGCGCCAAACATACGATAGGGTCATAAATCCTTTTGGACGCTCCCGATGGTACTCCTAGGCGATGTGGGTCATGTCGAATCTTGTTTCGGTCCGTTTGGAGATAGTGTTAGGGTCAGAGCGAGATTGGTGCACGGTTTGTGCCAAACGTACATAGGCTCGGGAGTCATTTGGACGCACCCGATGGTACTCCATGGTGATGAGACTCTAGTGGAAGCTCATCTCGGTCTGTTTGGAGATAGTGCTAATCTTGACGCAAGATAGGTGCACGGTTTGCGCCAGACGTACCATAGGCTCAGGATTCATTTTGGACGCACCCGATGATACTTCTAGGTGACGAGGCTCAAGTGGAAGCTCGTTTCTATCCGTTTGGAGATAGTGGTAATCTTAACGCAAGATAGGTGCACGGTTTGCGCTGAAGGTACCATAGGTTCAGGAATTGTTTTGGACGCACCCGATTGATCTCCTAGGTGAAGTGGGTCATGTGGAATCTCATTTCGGTCCGTTCCGAGATGGTGTTATTGTGGTGCAAGATAGGTGCACGGCTTGCGCCAAACATACCGTAGGCTCTGGAATCGTTTTGGACACACCCGATCTTACACCTAGGTATAGTGGGTCATGTGAAATCTCATTTTGGACCGTTTCGAGACGGTGTTAGTGTCAGTGCAAGATTGGTGCACGGCTTGCGCCAAACATACCATAGGCTCAGGAATCGTTTTCGACAAAACAGATGGAACTCCTAGGTGACAAGGCTCAAGTGGAAGCTCGTTTCGGCCTATTTGGAGATAGTGCTAATCTTGACGCAAGATGGGTGCACGGTTTGCGCCGAATGTACCATAGGCTCAGAAATTGTTTTGGACGCACTCGATGGAACTCCCAGGTGACGTGGGCATGTGGAATCTTGTTTCGGTCCGCTTGGAGATGATGTTAGTGTCGGTGCTAGATAGGTACACGGTTTCTGCCAAACGTAACATATGCGTAGGAATCATTTTGGACGAAACAGATGGTACGCCTAAGTGACGAGGCTCAAGTGGAAGCTCATTTCGATCTATTTGGAGATAGTGCTAATCTTGACAGAATATAGGTGCACGGTTTGTGTCGAACGTACCATAAGCTCGGAAATTGTTTTGGACGCACCCGATGGAACTCCTATGTAACGTGGGTCATGTGGAATCTTGTTTTGGTCTATTTAGAGGCGGTGTTAGCGTCGGTGCAAGATAGATGCACGGTTTGCACCAAACGTACCATGGGGTCAATATTCCTTTTGGACGCTCCTAATGGTACTCCTAGGTGATGTGGGTCATGTCGAATCTTGTTTCGGTCCATTTGCAGACAATGTTAGTGTCGGTGCATGATTGGTGCACGGTTTGCGCCAAATGTACCATTGGCCCAGGAATCATTTTGGACGCACCTGATGGTACTCCTAGGTGACGAGGCTCAAGTGGAAGCTTGTTTCTGTCCATTTGGAGATAGTGCTAATCTTGACGCAAGACTGGTGCATGGTTTGCGCCGAACGTACCAAAAGCTCAGAAATCATTTTGGACGCACCCGATGGAACTCCTAGGAGACGTGGGTCATGTGGAATCTTGTTTTCATCTGTTTGGAGAGGTGTTAGCGTCGGTGCATGATAGGTGCATGGTTTGCGCCAAACATACGATAGGGTCAGAAATCCTTTTGGACGCTCCCGATGGTACTCCTAGGCGATGTGGGTCCTGTCGAATCTTGTTTCGATCCGTTTGGAAATAGTGTTAGGGTCGGTGCGAGATTGGTGCACGGTTTGCGCCAAACGTATATAGGCTCAGAAATCATTTTGGACGCACCCGATGGTACTCCTAGGTGATGAGACTCTAGTGGAAGCTCATCTCGGTCTGTTTGGAGATAGTGCTAATTTTGACGCAAGATAGGTGCACGGTTTGCGCTGAAGGTACCATAAGCTCAGAAATCATTTTGGACGCACCTGATGGAACTCCTAGGTGACGTGGGCCGTGTGGAATCTTGTTTTGGCCTGTTTGGAGACGGTGTTAGTGTCAGTGCATGATAGGTGCACGGTTTGCACCAAATATACCATAGGGTTAGATATCCTTTTGGACGCTCTCGATGGTACTCCTAGGTGATGTGGGTCATGTCCAATCTTGTTTCGGTCCATTTGGAGATAGTGTTAGTGTCGGTGTGAGATTGGTGCACGGTTTGCGCCAAACGTACCATAGGCTCAGGAATCATTTTGGACACATCCGATGGTACTCCTAGGTGACGAGGCTCAAGTGGAAGCTCGTTTCGGTCCGTTTGGAGATAGTGCTAATCTTGACGCAAGATAGGTGCACGGTTTGCGCCAGACGTACCATAGGCTCAGGATTCATTTTGGACGCACCCGATGATACTCCTAGGTGACGAGGCTCAAGTGGAAGCTCGTTTCTGTCCGTTTGGAGATAGTGGTAATCTTAACGCAAGATAGGTGCATGGTTTGCGCTGAAGGTACCATAGGTTCAGAAATCGTTTTGGACGCACCCGATGGATCTCCTAGGTGAAGTGGGTCATGTGGAATCTCATTTTGGTCTGTTCCAAGATGGTGTTATTGTGGTGCAAGATAGGTGCACGGCTTGCACCAAACATACCGTAGGCTTTGGAATCGTTTGGGACGCACCCGATGTTACTCCTAGGTGAAGTGGGTCATGTGAAATCTCATTTTGGTCCGTTTCGAGACGGTGTTAGTGTCGGTGCAAGATAGGTGCACGGCTTGCGCCAAACATACCATAGGCTCAGGATTCATTTTTGACGAAACAGATGGAACTCCTAGGTGACAAGGCTCAAGTGGAAGCTCGTTTCGGCCCATTTGGAGATAGTGCTAATCTTGACGCAAGGTGAGTGCACGGTTTGCGCCAAATGTACCATAGGCTCAGAAATTGTTTTGGACGCACTCGATGGAACTCCCAGGTGACGTGGGTCATGTGGAATCTTGTTTCGGTCCGTTTGGAGATGGTGTTAGTGTCGGTGCTAGATAGGTGCACGGTTTCTGCCAAACATAACATATGCGTAGGAATCATTTTGGACGAAACAGATGGTACGCCTAAGTGACGAGGCTCAAGTGGATGCTCATTTCGGTCTATTTGGAGATAGTGCTAATCATGACGGAAGATAGGTGCACGGTTTGTGTCGAACGTACCATAAGCTCGGAAATTGTTTTGGACGCACCCGATGGAACTCCTATGTGACGTGGGACATGTGGAATCTTGTTTTGGTCTATTTAGAGGCGTTGTTAGCGTCGGTGCAAGATAGGTGCACGGTTTGCGCCAAACGTACCATGGGGTCAAAATTCCTTTTGGACGCTCCTAATGGTACTCCTAGGTGATGTGGGTCATGTCGAATCTTGTTTTGGTCCGTTTGGAGACAATGTTAGTGTCGGTGCGTGATTGGTGCACGGTTTGCGCCAAATGTACCATTGGCCCAGGAATCATTTTGGACGCACCCGATGGTGCTCCTAGGTGACGAGGCTCAAGTGGAAGCTCATTTCTATCTATTTGGAGATAGTGCTAATCTTGAAGCAAGACTAGTGCATGGTTTGCGCCGAACATACCAAAAGCTCAGAAATCATTTTGGACACACCCGATGGAACTCCTAGGTGACGTGGGTCATGTGGAATCTTGTTTTCATCTGTTTGGAGACGGTGTTAGCGTCGGTGCAAGATTGGTGCACGGTTTGCGCAAACATACGATTGGGTCAGAAATCCTTTTGGACGCTCCCGATGGTACTCCTAGGCGATGTGGGTCGTGTCGAATCTTATTTCGGTCCGTTTGGAGATAGTGTTAGGGTTGGTGCAAGATTGGTGCACGGTTTGAGCCAAACATACATAGGCTCGGGAATCATTTTGGACGCAATCGATGGTACTCCTAGGTGATGAGACTCTAGTGGAAGCTCATCTCGGTCTGTTTGGAGATAGTGCTAATCTTGACGCAAGATAGGTGCACGGTTTGCGCCAGACGTACCATAGGCTCAGGATTCATTTTGGACGCACCCGATGATACTCCTAGGTGACGAGGCTCAAGTGGAAGCTCGTTTCTGTCCGTTTGGAGATAGTGGTAATCTTAACGCAAGATAGGTGCATGGTTTGCGCTGAAGGTACCATAGGTTCAGAAATCGTTTTGGACGCACCCGATGGATCTCCTAGGTGAAGTGGGTCATGTGGAATCTCATTTTGGTCTGTTCCAAGATGGTGTTATTGTGGTGCAAGATAGGTGCACGGCTTGCACCAAACATACCGTAGGCTTTGGAATCGTTTGGGACGCACCCGATGTTACTCCTAGGTGAAGTGGGTCATGTGAAATCTCATTTTGGTCCGTTTCGAGACGGTGTTAGTGTCGGTGCAAGATAGGTGCACGGCTTGCGCCAAACATACCATAGGCTCAGGATTCATTTTTGACGAAACAGATGGAACTCCTAGGTGACAAGGCTCAAGTGGAAGCTCGTTTCGGCCCATTTGGAGATAGTGCTAATCTTGACGCAAGATGGGTGCACGGTTTGCGCCGAATGTACCATAGGCTCAGAAATTGTTTTGGACGCACTCGATGGAACTCCCAGGTGACGTGGGTCATGTGGAATCTTGTTTCGGTCCATTTGGAGATGGTGTTAGTGTCGGTGATAGATAGGTGCACGGTTTGTGCCAAACGTACCATATGCGTAGGAATCATTTTGGACGAAACAGATGGTACTCCTAAGTGACGAGGCTCAAGTGGAAGCTCATTTCGGTCTATTTGGAGATAGTGCTAATCATGACGGAAGATAGTTGCACGGTTTGTGTCGAACGTACCATAAGCTCAGAAATTGTTTTGGACGTAAGCGATGGAACTCCTATGTGACGTGGGTCATGTGGAATCTTGTTTTGGTCTATTTGGAGGCGGTGTTAGCGTCGGTGCAAGATAGGTGCACGGTTTGCGCCAAACGTACCATGGGGTCAAAATTCCATTTGGACGCTCCCGATGGTACTCCTAGGTGATGTGGGTCATGTCGAATCTTGTTTCGGTCCGTTTGGAGACAATGTTAGTGTCGGTGCGTGATTGGTGCACGGTTTGTGCCAAATGTACCATTGGCTCAGGAATCATTTTGGACGCACCCGATGGTACTCCTAGGTGACGAGGCTCAAGTGGAAGCTCGTTTCTGTCCATTTGGAGATAGTGCTAATCATGACGGAAGATAGGTGCACGGTTTGTGTCGAATGTACCATAAGCTCGGAAATTGTTTTGGACGCACCCGTTGGAACTCCTATGTGACGTGCGTCATGTGGAATCTTGTTTTGGTCTATTTGGAGGCGGTGTTAGCGTCGGTGCAAGATAGGTGCACGGTTTGCGCCAAACATACCATGGGGTCAAAATTCCTTTTGGACGCTCCCGATGGTACTCCTAGGTGATGTGGGTCATGTCGAATCTTGTTTCGGTCCATTTGGAGACAATGTTAGTGTCGGTGCGTGATTGGTGCACGGTTTGCGCCAAATGTACCATTGGCTCAGGAATCATTTTGGACGCACCCGATGGTACTCCTAGGTGACGAGGCTCAAGTGGAAGCTCGTTTCTGTCCATTTGGAGATAGTGCTAATCTTGACGCAAGACTGGTGCATGGTTTGCGCCGAACGTACCAAAAGCTCATAAATTGTTTTGGACGCACCCGATAGAACTCCTAGGTGATGAGGCTCAAGTGGCAGCTCGTTTCGGTCCATTTGGAGATAGTGCTAATCTTGACGCAAGACTGGTGCATGGTTTGCGCCGAACGTACCAAAAGCTCAGAAATCGTTTTGGACGCACCCGATGGAACTCCTAGGTGACGTGGGTCATGTGGAATCTTGTTTTCATCTGTTTGGAGACGGTGTTAGCGTCGGTGCAAGATTGGTGCACGGTTTGCGCAAACATACGATTGGGTCAGAAATCCTTTTGGACGCTCCCGATGGTACTCCTAGGCGATGTGGGTCGTGTCGAATCTTATTTCGGTCCGTTTGGAGATAGTGTTAGGGTTGGTGCAAGATTGGTGCACGGTTTGAGCCAAACATACATAGGCTCGGGAATCATTTTGGACGCAATCGATGGTACTCCTAGGTGATGAGACTCTAGTGGAAGCTCATCTCGGTCTGTTTGGAGATAGTGCTAATCTTGACGCAAGATGGGTGCACGGTTTGCGCCAAACATACCATAAGCTCAGAAATCATTTTGGACGCACCTAATGGAACTCCTAGGTGACGTGGGCCATGTGGAATCTTGTTTTGGTCTATTTGGAGACAGTGTTAGTGTCGGTGCAAGATAGGTGCACGGTTTGCGCTAAACATACCATAGGGTTAGATATCCTTTTGGACGCTCCCGATGGTACTCCTAGGTGATGTGGGTGATGTCCAATCTTGCTTCGGTCCATTTGGAGATAGTGTTAGTGTCGGTGTGAGATTGGTGCACGGTTTGCGCCAAATGTACCATAGGCTCAGGAATCATTTTGGACACATCCGATGGTACTCCTAGGTGACGAGGCTCAAGTGGAAGCTCGTTTCGGTCCGTTTGGAGATAGTGCAAATCTTGACGCAAGATAGGTGCACAGTTTGCGCCAGATGTACCATAGGCTCAGGATTCATTTTGGACGCACCCGATGATACTCCTAGGTGACGAGGCTCAAGTGGAAGCTCGTTTCTGTCTGTTTGGAGATAGTGGTAATCTTGGCGCAAGATAGGTGCACGGTTTGCGCTGAAGGTACCATAGGTTCAGGAATCGTTTTTGTAACACCTCGGGTGTTAGCCTTGCATAACTTGACTTGCATAACATGAGCATGATCATCAAGCATTCATAAACAAACATTTACTATTGAAACATTGGATTGAAACATCTGCAACGTTTGCTTGTTATCGCATGTTTCTTAAACATATGCAACTTTTCTCGTTATTTCTTGTCTCCATGTATCTATGCATATGATCATGAGTGTACACATGTACTTGGTGGATGTGAGTCACACAAACATGTAGCAACACCTAGGTTAGCAAATAGGACTTAGTTCATGGTCACATTTCATGAACCAACACTTAAGCTTTCATGTGACTACACTAACTAGCTCTATGAGTGACTACTACATGAAATGATTGAATGACCTTGCAAATTGCTTAAACATGTTTAGAGTATCATTATGAACAACTTGGATATTCATGGTTAGGGGTAAATAGGTCATTAAGCCATGCTTTGATGTGTATCATCATTTAAAAGTGACATGTTTGACCAAATTTGAACTAGGTGTTAGAGACCTTGCATGGAGGAGATCACTAAAGCAAAGTTGTAGTATTTGACATAACAAACAACTTTTATTTTTGGGTCATTAACTGATTCAGCTCCTAACATGTGTGAAATTGGATCACAAAATCAGAAAAATCAACATTTGCAGCACTTAGCAAAATTTTGCTAAGTCATGAACCTTGACTGACTGACAGCCGATATTTGGGGTGATTTTACTCCGTTTCTGTTGCGAATTAGAACGAGTTCTTTGAACAAGATTTGTAGCTGGTACTTCGGGCTTCAACTTTGGTTTAGGAAGTTTTGGCTAGAAGTCCACGGATTAGGAGTTTGATCGACGTGAAAACGCGCTGTCAGGCATCATGCTGCGTGTCTGAACTAACTGAATCGGCCGATTGTTCAGTCGTCAGTGGCCGACAAAGGCAGAACCCGCGCGCCGCGTGGTGGCCGCGACGGCCGCGCGTCACCAGCGCCCTGCCCACCGCGACAGGCCGGCCAGAGCGAGCCATTAACATCGCCAGCGACCGCTCGACCCCTCCCGCGCTCCATTTTGCATTTCCTCTGCTCCTCCTTCGCCGTCCGTAGCACCCGCGAACACAGCCGCCGAGCTCCAGCAGCTCTGCCGTCGCCATAGCCAATGCTAGCTCGCCCTCATCGCTTCTCCACCACTGCAACACCTCCACCAGAGCTCCCGTGACTCACCGCCTCGGTACACGCTCGCTGACCACACTTGGTAAGCAACAGCACCGTGCGCTAGCTCGCCGGAGCATCCCCGCCGCACCCGTCACCGTGGCTGGGGCACCTCCCTCCACCGTCGGTCGTGCAAACGTGTGCGTTAGGTTCGCCTAAGCCCATGGAAGCTCGTCCGTGCCTTTTAGTGCTTCGCCGTGGCCTCCACCGGCGTAGCGCCGTTGTTCAGCTCCGCCGTGCCACCATGAATGCCGCCACCGTGTTTAGCTCCGACGATAGGCTCGGTCAAGTAGGTCAATAGGTCTGGGAGATAGTGGGGGTCATGTCGTGAAGACGTCACCGCCGGTGGACTCGCCGTCGACGAGCCGTGGCCGCGCGAGCTTGCTCAGCGCCGCCGGCTCTGTTTGGGTTTCACTGACAGGTGGGCCCTGCTGACCAGCGGGTCCCACCGGTCAGCGACTCCATGTGTTAAAGCTAGTTCATTTTGAATGCAGATTTCATATGTTTTGTGAATTTTAGATCTCCAGTTTGGTAGCTTCAAAAATTGTGCAATAAATTGTGTAGTGTTCCTTAGGAAGTGTAGTATTTAGGAAAAATATGTTCTTGACATTTACAGTAGAAATTTTTGAAGATTTAAATAGAGATTTGAAATGTGTTTTTGAATGCATTCAAATTTGTTTATTTTATATCTAGAGTTCCTATGCTCCAAAAATTATGAAATTTTTGTGGTCAGCTGTTCTTGTCATATATGAACTCTGGTAAAAATTTGAGGATCAGTGCATGTGTAGATTTATAGTTATAGATTTTTCTTTTATGAATAGTTAATCCTTGTATCATTTTTTATAAATTATTTATAAATCCAAAATTCATGAAATTTGTTGGAGGTAATCCTAGTACCATATGGATGCTAAGAAAAATAGGAAATCTGTTGCTTGACACTTTTCAATAGGGTTTTCCATTTATGCTATTTCAAGCCTTGCTGCCTTGTCATTTTTGTATAGGATGTTCTACTTGGCAAAATGGCATGAAATTTTTACAGTAGTCTATTGGTAGAACTAGTAAGCCACTGTAATTTTCTGAGAATTTATGATGCACATTTGGTATAGGTTTATTATTTAACCTATGGGTTCAAATAAAATAATAAAGGCATTTAAATAAATAGTTGGGCTTCACCATTATGTTTTCTTGGATGTATTTGGTATGCTTAAACTGTTGGTAGACTTTTGGTCGTAAAGATTTGAATACTTATATGAAGTAGAAGTAATGTTACTTTATAATGCGAATTGGAATAGTTTCCGGACAGATTCTGGAGTTTGCTAAGTTGCATGATAGAGATGATGTTTTCTGTAAAACTGGTTAATAACAAAGTTGTAGATAATTTGATAAGCTTTCCAGAAAGTCTAGGATCACTACATTTGGATTAGTAGAACTCCTGTTATGAGTAAAACAAGTAGCTGCTGTTTTGTGATATAGTAGATGCATCGTGGAAGTAGTAATTAAATAATCGAGAAGAGATATGCACCTACTCAATAAACATGATGCACTTGATAACATATATGCATTCGTAATACTTATGCCATATTCATGCATCTAGGATCGGAGGAAGAAATAACGTTGCTGGAATTCGAAGAAGCAGAGGAAGGGGACCAGCAGGAGAATCCACAAGCCGCAGCTCCCGAAGGCGTGGAGCAGAATCCTGAAGAGCTTCCGGAGTGTCCTAATCACCACCCTACTTCCTTTCTGCGAGGCAAGCCTTGGAGCATTCTAAGTCTCCCAGTATTTTACAAATGATTACTTAAGTACTTATGATTGATGCATTAGGTTATAAGAGTTGAATGGAACCACTTGATGCATATAAATTCCTTCTCCAGCTATTACACCTTTAACCAGTATAGGTCCCAGATCGAATATATGCTTAGCCATGCTTAGACCGGTAGAAGTCAGGTGATTTCCTGTCACCTGCGAGATATAGGTGGATACCGGGGCACGGTTGGCTATAATTGCTATCGTAGAAAGAACCATGGTTAATGTAAATGGAGACCGGGCGGGATGTCGATAGAGAAGCAACAAGACATGGAGGTCTTGGGTGTGGATCTATCCCTGTCTGTGTTGATTAAGGACCGTACCATTGTTGGTGCTTCTGACAAGATTGAACGCATGCCTATCACTTAGCTGGCCGGATAACTCGTTCCGACCGCGAAGTCGAGTAATTCAACTCAGGCCGGGACCCGTTTTGTTGTGCGCTCCTTGCGGGGGGCAATCAGACTGAGCCCAAGGGTAGGCTAGGCCTGAACGTCCTGGCATCTGGTGTCCCAGATTGTGCGGCGCAGTACGGACCCGTGAAATGTGTACCTGAGTTGTACCAAAGGCGACCTAAGGCTATCGTGGTTGGTAGACCTAGGTTTGTGTTAGGAATAAATTCCCAGCTAGTTGAAATTGATTCGAATCGCCGTCTCTCTCGGATAGTGAGAAACTTGGCTAGTCCCAACATCGTAGTAACTGTGTTATGGAACATGATGGTTCGAATGAATATGGAATTACAACACATGCTATGGTTATTGTTGTATGCTTTTAAATGGATATACCACATGTTTGGCATAGGATAGTTGCTAATCTAGAGATGGATAGTTATAAATAATTGATAAAGGAATCCTAATTGTACAATACGTCATTTGCTTTTATGCAAAATGTTGTCAAGCTATCTCCACTTATACAGCCTTGCATAATCCTTGGAGTCATTTTATTTCTGGTTTATGACGGGTAAGTCTAGCTGAGTACCTTCTCGTACTCAGGGTTTTATTTCCCATGTTGCAGATGGCACTGTGTATCATGGTTATTGCAAGAGTTGCTTCTATCCCGCTGTGGATGAGGAGTAAGCCTTGGGCAGGTTTCTTATTAATCCTTCTACATGCTTTTGTGGACCGTGATCGTATCTTGGCACTGTACTAAACTATGTTGGAAATGTTACTTTCAAACTTAATTTGCTTCCGCTTTTATCTATCAAACTCGGTTTGTAATAACTTTTATTCATACTCTGATGGAGAAAGGTATCTGTGAACTTTATGTAATATGTGGCATGTATGTTGAATCATGTACGATCTTGGTTGTTGTAAATCGTTTATCAAGACCCGTCGTGGTACTCGACGGACTACCGGGTTTATATGGGTTCAAGTATGATAGTGCGACCGCTTGCGGGCTGCCATTGTACTTGTACTCTTATAAATTTGTCGGTTCTGCGACAGCTGGCATCAGAGTAAGATTCAACGTTAATTGTCACATGTGTATTTAAAAACAAAAGTTTTTGTTTTCCAAAAACCCTTCTCTAGCAACTGATAGCTATATAATAGGTATTTGAAATCTAAAGTGTGCCAATGATTACTTTCCTTATGCCCAAATTAAGGACTATTAGGTGGCTATTTAAGTACTAACATGGGGGTTTTTACTTCGTCGTCCATACGGCGTGCTATTGTATGGATGCCATTCACTTGAATGGTAATGTATGGATCAAATGCCTCTACGCCAAGGTAAGATGATGAGTGTATGACCGCAAGATGTGAGTGTGCGGTCGGGGAGAGTTAGCTTTGGTACGTCGATGTATGCATGCTTGCATGTGTATATGGTGTGTATTTAATTGTGGGTTTAAATTATTGTCGGGTAGATTGATACGGAAGTATATGTATGGGTATACATATATGGAAGTATTTACAAATTACATTCTGCATATTTCATTATGGGTTTAGGGCTGAAATGAAATCTTATGCAGGTACACTAACAACGAAACATGTAGCTCGACTAGTTACGCTATATATGAGAGAACATTTGTATGCCACCATGTCTACCGCTAGAAACAAATTTTTCCTAAGCTTGTGAGGACGTATGGAACGAGCATGCATCATGATAATTATTAATCACATAATTAAATTGTTCCTCCCCTTATAAAATTCTTACTCGGTTATGTAACTCTTATCCATTATGGTCTTGTCTCACCAAGTGGTACATGTTAATGGTGCAGATGGCACGCACAAAAGCAGACCGCTCGCAAGTCCACCGGAGGCAGAGCTCCCAGCTGTCAGCTTGCTCCACGTACTCGTCAACGTCACACGTTTCTTGGAGAGTTTGGGATGCCTACACTCTTGTGGAGAGTGCTCAGCTATGTAGGCTATCCTGATGGAATGGAGCCCCGCTACTTCTGGGAGAATGAGCAGTTGGGGGAAGGTCTCTTAGTTACTGTGGAGGCCGTTGTTCATCCCCGAGGTGATGATTCTGAGTGGATAGGTTGGTGTTATGAGTCAACTGGCAGGACTGCTGAAGAAGCAGCTGGCAGGGCAGCCTTTGGGACACTGAGGGATATCATGGATCGTTTTCCTCAGGAATTGGCAGCCGCTTTGGTTGGAGTCTTTCTGAGGGGCAACCCCTCCACTGACTCATGGCAGTAGGCAAGAGGAAGACCTTTGGATATTGGTGCAGCAGAAGGGTAGAACAGTGATAACCCTGCCATGAGCGCCATGTTCGCAGTGATGAGGGTGTTAGATGGAGTAGAAGGTAGCCTAAGACGTGTGTCTAGTGCTCTTGGTCATGCCCGCGATGACCGACATCAGCTTCAGAGGGAGCACGACGCCGAGATTGAGAGGCTCAATGTAGAGATGGCTCAGTTAACTCATCAGAGGAATGAAGCCTGGTCCAGGGAAGATGTTCTGAGAGCTCAACAGTTTGAGATGGAGCAGCAACTGGCCAATGCGGAAGAATACAACGACAACCTACATGAGGAGGTTCATCAGCTGAATAACCAGCTCCACCTTTACGTTCCGCCTGGAGCCGCGGAGATGGATCTAGAGGAGGACGAGGAAGAAGAAGAAGTGGGGCCTGAAGAAGTGGAGCTTGAGGAAGGAGATGATCCTACGTTTGACCTCGATAGTGATCATGATGAGGATTAGATCGCTTAGCACTTAGTGGAAGGGCTAAAGTATCACCTTTATTCATGTAATGGACCTGTAGTTCGAATTTAGTATGGGTAATCCGACTATCATGTAATACTGTTAATCGCATGACTATCGCACATTTGGTTGAACATCAATGCAATTCCGGTCCTTGTTGATGATCACGATTTAAATTTGCATGCGTTATGAGCGCGATAAGTGGTCAAATTGGGGATGCCATGTTGCGAGAATGAATTGTTATGCCTCTATTTTTATTGTGAATTTGAGAATTTTCTCCAGTAATTTCAGTTTGGCATGATTATGATTCATCTGCAATCTCTTGACATCAACCAATAATCGCTTATTGTTGCAACTTCGCAGATGACGCGCACCCGTGTTGGAGCTGGTAGCAGTCACGATGGCAATGGTGATGACTTACCACCACCGCCGCCGCCGTCTGCTCAGGAGTTCTTTGCTCAGTTCTTGGGGAGCCAAAGGACAATGGAAGAAGCTCTGTGCCTCATCGCGCAAAACACCGCTCGTGGCCACCCACAGCAACCAGGGGCTGAGCCAAATCAGCACAGTACATTCAAGGAATTTCTGGATACAAAGCCTCCTATCTTCAAGGTGGCTGAGGAACCACTATAGGCTGACGAGTGGCTCAACACCATTGAGTAGAAGTTTCGCTTGCTAAGAGTTACCGAGCATCTAAAAGCTGAGTATGCTTCTCATCAATTGCAAGGACCAGCAGGGATCTGGTGGACACATTTCCTATCGTCTTTGCCTGCTAATGCACGAGTGACCTGGGAACAGTTCAAGCTGGCTTTTAGGGGATATCATATTCTCCCGGGCCTAATGCGCATGAAAGCTGCTGAATTTATGAGGCTCACTCAGGGAACGAAGACTCTCACAGAATACATGCACGAATTCAACAACCTGTCCAGATATGCTCCAGGTTTTGTGGATACTGAGGAGAAGAAGATAGAGAGTTTCAAGCGAGGCCTAGGTACCAAACTGATGAAGACCATGGCCAATTCTAGGTGTGCCACTTACAACGAGTTTATTAGTGATGCTCTGACCCAGGAAAACCACAATAATATGCATGCAATTGCTAAGAGTTGCAAGAGGGCATTCGAGGTAGGTGCCTCCGGATCTTCACACGCAAGAGCGCCTATCACAGCTAGGCCACAATTCCGTCCACCTGCACCCAAGTTTAGGCCTCCACCGCCTAAAGCTCAGAATAACAGGCCTCAGAAACCATTCTGTAAGGCGTTCACAATTGCCTTGCCAAAAGGAAATGGCAGTCAGGACAACTCTACCGGATTCAGAAATAATCAACCATGTTTCAACTGCAACCAACTGGGTCATTGGTCCAAGGAATGCCCCCACCCCAAGAAGAATGGCAACCCAAATCAGAACAATCAGAGACAGGCGAACGCAAGGGCACGTCCAGGATACGTGCATTATACCGTGGTTGAGGAAGTGCCCGCGGGAGAAGTTGTCACGGCTGGTATGTTTCTCGTCAACAAGCATCCCGCTATTGTTTTATTTGATTCGGGAGCTTCTCATTCATTTATGAGTCAAGCATTTGCATCTAGACATGATCAGGAAATAATTGAAGTAAGCAAAGGGGGTTATAACATAAGTTCAGCAGGGGGTACTGTTACTACCAAAAAGATAGTAAAAAATGTACTCATCTCTATACAAGGGAGGGAGTATACAACGGATTTGATAATATTGCCCGGGTTATCCATCAGTGTAATCTTAGGCATGAATTGGATGAAGTATCATGGTGCTCTTATTGACACCAGCACCCGTACTATTATGTTGAGAGAACCCACGGGAGGGAATGCTTTTCTAGTACCACTCTCCCGCAATTTCAAACTCCAACATTTAGCTTGTGCTATCCAAGCCACCACACTTAGTGATATCCCCATAGTTTGTGAGTTTCTGGATGTATTTCCAGAGGAATTACCAGGCTTACCACCTGATAGGGAGGTGGAATTCAAGATTGAGTTAGTGCCAGGTACAACACCCATATCAAGAAGGCCCTATAGAATGCCACCCAATAAGTTAGCAGAACTTAAGGTTCAATTGCAAGATCTATTGGACAAAGGTCTTATTCAACCTAGCTCATCTCCATGGGGATAATACCAGCCTCGACGGACTATCGGGTTTATATGGGTTCAAGTATGACAGTGCGACCGCTTGCGGGCTGCCATTGTACTTGTACTCTTATAAATTGGTCGGTTCTGCGACAGTTTTTGACGCACCCGATGGATCTCCTAGGTGAAGTGGGTCATGTGGAATCTCGTTTCGGTCCATTCCGAGATGGTATTATTGTGGTGCAAGATAGGTGCACGGCTTGCGCCAAACATACCGTGGGCTCTGGAATCGTTTTGGACGCACCCGATGTTACTCCTAGGTGAACTGGGTCATGTGAATCTCATTTTGGTCCGTTTCAAGACGGTGTTAGTGTAGGTGCAAGATAGGTGCACGGCTTGCGCCAAACATACCATAGGCTCAGGAATCGTTTTCGACGAAACAGATGGAACTCCTAGGTGACAAGGCTCAAGTGGAAGCTCGTTTCAGCCCATTTGGAGATAGTGCTAACCTTGACGCAAGATGGGTGCACGGTTTGCGCCGAATGTACCATAGGCTCAGAAATTGTTTTGGACGCACTCGATGGAACTCCCAGGTGACGTGGGTCATGTGGAATCTTGTTTCGGTCCGTTTGGAGATGGTGTTAGTGTCGGTGCTAGATAGTTGCACGGTTTGTGCCAAACGTACCATATGCGTAGGAATCGTTTTGGACAAAATAGATGGTACACCTAAGTGACGAGGCTCAAGTAGAAGCTCATTTCGGTCTATTTGGAGATAGTGCTAATCATGACGCAAGATAGGTGCACGGTTTATGTTGAACGTACCATAAGCTCGGAAATTGTTTTGGACGCACCCGATGGAACTCCTATGTGACGTGGGTCATGTGGAATCTTGTTTTGGTCTATTTGGAGGCGCTGTTAGCGTTGGTGCAAGATAGGTGCACTGTTTGCGCCAAACATACCATGGGGTCAAAATTCCTTTCGGACGCTCCCGATGGTACTCCTAGGTGATGTGGGTCATGTGGAATTTTGTTTTGGTCCGTTTGGAGACAATGTTAGTGTCGGTGCGTGATTGGTGCACGGTTTGCGCCAAATGTACCATTGGCTCAGGAATCATTTTGGACGCACCCAATGGTACTCCTAGGTGACGAGGCTCAAGTGGAAGCTCGTTTCTGTCCATTTGGAGATAGTGCTAATCATGACGGAAGATAGGTGCACGGTTTGTGTCGAATGTACCATAAGCTCGGAAATTGTTTTGGACGCACCCGATGGAACTCCTATGTGACGTGGGTCATGTGGAATCTTGCTTTGGTCTATTTGGAGGCGGTGTTAGCGTCGGTGCAAGATAGGTGCACGGTTTGCGCCAAACGTGCCAAAGCGTCAAAATCCTTTTGGATGCTATCGATGGTACTCCTAGGTGATGTGGGTCTTGTCGAATCTTGTTTCGGTCCGTTTGGAGACAATGTTAGTGTCGATGCATGATTGGTGCACGGTTTGCGCCAAATGTACCATTGGCTCAGGAATCATTTTGGACGCACCTCAAGGTACTCCTAGGTGACGAGGCTCAAGTGGAAGCTCGTTTCTGTCCATTTGCAGATAGTGCTAATCTTGACGCAAGACTGGTGCATGGTTTGCGCCGAACGTACCAAAAGCTCATAAATCGTTTTGGACGCACCCGATAGAACTCCTAGGTGACAAGGCTCAAGTGGAAGCTCGTTTCAGTGCCATTTGAAGATAGTGCTAATCTTGACGCAAGACTGGTGCATGGTTTGCGCCGAACATACCAAAAGCTCAGAAATCGTTTTGGACGCACCCGGTGGAACTGCTAGGTGACGTGGGTCATGTGGAATCTTGTTTTCATCTATTTGGAGACGGTGTTAGCATCGGTGAAAGATAGGTGCACGGTTTGCGCAAACATACGATAGGGTCAGAAATCCTTTTGGACGCTCCCGATGGTACTCCTAGGCGATGTGGGTCGTGTCGAATCTTGTTTTGGTCCGTTTGAAGATAGTATTAGGGTCAGTGCGAGATTGGTGCACGGTTTGAGCCAAACGTACATAGGCTCGGGAATCATTTTGGACGCACCCGATGGTACTCCTAGGTGATGAGACTCTAGTGGAAGCTCATCTCGGTCTGTTTGGAGATAATCCTAATCTTGACGCAAGATAGGTGCACGGTTTGCGCCGAACGTTCCATAAGGTCAGAAATCATTTTGAACGCACCTGATGGAACTCCAAGGTAACGTGGGCCATGTGGAATCTTGTTTTGGTCTGTTTGGAGACGGTGTCAGTGTCGGTGCAAGATAGGTGCACGGTTTGCGCTAAACATACCATAGGGTTAGATATCCTTTTGGACGCTCCCGATGGTACTCCTAGGTGATGTGGTTCATGTCCAATCTTGTTTCGGTCCATTTGGAGATAGTGTTAGTGTCGGTGTGAGATTGGTGCATGGTTTGCGCCAAACGTACTATAGGCTCAGGAATCATTTTGGACACATCCGATGGTACTCCTAGGTGACGAGGCTCAAGTGGAAGCTCGTTTCGGTCCGTTTGGAGATAGTGCAAATCTTGACGCAAGAAAGGTGCACGGTTTGCGCCAGACATACCATAGGCTTAGGATTCATTTTGGACGCACACGATGATACTCTTAGGTGATGAGGCTCAAGTGGAAGCTCGTTTCTATCCGTTTGGAGATAGTGGTAATCTTGGCGCAAGATAGGGGCACGGTTTCCGCTGAAGGTACCATAGGTTCAGGAATCGTTTTTGACGCACCCGATGGATCTTCTAGGTGAAGTGGGTCATGTGGAATCTCGTTTCGGTCTGTTCCGAGAAGGTGTTATTGTGGTGCAAGATAGGTGCTCGGCTTGCGCCAAACATACCGTGGGCTCTGGAATTGTTTTAGACGCACCCGATGTTACTCCTAGGTGAAGTGGGTCATGTGAAATCTCATTTTGGTCCGTTTCGAGACGGTGTTAGTGTCGGTGCAAGATAGGTGCACGGCTTGCGCTAAACATACCATAGGCTCAGGAATCGTTTTCGACGAAACAGATGGAACTCCTAGGTGACAAGGCTCAAGTGGAAGCTCATTTCGGCCCATTTGGAGATAGTGCTAATCTTGACGCAAGATGGGTGCACGGTTTGCGCCGAACGTACAATAGGCTCAGAAATTGTTTTGAACGCACTCGATGGAACTCCCAGGTGACGTGGGTCATGTGAAATCTTGTTTCGGTCCGTTTGGAGATGGTGTTAGTGTCGGTGCTAGATAGGTGCACGGTTTGTGCCAAACGTACCATATGCGTAGGAATCGTTTTGGACGAAACAGATGGTACGCCTAAGTGATGAGGCTCAAGTGGAAGGTCATTTCGGTCTATTTGGAGATAGTGCTAATCATGACGCAAGATAGGTGCACGGTTTGTGTCGAACGTACAATAAGCTCGGAAATTGTTTTGGACGCACCCGATGGAACTCCTATGTGACGTGGGTCATGTGGACTCTTGTTTAGGTCTATTTGGAGGCGGTGTTAGCGTCGGTGCAAGATAGGTGCACGGTTTGCGCCAAACGTACCATGGGGTCAAAATTCCTTTTGGACGCTCCCGATGGTACTCCTAGGTGATGTGGGCCATGTCGAATCTTGTGTCGGTCCGTTTGGAGACAATGTTAGTGTCGGTGCATGATTGGTGCACGGTTTGCGCCAAATGTACCATTGGCTCAGGAATCATTTTGGACGCACCCGATGGTACTCCTAGGTGATGAGGCTCAAGTGGAAGCTCGTTTCTGTCCATTTGGAGATAGTGCTAATCATGACGGAAGATTGGTGCACGGTTTGTGTCGAATGTACCATAAGCTCCGAAATTGTTTTGGACGCACCCGATGGAACTCCTATGTGATGTGGGTCATGTGGAATCTTGTTTTGGTCTATTTGGAGGCAGTGTTAGCGTCGGTGCAAGATAGGTGCACGGTTTGCGCCAAACATACCATGGGGTCAAAATTCCTTTTGGACGCTCCCGATGGTACTCCTAGGTGATGTGGGTCATGTCGAATCTTGTTTCGGTCCGTTTAGAGACAATGTTAGTGTCGGTGCGTGATTGGTGCACGGTTTGCGCCAAATGTACCATTGGCTCAGGAATCATTTTGGACACACCCGATGGTACTCCTAGGTGACGAAGCTCAAGTGGAAGCTCGTTTCTGTCCATTTGGAGATAGTGCTAATCTTGACGCAAGACTAGTGCATGGTTTGCGCCGAACATACCAAAAGCTCATAAATCATTTTGGACGCACCCGATAGAACTCCTAGGTGACGAGGCTCAAGTGGAAGCTCGTTTCGGTCTATTTGGAGATAGTGCTAATCTTGACGCAAGACTGGTGCATGGTTTGCGCCGAACATACCAAAAGCTCAGAAATCGTTTTGGACGCACCCGATGGAACTCCTAGGTGACGTGGGTCATGTGGAATCTTGTTTTCATCTGTTTGGAGACGGTGTTAGCGTCGGTGCAAGATAGGTGCACGGTTTGCGCAAACATACGATAGTGTCAGAAATCCTTTTGGACGCTCCCGATGGTACTCCTAGGCGATGTGGGTCGTGTCGAATCTTGTTTCGGTCCGTTTGGAGATAGTATTAGGGTCAGTGCGAGATTGGTGCACGGTTTGAGCCAAACGTACATAGGCTCGGGAATCATTTTGGACGCACCCGATGGTACTCCTAGGTGATGAGACTCTAGTGGAAGCTCATCTCGGTCTATTTGGAGATAGTGCTAATCTTGACGCAAGATAGGTGCACGGTTTGCGCCGAACGTTCCATAAGGTCAAAAATCATTTTGGACGCACCTGATGGAACTCCAAGGTGACGTGGGCCATGTGGAATCTTGTTTTGGTCTGTTTGGAGACGGTGTCAGTGTCGGTGCAAGATAGGTGCACGGTTTGCGCTAAACATACCATAGGGTTAGATATCCTTTTGGATGCTCCCGATGGTACTCCTAGGTGATGTGGTTCATGTCCAATCTTGTTTCGGTCCATTTGGAGATAGTGTTAGTGTCGGTGTGAGATTGGTGCATGGTTTGCGCCAAACGTACCATAGGCTCAGGAATCATTTTGGACACATCCGATGGTACTCCTAGGTGACGAGGCTCAAGTGGAAGCTCATTTCGGTCCGTTTGGAGATAGTGCAAATCTTGACGCAAGATAGGTGCATGGTTTGCGCCAGACATACCATAGGCTTAGGATTCATTTTGGACGCACCCGATGATACTCTTAGGTGACGAGGCTCAAGTGGAAGCTCGTTTCTATCCGTTTGGAGATAGTGGTAATCTTGGCGCAAGATAGGTGCACGGTTTCTGCTGAAGGTACCATAGGTTCAGGAATCATTTTTGACGCACCCGATGGATCTCTTAGGTGAAGTGGGTCATGTGGAATCTCGTTTCGGTCCATTCCGAGATGGTGTTATTTTGGTGCAAGATAGGTGCACGGCTTGCGCCAAACATACCGTGGGCTTTGGAATTGTTTTAGACGCACCCGATGTTACTCCTAGGTGAAGTGGGTCATGTGAAATCTCATTTTGGTCCGTTTCGAGATAGTGTTAGTGTCGGTGCAAGATAGGAGCACGGCTTGCGCCAAACATACCATAGGCTCAGGAATCGTTTTCGACAAAACAGATGGAACTCCTAGGTGACAAGGCTCAAGTGGAAGCTCGTTTCGGCCCATTTGGAGATAGTGCTAATCTTGACGCAAGATGGGTGCACGGTTTGCGCCGAATGTACCATAGGCTCAGAAATTGTTTTGGACGCACTCGATGGAACTCCCAGGTGACGTGGGTCATGTGGAATCTTGTTTCGGTATGTTTGGAGATGGTGTTAGTGTCGGTGCTAGATAGGTGCACGGTTTGTGCCAAACGTACCATATGCGTAGGAATCATTTTGGACGAAACAGATGGTACGCCTAAGTGATGAGGCTCAAGTGGAAGCTCATTTCGGTCTATTTGGAGATAGTGCTAATCATGACACAAGATAGGTGCACGGTTTGTGTCGAACGTACAATAAGCTCGAAAATTGTTTGGACGCACCCGATGGAACTCCTATGTGACGTGGGTCATGTGGACTCTTGTTTTGGTCTATTTGGAGGCGGTGTTAGCGTCGGTGCAAGATAGGTGCACGGTTTGCGCCAAACATACCATGGGGTCAAAATTCCTTTTGGACGCTCCCGATGGTACTCCTAGGTGATGTGGGCCATGTCGAATCTTGTGTCGGTCCATTTGGAGACAATGTTAGTGTCGGTGCATGATTGGTGCACGGTTTGCGCCAAATGTACCATTGGCTCAGGAATCATTTTGGACGCACCCGATGGTACTCCTAGGTGATGAGGCTCAAGTGGAAGCTCGTTTCTGTCCATTTGGAGATAGTGCTAATCATGACGGAAGATAGGTGCACGGTTTGTGTCGAATGTACCATAAGCTCAGAAATTGTTTTGGACGCACCCGATGGAACTCCTATGTGATGTGGGTCATGTGGAATCTTGTTTTGGTCTATTTGGAGGCGGTGTTAGCGTCGGTGCAAGATAGGTGCACGGTTTGCGCCAAACATACCATGGGGTCAAAATTCCTTTTGGACGCTCCCGATGGTACTCCTAGGTGATGTGGGTCATGTCGAATCTTGTTTCGGTCCGTTTAGAGACAATGTTAGTGTCGGTGCGTGATTGGTGCACGGTTTGCGCCAAATGTACCATTGGCTCAGGAATCATTTTGGACACACCCGATGGTACTCCTAGGTGACGAGGCTCAAGTGGAAGCTCGTTTCTGTCCATTTGGAGATAGTGCTAATCTTGACGCAAGACTGGTGCATGGTTTGCGCCGAACGTACCAAAAGCTCATAAATCGTTTTGGACACACTCGATAGAACTCCTAAGTGACGAGGCTCAAGTGGAAGCTCGTTTCAGTCCATTTGGAGATAGTGCTAATCTTGACGCAAGACTGGTCCTTGGTTTGTGCCGAACATACTAAAAACTCAGAAATAGTTTTGGACGCACCCGATGGAACTCCTACATGACGTGGGTCATGTGGAATCTTGTTTTCATCTGTTTGGAGATGGTGTTAGCATCGGTGCAAGATAGGTGCACGGTTTGCGCAAACATACGATAGTGTCAGAAATCCTTTTGGACGCTCCCGATGGTACTCCTAGGCGATGTGGGTCGTGTCGAATCTTGTTTCGGTCCGTTTGGAGATAGTGTTAGGGTTGGTGCGAGATTGGTGCACGGTTTGAGCCAAACGTACATAGGCTCGGGAATCATTTTGGACGCACCCGATGGTACTCCTAGGTGATGAGACTCTAGTGGAAGCTCATCTCGGTCTGTTTGGAGATAGTGCTAATCTTGACTCCAGATAGGTGCACGGTTTGCACCGAACGTACCATAAGCTCAGAAATCATTTTGGACGCACCTGATGGAACTCCTAGGTGACGAGGCTCAAGTGGAAGCTCGTTTCGGTCCATTTGGAGATAGTGCTAATCTTGACGCAAGATAGGTGCACGGTTTGCGCCAAACGTACCATAGGCTCAGGATTCATTTTGGACACACCCGATGGTACTCCTAGGTGACGAGGCTCAAGTGGAAGCTCGTTTCTGTCCGTTTGGACATAGTGGTAATCTTGGCGCAAGATAGGTGCACGGTTTGCGCTGAAGGTACCATAGGTTCAGGAATTATTTTTGACGCACCCGATGGATCTCCTAGGTGAAGTGGGTCATGTGGAATCTCGTTTCGGTCCGTTCCGAGATGGTGTTATTGTGGTGCAAGATAGGTGCTCGGCTTGCGCCAAACATACCGTGGGCTCTGGAATCGTTTTGGACGCACCCGATGTTACTCCTAGGTGAAGTGGGTCATGTGAAATCTCATTTTGGTCCGTTTCGAGATGGTGTTAGTGTCGGTGCAAGATAGGTGCACGACTTGCGCCAAACATACCATAGGCTCAGGAATCATTTTCGACGAAATAGATGGAACTCCTAGGTGACAAGGCTCAAGTGAAAGCTCGTTTTGGTCCATTTGGAGATAGTGCTAATCTTGACGCAAGATGGGTGCACGGTTTGCGCCGAATGTATCATAGGCTCAGAAATTGTTTTGGACGCACTCGATGGAACTCCCAGGTGACGTGGGTCATGTGGAATCTTGTTTCGGTCCATTTGGAGATGGTGTTAGTGTCGGTGCTAGATAGGTGCACGATTTGTGCCAAACGTACCATATGCGTAGGAATTGTTTTGGACGAAACAGATGGTATGCCTAAGTGACGAGGCTCAAGTGGAAGCTTATTTCGGTCTATTTTCAGATAGTGCTAATCATGACTGAAGATAGGTGCTGTAACACCCCAGTGTTATGGTTGCACTAAAACACTTGCATCACATGAGTATGAGCATCATCATCTCATTCATAAGCATCATACCATTATGAAGGTTATCATTTCATGTGTGTTTCTATTTGAACTGCTTGGTTTTATGCTAGCATTTGTGTGTGCTCATGTGTGGTCTATGCAAATGTGTGTCAAATGTCCTCTTAAACAACTTAGCTACACTTAGAATGTCATTAGCAACAATGTTCTTGTTGACCATATTGCCTAAATTACACTTCCAAGTAATAGCTTGACTTGTGTTGACCCTAGAGCTCTTATCTTTGACTATTTAAAAAGTACAACTTAGAGTGTTTGCATGTCTGAGCAACCTAAAGCAAAGTTGTAGCAAATTTTATAAGGAACAAAAGTTATTTTATGACCAACTCATGAAAATGTGTGGAACAGTCTCAAACATGGCCCACAAGTCAGACTTGGGGTTGAATTCTACACTTAGAATTTTTCTAAGTTCAAGAGCTGAATTTCAGTTTCTTGTAGCATTGTTTGGAGCCTTGTATCTCCCTAACCTGACCGAATCAGCTCGAGTGCCAATTGGAAAAGTTGTAGTTCTCACTTCAATCTCCAACTTTGTCAACTTAACATAGAGCCAGATCGGCACAGTTTAAGAATTATTGATCGTCGAAAACTCGCTGTCAGACTCCATCGATTTTTCACTGAATTGCATCTACAGTGCTTCGGCCGGTCAGTCATGGCCGACCGAGCTCAGGCCACGTGCACCAGGTGGCGGTCGTACGCCGACGTTGCCCCCACGGGTCAGGCCATCACGGCCACGACGACGCCACGTGCCCGTTGGCTAGCCTATTTGCTTCGCCCGTGCCTTCTCGCCTCGTCAGTCCACGCAGAACCGAGCGCAGCGCCGCTCCGCCATTGCCGCTGAGAGCACGCCGTCGCTCAGCTTGCTCGCCGCCGCAAAAACGCTACCTCTAGCCAGCTCAAAGCTCCGCCGTGACCTCCTCTTGCTCGTCATTGTCTCTGCGCAGTCAATCGACCTCAGGTGAGGCCGCATTCGGCGTTCCCGCGCCGTCGCAGCCTCGCCGGAGCTCGAAGCCACCGTGGTCGTGCTAGCTAGGAGTCTTCTCACCCTCTGTTTCCTACCTCTCTAGCTCCGTAGTGGCACCGTGAAGCTCGTACTGAGCTTGGGTGGGGCAATGGGGGCTCGCCGTCGCCGGAGCGCCGCCGGGTCCTCGCCGCCGTCCGCCGTGCATGTTGTCGCTGTAGGTAGAGGCCGGTAAAGACCGAACACTAGGCACCCATGGGTGTGTCTCGTCGTGGTGAGCACGACGGTAGCCCTGGTTTCACCGGAGACATCACCGCCGGCGAGCTACGCCGATTCCACGCCATCGCGCAGCATGGTTCCCCTGTTTGTTTCGCTGACAGGTGGGGTCCCCTGACCGGTGGGTCCCAAGCGCTAGTGACTCAGATCCAGAAAGCTAGCTCATTTGTGCTCATTTTGATGCTATTTTGTAAAATCTATATGTAGAGTTTGGTAGATCCAAATGGAGTGATGCTAATTTTGGTAGAATCACAGTGAAGTGTAGTATTTAGGAAAAATATAACATGAGCACTTGTAGTGGAATTTTTGGAAGATTTAAATTGAAACTTGAAATGTGTTTTTAAATGAATGCAAACTTGTTTAATTTATATCTTGAGTTCCTATGCTCGAAAAATTATGAAATTTTGTGGGTGAGCTATTATTGATAATTATAGTCTTTGGTAAAAATTTGAGAGTCATTGCATGGATAGTTTTTCAGTTATTAATTTCCCTTTTATAATTAGGAGATTCTTGTGCTATTTTTCATGGTAAAAATATGTATCCAGTGAGCATGAAACTTTTTGTACAGTGTTATGGTGTTATGATGAACCTAAGAAAAATATAAAATCTGTTGCTTGACACTTTTCACTAAGGTTTTCTATTTATGCTATTTTAAGCCCTACGGTCTTGTCATTTTTGTGTAGGATGTTATGTTTGTTGAAATGATGTGAAATTTATACAGTAGTATATTTGGGACATGTATAAGCTACTGTAATTTTTTGTAGAATTTTCTATACACTTTGGATAGGTGTTTATTATTTAACCTAAGTATCTAAATAAATTAATAACGGCATGAAAATAATTTATTTAGGAATGGCCGCTATGTTTTCTTATGTTCATTTGATGTATGTTAACTGTTGGTAGCATTGGTAGTACTCATGGTGTTATTCTTGTATGTAATGAAATATTTTTTCACTATAATTCAATTATAGTGACTTTCTGGATAGATTTTAGAGTTAAGCAAATTAACTGGTGAATTTGATGTTTGCTGTGAAAGTGGTCAATAATAATGTTGTAGGAAACTTGTTTATCTAGCTTGTGTTAAAATTTTAAGGCATTTGGCCTAGTAGTTTGAGAGTTATGTCAGTTGGAAGACAGCACTTCCAACTGCCTGCTCTCTGGAATCCACGGACAGTTTTGCAAGATCAGTCTATTTGACCTAGTTCGAGTTTGAATTAGACTTTGGTGATTAAACGAAAGTTGTAGATAATTTTATAAGCTTTCCATAAAGTCTTAAATCAGGGTATTTGGATCTGTAGAACTCCAGTTATGGGTCAAACTTGTTGCTGCTGTTGCAGCCTGCAAAACTGTTGAGTGCAGTGAATGACTTGTTTGCTTTATATGAGTTGATGTGATGATTTAGATGCTAGGCTAATTAAGATAAATTGTTAGTTGCATGTGCTAGACCTCTTACTGAAGATGAACAACTTTATCTTAGGTTATTAGAACTTGGTGAGTATGCCGTTCTTGTTTTCTAAAAGAGATATGCACCTACTCGGTAAAAGTCGATGTTAATCTTGTATCATTGTGTCTTTCATGCATCCATTCATACATGGATGTACATTTCATCACCATGTTCCATCTCTTGTGCATGCATGATTCTTATACTATGCATATGTATGCAATAGGTGTTCCGGAGGGAGTCACGCTTCAGGAATTCGAGCCAGTACATCCGGAGGAGCAGCAGCAAGCTCAGGAGCCGGAGGTGCAGACACCCGAAGAAGGAGCCAGCGAAGAAGTTCTTGAGTGCCCCGATCACCAACCTTCCTCTTTTCTGAAAGGCAAGCCCCGGAGCATTCTAAGTCTCCCATGTTTTTATAAATATCTTGAGTATCTTTTTATTGTTGATGATGCATTAAGTATAGGAATTGGTTGGAACCAATTGTTGCATTATATCCTTACCTTGTCCAGATAAAATCCAATGAATCCTAATTAAGTGTAGGATCGAATGATGCTTAGCTATGCTTAGACCAGTAGAAGTCAGGTGATTTCCTGTCACCTGCGAGATGTAGGATGAGCTCTGGTCACGGTTGGCTATATTTGCTATCATGAAAAAGAACCATGTGTTAATATTGAAAAGAGACCGGACGGGATGACGGTAGTGCAGCAACAAGGCATGGAGGTCTTGGGTGTGAATCTATCCCCGTCTGTGTCGTTTAAGGACCGATTCACTGTACGTCCTCATGTCATGTTGAACGCATGCCTATCACTTAGTTGGCCGGATAACTCGTTCCGACCGCGAAGCCGAGTAGCTCAACTCGGGCGGAAGACCGAGAAGTGAAAGTGCGCACCCTGGCGGTAGTAAGGATGTGCGGGGAGCTATTGGCATAAGTCCGAGGTGAGATTGACCACCTGGCAGAGTGGACTCCCTGAGGGTGCGGCGCTGCTCGGAGCCGCAATTCCTGAGATGTACCAAAGGTGACCTAAGGCTGCCTTCGCGCGGTATGCCTGGGTTTGTGTTAGGAATACCCCTCCAACTGGATAGGAATCGATTCGAATTGCCATCTCTCCCGGATAGTGAGAACTTGACTGAGCAGCGGCAACGTAGATTCACTAAATGTAAAGATATGGTTAAATGATGATGATCATGAGGAGGAGGATAATGATGAGCCATGAAATACCTGATATGGTTATTATTGTTTGCAACTAAATCAAATGATTGATTAGTACAGGTGCTAATATAGATGGTAGGAAATGGCTAAAAGTCACTTCTAGTACAGGTGAATAATGCTAATGGTTACTCAAGCTTTTATGCAAAAAGGTTGTCCAGCAAGATCCACTGATAAAGCCTTGCATACTCCTTGGTGTCATTTATTTTTGGTTTATGACGGGTAAGTCTAGCTGAGTACATTCTCGTACTCAGGGTTTATTCCCTCTTGTTGCAGATGACGTGCTCTATAACGGCTACTGCAAGTATTGTCTCCACCTTGCTGGGGATGAAGACTAGATCATGGGCATGATCATCTATGTTATCTTATCTTACTGCTTTTGCTGGATATGACTATGGTGCTGGCTTGTATTTGAACTAAGTGTGTGTGATGGTCTCAAACTACTTTGCTTCCGCTATTTGTGAACTCATTTTGTAATAACTATGTGTACTCTGATGTATGATGTACTTACAAACTACTTGTGAAATGGATGTAACATGTGGCTTGTTATGTTGAATTACTGTGATCTTGGTTGTATGCAAGTTGGTTTGAAAGCCTTCGTGGTTTCAGTTGACTACCGGGTTTATATGGGTTCAAGTATGACGGTTTGATCACTCCAGTGATTGCTTTCGTACTTGTACTCTTATAAATTGGTCGGTTCTATTCCAGGTGCACGGTTTATGTCGAACATACCATAAGCTCGAAAATTGTTTTGGACGCACCCGATGGAACTCCTATGTGACGTGGGTCATGTGGAATCTTGTTTTGGTCTATTTGGAGGCGGTGTTAGCGTCGGTGCAAGATAAGTGCACGGTTTGCGCCAAACGTACCATAGGGTCAAAATTCCTTTTGGACGCTCCCGATGGTACTCCTAGGTGGTGTGGGTCATGTCGAATCTTGTTTGGAGACAATGTTAGTGTCGGTGCATGATTGGTGCATGGTTTGCGCCAAATGTACCATTGGCTCAGGAATCATTTTGGACGCACCCGATGGTACTCCTAGGTGACGAGGCTCAAGTGGAAGCTCGTTTCTGTCCATTTGGAGATAGTGCTAATCTTGACGCAAGACTGGTGCATGGTTTGCGCCGAACGTACCAAAAGCTCAGAAATCGTTTTGGAGGCACCCGATAGAACTCCTAGGTGACGAGGCTCAAGTGGAAGCTCGTTTCTATCCATTTGGAGATAGTGCTAATCTTGACGCTGGACTGGTGCATGATTTGCGCCGAATGTACCAAAAGCTCATAAATCGTTTTGGACGCACCCGATGGAACTCCTAGGTGACATGGGTCATGTGGAATCTTGTTTTTATCTGTTTGGAGACGGTGTTAGCGTCAGTGCAAGATAGGTGCACGGTTTGCGCCAAACATACGATAGGGTCAGAAATCCTTTTGGACGCTCCCGATGGTACTCCTAGGCGATGTGGGTCTTGTCGAATCTTGTTTCGGTCCGTTTGGAGATAGTGTTAGGGTCGGTGCGAGATTGGTGCATGGTTTGAGCCAAACGTACAAAGGCTCGGAATCATTTTGGACGCACCCGATAGTACTCCTAGGTGATGAGACTCTAGTGGAAGCTCATCTCGGTCTGTTTGGAGATAGTGATAATCTTGACGCAAGATAGGTGCATGGTTTGCGCCAAACGTACCATAAGCTCAGAAATCATTTTGGACGCACCTGATGGAACTCCTAGGTGACGTGGGCCATGTGGAATCTTGTTTTGGTCTATTTGGAGACGGTGTTAGTGTCGGTGCAAGATAGGTGCACGATTTGCGCCAAACATACCATAGGGTTAGATATCCTTTTGGACGCTCTCGATGGTACACCTAGGTGATGTGGGTCATGTCCAATCTTGTTTCGGTCCATTTGGAGATAGTGTTAGTGTCGGTGTGAGATTGGTGCACGGTTTGTGCCAAACGTACCATAGGCTCTGGAATCATTTTGGACACATCCGAAGGTACTCCTAGGTGACTAGGCTCAAGTGGAAGCTCGTTTCGATCCATTTGGAGATAGTGCTAATCTTGAGGCAAGATAGGTGCACAGTTTGCGCCAGACGTACCATAGGCTCAGGATTCATTTTGGACACACCCGATGATACTCCTAGGTGACAAGGCTCAAGTGGAAGCTCGTTTCGGCCCGTTTGGAGATAGTGCTAATCTTGACGCAAGATGGGTGCACGGTTTGCGCCGAATGTACCATATGCTCATAAATTGTTTTGGACGCACTCGATGGAACTCCCAGGTGACGTGGGTCATGTGGAATCTTGTTTCGGTCTGTTTGGAGATGGTGTTAGTGTCGGTGCTAGATAGGTGCACGGTTTGTGCCAAACGTACCATATGCGTAGGAATCGTTTTGGACGAAACAGATGGTACGCCTAAGTGACGAGGCTCAAGTGGAAGCTCATTTCGGTCTATTTGGAGATAGTGCTAATCATGACGCAAGATAAGTGCACGGTTTGTGTTGAACGTACCATAAGCTCAGAAATTGTTTTGGACGCACCCGATGGAACTCCTATGTGACGTGGGTCGTGTGGAATCTTGTTTTGGTCTATTTGGAGGTGGTGTTAGCGTCGGTGCAAGATAGGTGCACGGTTTGCGCCAAACGTACCATAGGGTCAAAATTCCTTTTGGACGCTCCCGATGGTACTCCTAGGTGATGTGGGTCATGTCGAATCTTGTTTCGGTCCGTTTGGAGATAATGTTAGTGTCGGTGTGTCATTGGTGCACGGTTTGCGCCAAATGTACCATTGGCTCAAGAATCATTTTGGACGCACCCGAAGGTACTCCTAGGTGACGAGGCTCAAGTGGAAGCTCGTTTCTGTCCATTTGGAGATAGTACTAATCTTGACGCAAGACTAGTGCATGGTTTACGCCGAACGTACCAAAAGCTCATAAATTGTTTTGGACGCACCCGATAGAACTCCTAGGTGACGAGGCTCAAGTGGAAGCTCGTTTCTGTCCATTTGGAGATAGTTCTAATCTTGACGCAAGACTGGTGCATGGTTTGCGCTGAACTTACCAAAAGCTCAGAAACTGTTTTGGACGCACTCGATGGAACTCCTAGGTGATGTGGGTCATGTGGAATATTGTTTTCATCTGTTTGGAGATGGTGTTAGCTTCGGTGCAAGATAGGTGCACGGTTTGCGCCAAACATACGATAGGGTCAGAAATCCTTTTCGACGCTCCCGATGGTACTCCTAGGCGATGTGGGTCATGTCGAATCTTGTTTCGGTTCGTTTGGAGATAGTGTTAGGGTCGGTGTGAGATTGGTGCACGGTTTGAGCCCAACGTACAAAGGCTCGGAATCATTTTCGACACACCCGATGGTACTCCTAGGTGATGAGACTCTAGTGGAAGCTCATATCGGTATGTTTGGAGATAGTGCTAATCTTGACGTAAGATAGGTGCACGGTTTGCGCCGAACGTACCATAAGCTCAGAAATCATTTTGGACGCACCTGATGGAACTCCTAGGTGACGTGGGCCATGTGGAATCTTATTTTGGTCTGTTTGGAGACGGTGCTAGTGTCGGTGCAAGATAGGTGCATGGTTTGCGCCAAACATACCATAGGGTTAGATATCCTTTTGGACGCTCCCGATGGTACTCCTAGGTGATGTGGGTCATGTCCAATCTTGTTTCGGTCCATTTGGAGATAGTGTTAGTGTCGGTGTGAGATTGGTGCATGGTTTGTGCCAAACGTACCATAGGCTCAGGAATCATTTTGGACACATCCGATGGTACTCCTAGGTGACGAGGCTCAAGTGGAAGCTTGTTTCGGTCCGTTTGGAGATAGTGCTAATCTTGACGCAAGATAGGTTCACGGTTTGCGCCAGACGTACCATAGGCTCAGGATTCATTTTGGACACACCCGTTGATACTCCTAGGTGATGAGGCTCAAGTGGAAGCTCGTTTCTGTCCGTTTGGAGATAGTGGTAAATCTTGACGCAAGATAGGTGCACGGTTTGTGCTGAAGGTACCATAGGTTCAGGAATCGTTTTGGACGCACCCGATGAATCTCTTAGGTGAAGTGGGTCATGTGGAATCTTGTTTTGGTCCGTTCTAAGATGGTGTTATTGTGGTGCAAGATAGGTGCACGGCCTGCGCCAAACATATCATAGGCTCTGGAATCGTTTTGGACGCACCCGATGTTACTCCTAGGTGAAGTGGGTCATGTGAAATCTCATTTTGGTCCGTTTTGAGACGGTGTTAGTGTCGGTGCAAGATAGGTGCACGGCTTGCGCCAAACATACCATAGGCTCAGGAATCGTTTTCGACGAAACAGATGGAACTCCTAGGTGACAAGGCTCAAGTGGAAGCTCATTTTGGCCCATTTGGAGATAGTGCTAATCTTGACGCAAGATGGGTGCACGGTTTGTGCCGAATGTAGCATAGGCTCAGAAATAGTTTTGGACGCACTCGATGGAACTCCTAGGTGACGTGGGTCATGTGGAATCTTGTTTCGGCCGTTTGGAGATGGTGTTAGTGTCGGTGCTAGATAGGTGCACGGTTTGTGCCAAACGTACCATATGCGTAGGAATCGTTTTGGACGAAACAGATGGTACGCCTATGTGACGAGGCTCAAGTGGAAGCTCATTTTGGTCTATTTGGAGATAGTGCTAATCATGACAGAAGATAGGTGCACGGTTTGTGTCGAACGTACCATAAGCTCAGAAATTGTTTTGGACACACCCGATGGAACTCCTATGTGATGTGGGTCGTGAGGAATCTTGTTTTGGTCTATTTGGAGGCGGTGTTAGCGTCGGTGCAAGATAGGTGCAGGTTTGCGCCAAACGTACCATAGGGTCAAAATTCCATTTGGACTCTCCCGATGGTACTCCTAGGTGATGTGGGTCATGTCGAATCTTGTTTCGGTCTATTTGGAGACAATGTTAGTGTCGGTGCGTGATTGGTGCACTGTTTACGCCAAATGTACCATTGGCTTAGGAATCATTTTGGACACACCCGACGGTACTCCTAGGTGACGAGGCTCAAGTGGGAGCTCGTTTCTGTCCATTTGGAGATAGTGCTAATCTTGACGCAAGACTGGTGCATGGTTTGCGCCGAACATACCAAAAGCTCAGAAATCATTTTGGACGCACCCGATAGAACTCCTAGGTGACGTGGGTCATGTGGAATCTTGTTTTCATCTGTTTGGATACGGTGTTAGCGTCGGTACAAGATAGGTGCACGGTTTGCGCCAAACATTCGATAGGGTCAGAAATCCTTTTGGACGCTCCCGATGGTACTCCTAGGCGACGTGGGTCGTGTCAAATCTTGTTTCGGTCTGTTTGGAGATAGTGTAACACCTCGGGTGTTTAAAATACTAAAACCTGACATGTCATCATATGCATTGCAAAGCATTTGGCATTTGGTGAAAACTTTGAGATGTATACACTAAAACAAGTTTATATTCATGTGGTATGTGTTGAATTGTATTGGTTGACTTTAGGTCAAAGTTTGTTTGGATTTTGAATTTTTCGAGAAAACCCCGCTTTTCAGCATTTAAATCCTACCCTGAAAATCCATTTCAAAATCTAAGCATAATTTGGGGTTGATCCCAAAAGCAAAAGTGTAGATCTTGGCAAGTTATACAAAGTTTGTTTTTGGAGTTTTTCAAGTTGTTTAGAAAAATTTTGAGTAATTCAAAAAGGCGTAATTCGTTAAATTTCCCTATTCAAATTCAAAAGTTCATTTCAAAATCTAGACCGAATTAGGAGATGGTTATAGAAGAAAAGCTGTAGAACTTTTGATTTTGAACAACTTTTGTTTTTGGAGATTTTTGAGTTGTTATGAAAATTTGAGAGTAATTTGTGAATTTTGGCGAATGGCAAACTTGTAAATATAGTGAACAGTGTTCACCGCCGAAGCTACATGGCCTGTGACCGTCTTTCGTTCAGTGCGTCTGCGTGGTGGTCTTTGGCCCCTTTGGCGGCTTGGAAAGGCGTCGCCGTGGCTTCTCCTTGCTTCCTTGGCCGCCCTATAAAGCTCCGGACGCCATCGTCGTCGTTGTTCTTCCTTCGCTCCCTCTTTTTCTCGGCGTTGCCGATCATCTCCGGTGAGCTCTCGTCGTCGAACGGTGCCTCTCGCCGTTGCAGCAAAGCATCCATTAGCTCCGCCTTATCCTTGCGCGCTTAGCCAACCCATCAATTCAGCTTAATTTCACGGGAACCGCCACTCGTCAGATTTCTTTCCACCACGCCGGTAGTCCCGCCGTCGAGCCAGCGTTCTGTCGTGGTCGGGCTTCACGGTGAGTCTCGCCCTCTTTGAGTCTTGCTTTGGCTTCACCGCATTGATGTAGTGCTTTGTGATCCATTGGTTTCTCATTTTGACCACCATAGCTACCGGAGCATCGCCGTCGTCGAAGATCGCTCCGCGCGTGACCTCTGTCAACGTTGACCTGTGTCCTTGTAGCTTATCCGGTCTCATTCTTTGCTCCAGCGTGTTCGTGGTGAGCTCTTTGGACCTTCCCATGCCCCCTCTGTTTCTCCGTTTGCTGCCCGTTTTATTTGGCGTTGTGTCGCTGCGTGCCATCATGAGCCGCCATGGCCGGCGTAGTGCTCGGTCCAGCGAAGAATTGGTCGCGTTTGTGCCACAAATCGGTGCGCGCCGTGATGTAGTAATCCTGATAGTGCCTTCGCCGTCGCCGTTGATCTCGCCGTCGTCGAGATATCACCGGTCAGCGCCATCATCGCCGTAGTCAAAGCGGGAGGAAGGGGATGACAGGTGGGGTCACCATGTCAGTGACTCATTGTTCAAATGGATTTTTCTATTTTCAGATTTGAATGAATAGTGTCTATTTTTGTTATTTTTGTGTAGATTTATTTAGAGCTCCAAAAATTATGAAAATTTTTGTGACTTCTCTGTAATGTATAGTATTTAAGAAAAATATGAAATAATGTTTTTCAGTAATTTTTGAATGTGATAAAAATTGCTCAATTTATTAATAAATGGATTTCCATGATTTTTCTAGGCTTATTTATTTATCCAAAAATTATGAAATTTGTTTTGCCACTTAGTTATCATGTAATGAACATTTACAAAAATTTTGAGCTCAATTGGAATAAGTTGATTTATTTCATAATTTCGAATTAAATAATTAATTCATAAAAGCAAATAGTAACCTTTAGTGATTTAGGTTTTGTTTGTAATTTTGGATTGAGTGATGACCTTGGGTCATTTGTTGTTAATGATCCTTGGCAGTTGATGTATGTGTTACGAAAAAGATTTAGTTTGTTTGACTTGCAATTTGCATCATGAAGGAAAGTTGTATTCAAATTGTTAATTTTGTATCCATCATCGAGCATCATATTTCGTATTCCGCATCATGTTAAACATGGCATTGTATTACGTGTAGTAAACGAAGGTGAACACGTGGTAGTTAATCAAGTTGTTGAGGAGGTTAATTCATCTGTTGAGGTCGGACCGAATACTTGTGAAGCGTCGCAAGAGCCGGACTTTTCCGTCAACGAAGGCAAGCCCCGGATGCATACAACCCTACCTTGTGTTTTACAAATTACTTTTGCTTTTGCTTTCCGTTACTGCATTAAGTGATTAGGAGTTAAGTAAGAGTCTAATTGGTGCATTACCATCCTTGTTATTCCATATTTACCATATTACCAGTTTTAAATTCGTATATGCCTAGTTTTGCTTAGCTATGCGTAGAACGATGAAAGTCGGGTGACTACCGCCACACTGCAAGTTTTAAATGGGACATTGGTTAATTATGTTAGCATGTGATATGGGAATGTGGAGTAATAAATCTCTACCCAGGCGGACTCGGTGAGTGTGAGCCACCGGACATGGAGGTCTTGTGAGCGGGTTCTTTCCTACCTGTGGTCGATTAAGGCACGTCCATTGTTGAATTGCATGAGGTGAGAATTTGTAGTACTAACCACATACTCCCAGTAAGCCTGAACTTGGCGATTCTATTACGAGAATGGCTACTCGCGACCGGGAGTGGAGAGATGGCGGAATAGCGTGTACCCACGTGGCCATGAAATTTGGAATGGTGGAGCATTGTATTCTCGGGTGGCGCATGGACCCGTTCTTGTTTTAGAGGATCCAAGGGTAGGTTGGTATATGTAGGTCGGGGACTGCATATGTCGTGTGATCTGGAATCCCAATTTGGGTTTATAATCGGTTCGAATCATCGTTGCTCCTCGGTTATGGAGACTCAACTCACTTTGTTCATCATCGTAGTAATTAATACTTTGGAACTTGAGGATGGTTTGAGAAGGTGTTGGTTATGAAGTTTCATGATATCAATGAGGATCATGTCACTTTGTATATGATCTTTATGAAGTTTTAAATGTTGATATATAGATTTTTGTTAAAATGCTTTTACACAAAAGAACCTTGATTATTGCTAAAGCCATACCTTGAATCCCATGAGCATGCATTCCTGTGTTCTTTTAATTCTTATTTCGGTTAAGTCTTGTTGAGTACTTTTGTACTCAGGGTTCGTTGACCCTTGTTGCAGGTGAGTCTCATGAGCAGATCTGTTGTGGATCATCTTTGCATGTGATTGTACCTTGTGATGACGTTGTGAAGTAATTGTGTGGCCCTTTCAAAGGTGGCAGACCTCATTGTGTGTTTTGTATTATATTATAATGCCGCTCCACTACTTTGGTTTGTATTAATATCGAACTTAGTTGTATGTTTTGAAACAAATGGTTTGTAAACTATGTTATTATAAGTCTTCCGCTACTTTTACTCGATGTATTTATTTGAATAAAAGCGTTGTAATATCTTGCAATGACTCGTAATGTGATCCCGCTTTCGGAAATCGTGGATGATTTGGGGTTCCCGAGGACACCGACGGTCTTCTTAAATTACCGGGAACATATGCATAGATGTCAAAGGTCGTTGGACAGTGACAGGTGCATGTGGGCCCTATAATTTAGGAGGTTCTGCCACAGAATGGTATCAGAGCAATTGTTACAAAGTTTTTGTGGTATTGGTTTACAAAAACTTCAAAATGATTTGGGATGACTAAATTTAACTTGATTAATTTGGTCCAAATTGCTTCTGACTTGTCTTATTTCTTTCTCACCATTCCGTATATGATTAAAAAGGTTTGGTGTGGTGGAGTAGTAATATTACTATGCCCTATATAAAAATAAATGTTGTTTATGTGCATTATAAACTTTGATGTTTTTGTTCGTAAGAACGATTCATGCATCATGAATAATTCACCCGTTACTTCCTTCACCTCTTAGTCTGGAGTTGAGTAGTGAGACTGGTTTGAGTAATGTAATCCATCATAGCTGCTCTTTAGACTTTGATCAAATGGTCTTACTTGGATTAAATTGGTTTCCTACAGTATGGCTCGTGCCAAGATGACGCCCCGTAAGTCCACTGGACCCAAAAGAGTTCCTCGTCACCAACTTGCCCCTAGAAACGATGGTGCTAGCAGATGGCAGATTCTAGGCCCGATCTGAGTGAGAGATACAGAGGATTTCTATAGAGTTAGCACAAGCTACTAGAGATAGGGCTTTGGATGCTATACAGGTAGGAGAATTACAGGATCAATTGAGGCGTCTCACCACTGCACACAGGAACTGCGAAAGCATGTTAGTTCGTACGGTGGAGGGACGAAATGAAGCCTGGCATAGGGAGAATGTAGCTAGAGCTAGAACTCATGAGCTAGAATTCTATGTAGAAGATTTAGAAGAACATAATACCTATCTACATGAGGAAGTTCATAGGCTTAGCAATCTACTAAACCCAAATCATGAGCCTCAAGCTGATGCCATGGACCCCGGTGTCATCCTTGCCGATGATAGCGAATCGGAAGAGGAAGAAGAAGAAGATCCTGAAGAATTAGTAATGATCAATGAAAGTGATGATGAAGGCGGTAATAATTCCGGAATGGATACCGAGCCTGAAGTTTGAAGTAATCACGGAAAAGAGTAGAGTTGTGTAATAGTTAATCTTGGTTAAGCTATGTATCTTGTTTTGGTACATATAGGGTCTGGTGTTTATAGTAATAAACCCTATGTTATGTGTCTGGAGTAAGCTGTTGTGCAATTCAATAAAGGCTTGTGAATAAAGTTTGGTTTGTTATGAGCAGATGCGTCGTACGTGGGGATCGCATATTCCTGGTACTTCACAAGATGATGATGATATCCCCAACCCGCCACCGATGCCGACCAATCTGGCTGATGCTATCGCTGCATTAGTCAATGTGACTGTGGAAAATTCTTGTTTGCTTCATGAGATGGCTCAAAGTAATCAGAATCAGATGCATGGAAACCGTGGCCGCAATCATAACAGGCATGAGGCTACCTATGTGGATTTCATGGATACAAAACCCCCGGTGTTCACCAAGGCAGATGAACCACTAGAGGCTGATGACTGGCTTAGGACCATGGAGCAGAAATTTGATCTTATTCAATGCACAGAGTTTCAGAAACCGGTGTTTGCTGCCCAGCAACTTAGAGGTGCAGTTGGTGCTTGGTATGCAAATCTAATGGCCATGCAACCCGCAGGCATTCCGTTAACTTGGACAGAATTTCGCACTGCTTTCAGAGCCCATTATATCCCGGAAGGAGTGATGGCTATGAAGCTGGATGAATTCCTTGCTTTGAGGCAAGGGGATCAAACGGTTATGCAGTATGTGGGAAGATTCAATCATCTGTCATAGTATGCATCTGAACATGTCAATACGGATGCCAAGAAAAAGAAATGGTTCATGAGAGGTCTGAATACCAAACTGCAGACAATGATGACAGCCTGTACCAATATCACTTATCATGAGGCAGTAAATATTGCAATTGCTTCAGAGGCAAAGTATCGGCAGCATAAGGAGCTCAAGAAGAAAAAGAATGTGCCGTCTGGACCTTTTGGTGGAAACCAAAAGAGGCAGAGAGTGATTTATCATCCAATAAACCATAATCGTCCTCCTTATCGTCCACCGCAGTTCCAAGCTGGGCAACAGTCAAATGTCCATCCTGCGATAACCTATCCGAACTCACAGTCAACCAATGCTCCTAGTGGTAATGCTCCAACGTCACAGGGTCACAACTATCTGTGTTACAATTGTGGAAGGACTGGTCATTTCTTTAGGGAATGTCCATATCCTAGGCAGGTTAATCAGAATTATTAGAAGACCCCTACCAATCAACAACAGGGTCAAGCACCAAACAAGAACTACAACCAGAATGCTCAGAAGGGCAAAGATGAGAGGAAGACCGGACGGGTGTTCTATATTCAAGCTGGAGAAATTCCGGAGGGGGAGCCAGTGATGATGGGTATGTTTCCTGTTGCCAATCACCCTACAGTTATACTTTTTGATTCTGGCGCATCGCATTCATTCATCAATAGAACATTTGTCATGAAGTATGAAATTTCAATTGGGGCAACAAAGGAAAGTTTCTTTGTGCAGTCGCCCGGGGGACGTCTGTGTACTAAGGAAATGGTGTACCAGGTACCCGTAAACCTGGGTGGGCATATTTTTCCCACTACCATGATTATCCTTAAGGATCAGGATATAGATGTAATCTTGGGAATGAATTGGATGTATCAGCATAAGGCTGTTATAGATGCTTTGAATAGGACTTTAAGAGTAAGTTTGCCTGATAGTAATTCTCAACTTCTCATCCAACTTCCAACCCTAAGAAGATCAGTGGGCCGAGTTTGTGCAACTGCCGTCAAAGAGATTAGAGATATCCCGGTAGTACGTGAATTTCCTGATGTGTTTCCTGAGGATTTACCCGGTCTACCACCTGATAGGGATGTACAGTTTAACATAGAGTTACAACCTGGAATAGCTCCGATTTCTCAGAGAGCTTATAGAATGCCACCTAAGGAATTGGCTGAGTTGAAGGCTCAGTTACAAGAATTAATTGAGAAGGGGTTTATCCAACCTAGTACCTCACCTTGGGGATGTCCGGCAATTTTTGTGAAAAAGAAAGATGAGACCCTGAGGTTATGTGTTGACTATCGTCCGTTGAATGAAGTGACCATCAAGAATAAGTATCAATTACCTCGGATAGATTTGCTTTTTGATCAGTTGGCCGGAGCCAAAGTTTTCTCCAAGATAGATTTGAGATCAGGGTATCACCAAATTAAAATAAAGCCTGAAGATATTCCCAAAACGGCATTTACCACAAGATACGGATTATATGAATACTTGGTGATGTCTTTTGGTTTGACAAATGCTCCCGCTCATTTCATGTATCTGATGAACTCAGTATTCATGCCTGAGCTAGACAAGTTTGTAGTAGTATTTATAGATGATATACTAGTATATTCCAAGAATAAGACAGAACATGCAGAACACCTCAGAATTGTTCTGACTCGTTTGAGAGAACATCAATTGTATGCGAAGTTCAGCAAGTGTGATTTTTGGCTTAAGGAAGTGCAATTTCTTGGACATGTCTTGTCAGCCGAAGGAGTTGCAGTTGATCCCGGCAAAGTGAGGGATGTGCTTGATTGGAAACCGCCAACCACAGTTCATCAAGTTCGGAGTTTTCTTGGATTGGCGGGATATTACCGTCGGTTTATTCCAGAATTCTCTAAAGTATCAAAACCTATAACTGAATTGTTGAAGAACCAAGTCAAGTTTGTCTGGTCATAAGATTGTGAAGAGGCTTTCCAGACTTTAAAAAGGCTGTTGACTACTGCACCAGTGTTAGCTCAACCTGATATCGAGAAGCCGTTTGATGTTTATTGTGATGCTTCAGGTATTGGTATTGGATGTGTGTTGATGCAAGAGGGCCGAGTCATTGCCTATGTGTCCAGGCAACTTAAGCAATATGAAGAACACTATCCTACTCATGATTTGGAGTTAGCAGCTGTGGTTCATGCTCTAAAGATTTGGCGGCATTACCTGCTTGGTAATACGTGCCATATATATACAGATCACAAGAGCTTAAAATATATCTTTACTCAGTCAGAGTTGAACATGCGACAAAGAAGATGGTTAGAACTAATTAAGGATTACGATTTGGAAGTACATTATCACCCTGGTAAAGCCAATGTAGTTGCAGATGCTCTCAGTCAAAAAAGCTATTGTAATTGCCTGACAGTAAGAACAATGGGTTTGACTTTATGTCAAGAAATGGAGAAGCTAAATGTAGAAGTAATTCAACAAGGTAGTTTGACCAACATAATTGTTGAAGCCACTATTCGAGATCAAGTTATTGCTGCTCAGAAGGAAAACAAGGGTATAGCCCATATCAAGGAAAGAGTCTGGAATGGAAAGGCGGAATGTTTCAGTATAGATAATGAAGGTGTGCTATGGTTCAAGGATCGTTTGGTAGTACCAAAAGTTCCTGAGTTGCGGCAGTCAATTCTTGAAGAAGCACATGCTACTAGGTTATCTATCCATCCGGGAAGCAACAAGATGTACCATGACTTAAAACAAAGGTTTTGGTGGACAAAAATGAAGATAGAAATTGCGAGATATATAGCAAAGTGTGATACTTGTCAAAAGGTGAAAGCTATACATTTGAGGTCTGCTGGAGAACTACAACCCTTACCTATTCCAGCTTGGAAGTGGGAGGACATAAGTATGGACTTTATTGTTGGTCTACCCAAGACAGCAAAGGGATTTGACTCAATATGGGTTATTGTAGATCGACTCACTAAGTTAGCACATTTTCTTCCTGTCAAGACTATATATCCCACTGTCCAATACGCCAAGATATACTTAGCAAGAATTATGAGTCTCCATGGAATACCAAAGACCATAGTGTCCGATCGGGGTACACAGTTTGTCTCTAGTTTTTGGAAACAATTGCATTCTTCCTTGGATATCAAGCTCCTGTATAGTACAGCTTATCATCCGCAGACTGATGGACAGACTGAAAGAGTCAATCAAGTGCTTGAAGATATGTTAAGGTGTTGTGTCCTTAATTATTCCAACAAGTGGGACGAATGCTTACCTTTGGCTGAGTTCTCATATAATAATAGTTATCAGGAAAGCATTAGAATGGCTCCATTTGAAGCACTCTATGGCCGTAGGTGCAGAACATCGCTGAGTTGGTCGGAGCCCGGAGAAAGAAGATTCTTTGGAGTTGACCTTGTGAAAGAAACGAAAGACAAGGTAAGGCAAATACAGAGTAATTTGAAAATAGCTCAGTCCCGCCAAAAGAGTTATGCAGATAGACGGCGGAGACCATTGGTGTTTAACAAAGGAGATTTTGTATATCTGAAAGTATCACCAATGAAGGGAGTTAACCGTTTTGGTGTTAAAGGCAAGTTGGCACCTCAATATATTAGACCATTTCAAATTTTAGAGAGGTATGGAAAGGTGGCCTATCGCTTGAAATTACCCGAACATTTATCAGCTATACATGATGTGTTCCATGTGTCTCAGTTGAAGAAGTGCCTCCGAGTGCCTGAGCGGAATGTTGAAGTTGAAGGAGTGGAACTTGAACCAGATTTGACTTATTCAGAATATCCTATCCGAGTGTTGGATCAGAAAGATCGTGTTACTCGGAGGAGAACAATAAAGTTCTACAAGATACAATGGAATCAACATTCAGAAGAGGAAGCTACCTGGGAATCAGAAGATTACTTGTTAGAAAAGTTTCCAGAGTTTCTAGCGTCAATATAGAATAGAATAATGTTAGTTGAGCTCGGTTACTTCAAATTGTGTTTTGTAAAAGAAGCTCAGTTGTTTTATGGAAAAGTTCTGGATGTTTTTGGATTGACACATTTCCTTTTCCATTACTTACTCTATGGCTTTGAATCTCGGGGCGAGATTTCTTTTAGAGGGAAGGATTGTAACACCTCGGGTGTTTAAAATACTAAAACCTGACATGTCATCATATGCATTGCAAAGCATTTGACATTTGGTGAAAACTTTGAGATGTATACACTAAAACAAGTTTATATTCATGTGGTATGTGTTGAATTGTATTGGTTGACTCTAGTTCAAAGTTTGTTTGGATTTTGAATTTTTCGAGAAAACCCCGTTTTCCAGCATTTAAATTTTACCCTGAAAATCCATTTCAAAATCTAAGCATAATTTGGGGTTGATCCCAAAAGCAAAAGTGTAGAGCTTGGCAAGTTATACAAAGTTTGTTTTTGGAGTTTTTCAAGTTGTTTAGAAAAATTTTGAGTAATTCAAAAAGGCGTAATTCGTTAAATTTCCCTATTCAAATTCAAAAGTTCATTTCAAAATCTAGACAGAATTAGGAGATGGTTATAGAAGCAAAGTTGTAGAACTTTTGATTTTGAACAACTTTTG